>OX451737.1:1561741507-1562341507 GCA_948472305.1 Vicia faba | reverse complement strand
GAGATTTGTCATTGGAAGTGTCTTCCCATTTGAAGTGATTTTATTTCTTGAGAGAATTTCCGTTCATTGGAAATTCGTCGTGCGAATTTCTCTGTTATCGACCAATTGGCCATATGCAAACAGCGGTATTCAAACAATGCAAAGTTTATGTTTGTCTTGAAGTTTTTGAAAATGCTTTTTTATCAAATAAAAGAATTTTTTAAGAATATGAATTCAACTCAGGATTTACAGTAAGCCTTACAGGAGTCAGGATACCTTTTGTAACAATATGCTTTCAAACTAACTTATGCTTCAATTAGGACTTTTAAAGGGTTGTAATGTGGCCTAGTTCACAGTTAAAAAAACAAAGATAAGGATTAAAGTTTATTTATACCCAACCCATTCTCCATGATGTTCTCCAGTCCTATACTCAGTTAATTGCGCGTTTGGATTCCAATTGAATCTGAAATGATATTTTGGTGATGGTTCGGATACTAGAATTTTATTTGAGAAGGCAGTCATTTTTGCAACATTTTTCTATTGTTGACGATTTTTAATGAACTCTTTTATTGTCCCTAATTTTTTCCTTACTGTTTTTATTTTGAGACTACAGTCAGCGGGATACCCTAGTTTTGTAAGTCTCCTTCATAAGTTTTGACCTAGTGGGATTTTCTTTTTGAGAGATAATGAGTGCCTATTTTATGGGGAAACCATCACCGTCTTTTCATTCATGAAGTGACAGCTTGCGACTGAATTCACATTTGAATTAACTGAGAAACTACCCTGCCCCAGGTTATGATTAAAGGTTTCAGTTTGTGTTAAAAAGAAAATTCCTACTTCTTTGGCTAAAAGGGGTTGACTAGGGATTATCTTCCTTATAACTCCACTGTTAGGGATTTGAAACAACGCATGTACATCGTCAGCAAAGTTTGTCCAAAAGCATATTGTATGAGATTATGGTATTATTTTCGTCATCCTCCCTCTAAAGGCTTACAACTTTTAACGAGAGTTAAATATCACAAAAGGGAGTAAGAAGCACAGTTTAAATATAGTGAAATAGAATGGATTAATTCAAGACAAACATATGCAATGCATTAATATAAAAAATTGACATAATAGATAAGTGTTCGAACAAACAAAAGAAATTACAATTGAAAATTCAAAATGAACTGGACGCTCTCAATGATTTGGCATGGGAGCAGTGATCACACTGGGAGTCTCAAGAGGGTCAAACTCAATCTCCTTAGCATCAATCATATCTTAAATTTTATTCTTCAGGGCCTAGCAGCCATTCATATCATGTCTAGGACTATCAGAATGGTATGCACACATTTCATTAGGATGGTAACTAGGAGCAGAAGTATTGGGATTCTGAAGAGGAGCCTTTAACGTAATCAGTTCTTCCTTCAACATGTGCTGTAACGCTTAAGCCAGTGACATGTTGATTTTGGTGAATTGTCTTTTAGGTGATACCTTCTTATGCTGATTCCCCTGTTGATGTTGTCGCACTGATGCAGGATTAGAGATCTGGACTGCCCCCACAGATTGGTCGCGGTTACTCTTGTTACAACCCTTCTGGCCGTACACAACATTGGACTATTTCTTCCCATTATATGGCTTCTTATGAATATAAGAAAGTGAAGCCACTTGGATCTTTCCACTTCTAATTCCATTTTCAACTCATTCCCCAGTTAGAATCATCTCGGTGAACCCGGATGAAGAGCTTCCGATTAGGTGATTGAAGAAAGGTCCTGTCAAAGATCGGATAAAGATATCAACCAGCTCCATGTCAGACAAAGGAGTTTGAACCCTTCCGGCTAAGTCCCTCCATTTTTGAGCGTATTCTTTGAAGCCTTCATTTGAACCCATAGTCATTCCTTGCAACTGCACCCTAGTTGGCGCCTAATCGGTATTGTACTGATATTGATGGTAGAAGGCGGTGGCCAAGTCCTCCCAGGTATGGATGTTGGAACCCTCTAACTGATAAAACCACTCAAATTGAGACCCAGACAGACTCTCTTGAAAGAAGTGCACCCATAACTTCTTATCATTGGTATGCGGTTTAATTTTACGGACGTAAGATCTCAAGTGAATCTTCGGGCACGAAACACCATCGTACTTGGCAAAAACTGGAATCTTGAATTTGTGGGGGATGACTACCCCATGAACCAAACCCAAGTCCTTAAAATCCTGGCCAGGCTCAGCTTGAATTTACACAACCTTCAATATGTCCTCTAGTTTCTTATATTTGTCTTTGTCTGGTGGATATTGTTCGTCAAAATAATCCTCATCCTCAGAGATTGGATTGTTTCAACCCCTAGCACGGGTGCTTATTGCATCTTCATCCTGATTCTCATCCTCCTCGGAGGAGTTTTCTTCCATTTGAACTTGTCATATGAGGCCCTTTAATCTCTTCCCCATGTTGATCACGACCTTCTTCTTGGTCTTTTTCTTCGTAACCAGAAATGCCATCAGTTCTTGCTGCCCCTTTGCTAAGTTAAGCAAAGTTTCTTGAAACTGAGAGTTTTGTGTCTGCAAGTCCTTCACAGTCTGCTCGAGATCCATCTTATACTGAAATAAACAGTAGAAAGATGAGGAAACCTGTGTCGAAAACCTGCTTATGTTATGATGCATGTAATGTGAATGCAAATGTTCTCAAGGACCTCACGTGGTAAACACAAGAAAATGTCAAAAGTTGAACTTTGATTATAGCTTTGATTGGAGAACTTCATATCATTGAATGTCCTTCTACGAGAATCAAGCTCACCATCTCAAGTGGGTCATAGCCCTCGACTCAAGTTATCATGCTTTGGTCTTTGCCAGCATTTGGCTAGAGGAATAAATCCTCTTGCCCCTTGATAGACGCCTGGTTCAATATAATCATGCATCATAGACTGTCAAGATCCTTAAAATGGTTATTGAAAATGATATGGTATGATTTCATGATGTTATGAACAAATAAACATATACAAGCAAAGAAAACAAGTCCTTAGGTTTAGGCTTGCATGGGGTTTATAGGTAGGTACCCTCTTGAAGTTTATTTGGTTCAACCTGTCCTAACAAAAGTAATCGGGTTCTAGGGAATATCAATATCATTGATCTTTCTTCAGTCGGCATTGTTTCATCACAAGCCTCTTTATTGGCGACCGAAATATCCCAAAAGTCCAATCTCAATGAGCGTAGCATCGAGTATCAACCAACTTCAGACTGCACCAAAGCCGACTATCTCACTACTTCATAATTGCCAAGTTGTTTAATTAAAGTTTCTATGGTCAGTTAGTGCTTCATGACACCACACAGTGGCCCTGTATTCTTCTCGATTCAACACAAGGGATACCAGTACCAACAAATGTGTCACACTAACATATCCATTGCTTCAACTAAGTCGGTATACCCTGCATAGTCCCTACGATATATTTCTATTTAGCTAATGATGTTCCCAGATCCGAGTAGAGGGTCTATACAAAACCCAAACAAGGACCCAAAAATGTAAAGAAAAAAAATCAAACAATGAAAGCATTTAAAGGTGATATAGTCTCTAAGGTAACCCCACTTGTGATCTTTCCCAGCAGAGTCGCCAGTTCTGTAATACAGTGGAAGAATTAACTTGGGTGTTTTACATTTTATCGCAATTGTTGCAGATAGCAAGAGTCGCCACTGACTTTTCTTTTATCCAATGAAGGAAAGGGTGAAAAGAACAAGAAAGACCTTTTGAGATTTTTCTTGAGTTCGTGGGGTAGGTTATGAAAAGGGAAGTTATTAGCACCCTTTTCATCCGTAGTTATCTACGGGCTCTTAGTTGTTAGCTCAGTTTTAAATGCTTTGTTTGAAATGTGTTTGTGATTGGTTTTGAAAGTAATTTTGAAAGTGCCTTTTCTTAGGCGAACTTTGTAATAATTATCGTCTCTATAATAATGCATACAAAGTGTTGACTTTTGAAAATATTTCATTTGAAAGTGTTTTTGAAAGTGCCTTTATTTTGGAGAACTTTGTAATGATTCTCGTCTCTATAAGAATGCATACAAAGTGTTGAATTTTGAAAATATTTCATTTGAAAGTGTTGGTGTGCTTTGAAAGATGTCTTGAATATGGTTATGAGCAAGAAACTACGAGGGTTCTACCTACTCAAAAAGTCTTATTTCTTTTCCTCCTCCTTTAGATACTGCTATCTTATCATTAATTGATAAGAAGCCCTATCATTGGATGTGAAGGGATGGGTGTGGGTCTTCATATAGTCATAAAAGGAAACATTGTAGGATAACTTAACAATTTTTTAAAGGGTTTAATATCGTTTACTGAAGGCAACATCGAAGGGTCATCGAGGGACTACGATCTTGTATTCAAGGGTCTTTTCTAAAGTATCCCACGTTCGAGTGACATGACTATTTTATTCGAGGAAACAAGTGAGGTTAACCTTAGAGGTGTAAGTGTGAAAAGTGTATTGATTTCATGCATGTTTGTCTTGAATTAGGGTTGTCTACTTGTTGATTTTAATTCTTGCCATACACACCCTAATTACTAGCAATAATATTGAAAGCGGTAAATTGCGGAAATGTAAATTCTATGCTATTACATCTCTTTTTGGGGATGGGGACACAAATTTACAAATGGGGAACGAAAGAAATTAAAAACCTAATTACTATTACAACCATATTGAATAATGAATAACAATCAAAATATAAGTAAAATATAAATATAATGTAAAAAAATAAAATTTGTTTTTAAAAAGAAAACTTTTATGTCTTGACACATGCACTTTCACATTGATACGAAAATTTTTATTCACTTATGCATTGGCTCATATCTGTTTATTATTCTTGAAAGTCAAAACCAACTCAGTATGAGTTGATACATAAAGGTTTGTGTCGGCTTATAACCTGTTTTGCATCGATACATATCATTTCTTTGCTGCTGGAAATCAAAATCAATTCAGTATGAGTCGAAACATAATGGTTTGCATCGACTCGTTTTTGTTTTGTATCGACTCATTCACATTTTGTATCGACTCATAACATGTTTTGTACCTAATATGTGTCGACACATAGATTTATGCATCGAATCATACTGCTATTTTTTACATCCATTATTTTTTGCTGCATATATGAGTCAGTTCTCAACACATGGTTAATGAAAATGAAAAGTAAACATATGGTTAGATTTAGGGAAATTATATCTACATTTTATCTTCACAAATGAACCACTAATGATGCTTGTATGAAGAGTTCAAAGTTAAGAAAACTTACCTTGGAACTGAAATTTGTGTTTTGATTTAAAGTTATTGTATTGTCTTGGAGAGGTCAAGTGGCTGTTTTTTAGTTTGGAGAATGGTGATAGTGATGTTACAAAAGTTGATCTTGTGTTTGTATAACTTCTATATGATGTATATGAAGTATGTGGATGGTTTGTTTAGGGAAAACTTGCAAGGTTTTGGAGACTTAAAGGGTTTGGACTTCAAAGCTTAAAGATGGAGGTTTTTGTGGACAATACTGGTTATTAGAGTATAAGGGGGGGTTTGAGGATTTTTCAATACACAAGAATCTGGCCTTTCTCTTGCAAATTCTCCCTCTATTTATAGGCAACATGTTTGGGAACAAGAGCTGATTAGGTTTGCAAGTCAACATCTTATGGTTTGGTTGGGATGCAAATATCAAACTATGTCAATTCCTCATAGTCCCAAGATGAAGTACCAAAGTTGATTGTATAGAGGGGCTACTTTCCATGATTTATGTAGGAGTGAAATCATAAGTAAACAAGGTATGGGCTCAATACAAATTTTGTACTAACAAGTTTGCTTTTCAAGAATAGCAATGGTAACTTTTTACCTTAAATGGAAAGTTATTTGGATAATGGCTTGTATCTCTTGAGTAATGGTTCAAGCTTTTGTGTAAACATTAAATTATGGATATATTTGCAAGAAAGAAGGCCTGCAACATAAGATTATGCAGCATGACATGTAAATTGGATCATGTGTTCTTCACCAAAAAGACTTGTAATTGACGGATGGATGCCCAACTTTATGCCATTGAATTTCCTATCTCAAGTATGATATATTCATTCTCTTGGATGTTTTTTAAAGATTGAAACATCCTCTATAACTTTCATGTTGGCCATTTTTACAAAATCATCTTGGAACTATGTGAAAAAATGTCAAGAAGTTGGGATAAAATCCTGACCAAAACCTGTTGAAAATTTCTCTAAGTGTTACAAGAAAATGTCATGACTTCATGGGCTTATATCTTTATAAAGATCTACAACTTCCATGTTCAAAGTTTCCTTTGAATCATTTTGCATCATAGTGAAAATTTGGTATGAAGTTATGAAATAAACATGTATAAAACACTTAGAAAAATTTCAAAGTCTTGGAAAGTTTCACTTTTCAAATTGTCTTTTGACTTTCTTGACTTCATGATGATCAAGTTCAATTTTATTGAATGTCTCAATGAATTTTGATCTTTGAAACTTAATATTGACCCAAAAGTCAAAGTTTGACTTTTGGTGTATCAGTTGACTGTTTCATCAGTTGACCAAATTTTATCTATCAATCCAATGATCTTGAGAAATGTTTTGCGCCATGAAATTAGGTAAAAATTATTTGCTTGAATCCTTGATATCATGTTCCAAACCAATAAGTCATGTATTAAGTTAAAAGTCAAGAATCAATCATTCTCATTCAAAACCCTAATTTTGACCATTTTGCCCTTTTGATGATTTGAAGATTTTTTTCTTGTGGAATTGTGATCCAAACTTGATCAATTGATGCATATGACTTCAAAATGTTGATATTGAGCAACTTTGTGATGTAAGACTTGAAACTTGACATGAGTATTCTTGAAGGTCTAAAATGATCCATGAAAGTCATTTGAAGCATTAGAAGTCCAATTGTCCTTGTGAAAATTCAAACCCTAATTTGAGGCATCAATGTTGAGGAGATGGCTTGACCTAGTCTATAATTGTACAAGATTGAGCTATTGAAGATCTTGTGAAAAATGTTTTGAGAAATGAGAGGGAAAATTTTGGAGTACAACATCCACTAACACACATACATCACTTATTAACACAACATTGTTCCATACTCTTTTTGTTTTTTTCAAAGCTTTTTCAATTTTTTTCTTTCTTTTTTTTATCACTTTTTCACATTTTTTATTCTCTTTTTCTTTTCAACCTCATAGAAATCAACCAATAAATATACAATCATTTTCTCCCCAACTTGAATCCAACCATCATCATAATGTGAATACTCCCTACTTTCTAAGGCAAGGTAAAAATTTAACTACAAATCATAGTTAAGGGTTCATGAAAACAAAGAATCAACATCCATGCAAAAATGGAAACTAAACACTCATAGAAAAGCATTTAGCAAAAACAACATGGATATCGACAAAAAGCTGAAAGGGTTTACAAATTATCACACACTCACAAGATGAATTGACTATTTGGCTAAGGGGTAGTTGTGCATAAAATGGAATAAAAATTTCCTTGGTCACTTTCTTGCATTCATACAATCAACACAAATAAAATATTAAACATAATAAAATGTAGTTAAAACAAGCATTATGGTCTCCAGCATATGTGAATAATGGAAAGCTACCTCACAAAAAGGGTAGGAACTAAAGTGATTCACAAATGAATAAGTATACAAAAGAATGAATGGCATAAAAATTATAAAAAGTCTAAGTATCATGAATATGCTAAAGTATAGAAAGCGATAAACACATACCTCAAACGTGTACAAAACTTTAACAAAATCATTACCACGCATTCGCAAGTCAAAGCGATCAAATTGACAAATTACCTCAATATTCTACAAGTTACCAGACCAAAACTTGAGTGCAAACAACAACAAAAGAATTAGAAAAATAATACTCTTACTAAATTTCAATGTACAAAATTTACAATATATACAACGAACAAAACTCCTCAAGCTAAACATGACAAGATTTCAGAAAACACAAATTGACATAACAAAATAAATACAAATAACAATATGAAAATCGGGTGAAAATGAATTAACAAGTTGAAAAGTGAAGATTTGAAATTCAGAATATTTCCTTGTTTCAACTTGTTAAAGCACAAATCACCACACACATAAACAAATACAAATAAACATGCTTGTTTTACGTTGTAAGCTCGACGCTTTTATTGTGCGAGCTAGTAACCTCATCTCATCATGCCATGGTATTGTCACACCATACAAACCTAAAGAAAGTGTCCTAACAATCGCACAACAAATGTTACGAAAATGAGACAATTCCCAACAATACGTGAAAACACGTATATGTACAAATATCATATACAAGTTAATGTAAAACTTCTATACAACATATACATTAATTACAAAACTCAAAAACAAATGAATTATCGCAATGCAAAGACAATAGAACTAATCCCCGAAAACGACACCATTTTGTTGAAAGCGGTATAACAGCAAGCAAAAAAATTTGGAAATATTTATCTGGGAATTTATCGTGTCCACAGAAATTGGTTATTGAATTGTCGTTCGACAAATCTCTAGTTAATGAGTTTGGGGATAAATGGGTTTGTAAAGAAAATGTTATCAACAGAAAATAAATGTAAACAAAAGTAAAAACTAAGGAAGAACTTATCAAGCCTGCATATAATCTAGTCATCACAGACTTAAATCTATCAACCAATTACATTCAACCTAACAATACTTATCAATGTCACTACATATCACTCACAACCTAAGTCATTTCTAACCCAAATTTATAGACTTATTGTATCACCAAGAAAATGATCTCTCTACCTCCTCAACAACACATAAGACAACTATGTAATTGCACTGACGATCTCTCAATACAGCACAACCACACATAGGCATTAAGCTGTGATACCCAAGTAGAAGTCAACTCTAAATCTATCTCTAGAGTTCAGAAACTAACAGATAATCATCCTAGATAAGAATCTAAGCCGTATATGTCTATAAAAACTCAAATCCCTAGCACAGAGCAAAAATCTAAGAGAATAATCCATAAAGATTTGTAAAGTAAGTTAAATATAACGCCATGGGTGACAAATATACATGAGTTCAAAGTAAATACATGTACAAACTTAACACATAAATAATACACAAAGAGGAAGAGAAATGAACCACAAATCTTCCGGTTTGTCTGTGCCGGTTGATTAGAAATCCACCCAGATCATCCGTATGCAAGTTTCAATGTTGTTTTCTAAGCTAATCCTATCAAAGAATGAAGTTTGATGGAGTTGGGGTCAATAATACCAAAAACCATCCCTAAAAAATGTGTGTTTACACCTAAATACACATTTATGAGTGTCCAGCATCGCCCAACGACCAAAAAGCGTCGCCCGACAACCAAAAAAGTGTTTTTCCCATGCTACAGCTCGCCTAGCGTCACCCGGCGACCAAACTTTTGAAGAACCAACACAACATACTGCACTGTTCCGCTATAACTTTTGAACCGTAACTCCAATTTGCGCCCTATCGGAAGCATTGGAAAGCTAATTCAATGCTCTATCTAATAATGCCTAAATATCAATTTTTGGATACCTACAAAAACGAGATAAAATCAATTAAACTCAATTAAACTCAATTAAACTCAATTAAACTCAATGATATTTACATAATAACACAATAAATACACTATGACATAAATTATACCGAATATACACTAAAGTTGAGATTTATTGACAAAAGGAAAACAAATTAAGCCGATGAGTGCTAATTATTAACACTCAAATTCACAACAATTTATCACTCATCAACTATACAAATTTATTGCATAATTTTGATAATTGATAGTAATTGTTAAGTGTTGCAATCATAGAGAATATTGTGAATTCTATGCAGGATGGTGTGGGTTGCTCTGTTAAGATATGCCTCGTGTCTAAGGAGCGCTCTTTACAATTTAGCTGGCATACCCCTATTAGGAACTAACCACTCCAAGAACCAAGGTGGTGGAGCCTAGGGGCGTACACCCTGAACCAGGCCAACCTTGGGGGAAGGGATATTAATATTACCTTTGGGTAGTGATAATTCCTAGTGATGTGGAGAAAATGAAATAACTCTTTTGAATCAGGTCTAGTAACAACAAAACTCCGATTGAGACTACAAAGTTTAAAGCAAAGAAAAGTCATATAGATTCTCAAACCCAAAGCAGACAACACCTTGCAGTTTCTATTTGGTAGACTCACTGCCCACCGGTGAACACCAGCAACACCCTCGAGGCTGAAAGAATCTCAACCACTCCCAAGGAAAACAAATTTTAAATTGTAGGGATAATGAGCAAGATCTAATGCTGCAACAACTCACAATCAACCAAAAGCATAATATGACGATAAAGCAAAGACAAGTACATGTCCAACACACAAAGTCAAATAGCTTTCAAATTACTGAGTTAAAAATATGTTTATATAAATAATGTTATCTAGCCAAGGCACAAAAACTTGACCAATATTACAAGTGAAAAGAAAAATAATAAAAAGAAAAAAAAGAAATAATCAAGCTTTAGCACTTTGAGACGAAGCGCCTGGATCCCCCATTTCTATAGCATCCTTGACGGGGTCCAACACCTCAACAAGAATAGTTGCTTCCCGAAGAAATCCATTTTCCTATTCCACGACCTGATCACAAACCCGAACACGCCTTCCACTGATCAATGAAGAGCAGCATGGAAATTCTCTCGCACACTCCCAACCTTGCCTTCAAGAGATTTTAAAGCCTCAACACGATCATCTACTTCCTACTTAAGAGTCTTTTGGTCCTCTTCCACACCGAGGTTCACCTTAGCAACAACGTCAAAAGCTTTTTTATGCTATTTTTTCTCCGCATCAAGGGAGGACTTCATCTCAGCAACCCAGGCAGCCAGGATTAAGGGAGAAACGTGGATCTCCATATCCTCTTCTTAAGATTTGGCATGCTTGGCCTTCTCCAGCATATTAGCCAACTCCTTCAGGATGGCCGAGCATTTTCACTCCATTTCTTCATATTTAGAATTTCAAGTTCCAAGCATTTGCACTCCATTTTTTCATATTTACCATTTCAAGTGTCCCTTTACTCAAAAGGATTCTTGCAACCAAGACATCACATCTGCCAGCAGCAGCCAAAGAGAACAGAGAAGAGGTCTAGTACATGTTGAATGCAATATCAAAGAGGAGCTCCATCTTCTCCACCTCATAAAGGTTTTAAATGAAGGACATATCCTCCGTTGATACAACAACAAGAACTTTCTCAAGATTGCCAGCAATCTGAGAGGGAAAAATGGTAGGCATTCACAAGAAGGGAGTCAGTGATCCCGAAGCATCATCCTCGGTCTGACGAGTTCATTTTGTAAGACCCTCTTCTAGAAGGGGAATAGTAGTATTTCTTTCGTCCCTTTTTGCAAGAATAAGAGAATCTGAAATTTCTTCCATAGAAAAAATGACTGTAATTATAGTAAGTTGGTCAACCTTGGGGGAAGCAGTAGTAACCTCGGCCTCTAGGGTAAGAGCAGTGGTCGCAAGAGGGGGTATTATAGCCTGATCGGTAGGACTAATCTTGATATCTTGATCATTTTCAAGTTTATATACCAACTTTATTGGCCATGTTATCTACAAGATGTAATCGCATATGTTCAAAAAATGTGACTTCTTCCGCACCAAAGATCTCCCCCCTCTTTGCACGACCGACCCCACTCACGATAGCATATGTATAAATTTTATTTTTCATCTTCTCAGAGGAATAAACTTCACAAGGGCCAAATCTTTTTCATAACTAATTCTTTGAAACCAGGAAGGCAAGTCCTCATTCATCATTACCTTGTCGATGAAAAGAACACCCAACTTGGTGCCGTAGAAATATACATTATGATGGAAGTGAGTCCAAGATCAATACTTTAGGAATCCTCTTTTACATAAACAAGCAGACTCAACCGAGGAGTAACAGAAGGAGAGGTGGGCATACGGAGGGAGAGGTTTCACCAGTAAGAAGAACCTTAGGAAATCACCCTAATCACGAGTGAAAGGGATGAGTCAAGGATCATCTAGGTAGAAAGCAATAAGCCATTGGTCACTAGTGTCATCTTGAGATGTGCACACTATATATAACAGGTCAAAGAACATCCCGAAGGAAGACTTCCAAGAATTATGCTCAACACAAGCTGGAACACGCTTATATAAGCCCAACCCCCTAGATGAAGCTATGAAGGGGAAACCATCAAGTGCTTCAGGATGACCACCTCAATGTCAAAAAAATGAAACCTCGTTCTTATTCTTATGAATAAACACTCATAAAGCAGGACCAAGTAGTCGTCAAAAGAGATGCATATCCTTATTCTAAGCCTATAGGAAGAACCGACCAATATAGAGGGTCGCTGATTGTGATATCAATAGTATGTAAACCATCTCGATATTCATAATAGATGAGATTCCCACCACTTATGCAACCACCCAGCCGTATTTGACAGCGTCGGCTGGATCTACCAACGTCACCCCCCTCCGAGAATGTTCGTCGAATTTAAAATGCTCGTCGGGCTTTATCCAAGAAAATACATATAACCTACCTCGGCACTCCAAGTGGACCCTAATTTTAGCATCACTAGGTTCAAATTTCGTTGTTTTATGGTAAACCTGAATGAAATTGTCATCAAGTTCTCTTCTCGAGTTAAGAACATGTATTCCTGCATCAATCAAAACAGGAAAGGGCATAAGGACCTCAATGTGATCTTCCTATCCACCGTCGTCTAATAAGAGGGCCTCAAAATTATCAAATAAAAAAGCTTTATCATTAAGGGAATTCCCAAACAACAATTCCAAACCATAGTCATCGGTTAGAAACATAACTTTGTAGCCCATGCAATCACAAGCAAGGGGAGGGAAATAAGGATCAGGGTATATCTCCATTCCCATAATAGAAGAAGCGTCGTTATCTGAATCACTCATTATATAGATAGGTCTATCACTCATCTCGATCCGAAAAGAGGAAATACTGAAGGTAAAAGTTTGAGTTGCAAAGGGTAGTTGGTTATGTGAGGTTGATGAAGCGAAGTAATGGAGAAAGAAAAAACTTTGATAAAAAAATTCAATCGCTGATAAATGCTTCCAGGAAGGAAGAAAAGAAGATCTTTAATAAGAAGAGGGGCTATGAATGAACTTGAATGCCAATGATTGTGAAAAGGTTCCTCGGTACTCAATTCCTCCTATTTATAGGCGAAGATGAATGAATAAGGCAAATTAGATGTAGAAGGGATCTATAAAATTAACGACTGGATTTTCCCTTGGAAATACAAATAAGCTTGAGTGCACATGAGTACAATATAAGCAACTTCATGCCCTAACTAGTTACGTCAGGCCATATGTCAGAAGGAAGCAGTGAAACATTTCAATGATGAAAGTGCATTTAATGTGATTTTCCCCCTATACTTTTTCCAACTGAAACCAAGTGTTTCAGTTCTAATTCAAATCGAAAGACGTCTGTGAAGGCCAGACATGACCGATGAAGGTTTCCCGACTCCCTCAATGCCTGACAAAGTGTTGGGGGGAAATTATTCTGAGCCGGACAAAGGTCTAAAATGGCTAAGGCCCAAGCCAACCCAAATTCATTTCACATGACTCGAGATATAAAAGTCATCTCATACAAAATGCAAGATACACTTTCTAATCTCTATTTTTAACTACATTCATATTGAATCTTGAACTAACTTGAGCGTTGGAGTACTAACCTTGCAGGTCTACCTACGTACTACCATATCAGAGATTAATACCACTAATTTGGGAATCTACATCAACAAATAATATTCAATTCCACTTTCAGAACTAAACATCTTAGTTGGAGGTACCAAAGACATTAAATATAAAGAAGAAGTCATTGAACACATTGAATTTATGGCAAAAAAACAAGTACCTAGCTTAATTAGAAATGTGCTTTAGGTCTTACGATGTTAGAACAAAGAAGGACGAGAAATTGTGCGGGTGAACATACCATATAACATATTAAAAATTAAAATTATAAAATAAAAGCAATTGATTATATTTGAAACAAATAAATCATTAAAATCAATAAAATATTAACAAATAATATATCATAATAATAAATAAAAAATAAGTATTAAAACATATGCACACGATTGAGTTCAGTTTAGATTGATTTTGAAAGATTAATTTGAAATTCAATCTCATATGGACAATTTTATATAGATAATCTAAACACATGCAAACTATTATGTTTGAATCAAAAAAATTAATTCGAAAGTCAATCTGATATGGATAGTTTCTCGATTTTCAATTTGTTTAAATTGATTTACAACTTTTATTTGGACCAATTTGAATTTGAACACCAAAAATTGAACTTAAGAAGCCAAAGTGAATTAGTATAATTTATAAAAAAAATATTTATTTAATTATTTTGATAAATTATAGACCTGTTATGTGTTGGCCAAAAGCCAAATAACACAAGGACTACTTATCCAACCTGCTTCATTGAGCCCAAGGTATAAATACCTTCACAAGGGATTTCAGGTATATAATTTCTAATCTTCATTTTCACTATAATTATCTTGAACCCTAAAGTTGAAGAATTGAAAAACACAAGAAGGGGGGTTGAATTGGGATCTTAAAAATCAATGCAAATGACACGATGTTTTTTATCCTGGTTCGTTTGATCTCAAACTACTCCAGTCCACCCGCCAAGGTGATTTCGCCTCTCTCCAATGAGGTCTTAATTCACTAATCAAACTTGATTACAAATCTACTATGACAACTGGAAAAGTCTTCTTGAGTACAACCACAACCCGATTTATCTCAAGGAATTTCACTAACAAAAGTATGAATAAAGCGGTGTACAGTATATTTTTCGTTACAAAAACAATATCACAAACTTGTGATGTATTATACAGTTTAAAGAATAATATGAATAAGGATTAGCAGCGTTGAAGGATTATGAATTGTAGTGTTGTAAATCATGTATGATTTAACCTTGTCCCTTGTTTAAATAGGCGCAGCTATCTTGTGTAATTGGAAACTTGATAAATGTCAGTTAATGCACTTTCCTCAATTAAAAGATTCTTGTCTGTTTGTAGCCGTTGTAATTGATACAACTTTGATGAATAGTAACGCTTCAGAATATAAAGGAATCTATTTGCTGCATGATTTAGAACATGGAAGGTCAGAATCATAAGGTCCTGTTTGCAGCGTTAGACTTCCGTTCAGAGTTAAAACGTCTTTCTCTTAGTGCAACTTCTGATCTTCATTCATCAGAACATTCTGAGATTAGTCTACATTCACAGTAGGAACAACCTTGTAGCTTAACTTCTGATCTACTTCCATCAGAATTTCTCTACAAAATAGAATATGATTTTAGAGTGCATATTTGTTCTTTGTGTTTGTTATCATCAAAACTCTTACTAGGGTTGTAGAATCAAACTATGTTCTAACAATCTCCCCCTTTTTGATGATGACAAAAACTAGGATATTTCAATAAAAATAGACAGAACATAAAGCATTTTAGAGATGAATTACTTCCCTGAAGTTCATTCTGATCAGAGCTTTTGATGCATCTCCTTCTGTCTTCATCAGAGTTTAGTTCTTGTTTTTCTTTCAGAAAGAAAAAACGAGAAGTTATGATATTCAAAATATTTGAGACTTTGTCTCGATATACTGTTATTGAAAATATCTTACGTTCTCCCCCTTTTTGTCAGGAATAAAAAGGCAATATAAACACTAATATTTAGAGTAAAAAATATGAGTTATATTAAAACATGATTCCAATAACACTTTCAGAGCCAGATAAGACAAGATAAATGAATGTAGAAAACAAGTTATAAAAACTAAGATTGAGGAGGGGAAGTCGTGTGAACAACGCTTCCAGTAAGCTCTTAATATGAGTGCTTGATTCCTCTTGTTTTCCCAGCATTTCCTTGATTTATTTGCTCGTGTCTTCTTGCTTGTCCAATCTTTCTTTGATCACTGCATTCTCTTTCTTTAACTCTTCCAGAGTTTGCATAACCAAAGATGAAGCTGGTGTATCCATAGAAGATGCAAGCTTCTCAGAACACTCTGTAGCATTTTCTGATTCAGTTGCTTTTCCATTGTCTTAAATAATAGTCAGAGGAAGATTTTCAGAGCATGGTTTAATAACTTCTGAAGGTTGGTGCTCTTTCCAGGGAGCATTGTCCAGCAGAAGAATCGATTTCCTTTCCCAGTGACTCAGAACTTGATCCTTAAAAACTTTCATCTGATCACAAAAGTTCTATTGAGCCAGTTTATAGCTTAATTCTTTGAGTTTATGGGATTCTGAGTTGAACCATCTTCTGAACCGATTCCAGTGAGAATCAGAAGCAGCAGGATTTGGATTTTCTAAACTTGTTTGCTTCAAAGAGTTAACTCATTCCACTGGTTATAGTTGGTTTAGATTTGGGAATGGAAATTTTGTGAGAGGTTGAGGCTAGGTGATCCAGCGCTTCTAAGTCTATGATTGTTCTGAGGTGATCTTCTGGAGGTTTAATATGAGAGGGAGTAGGAGAATCAGAAATGATGATTGGAGATGGAGGTGTGTTTGGTGGAGTGGAATGATAAGGTGATGGAATGTCTAGGATGGAGAGAGGTTGACGAACCATGAGAGGTTCTGTTATTCCAGGAATTTGTGTGGTGGTATCAGAGTCTGTGTATGAATCTTCTAGTTGGTTAGCGGTAGTGTTTGGATTTTCTAGGTGAGTGGTTTGGAAGTTTTGATTTTCTGTTTGAGGAGTTTGAAGTTTTGCATTTTCTGGGTTAGGAGTTTGAAAATCTGGATCAAATTGATCAATATCATAAATAATTCTATCAAGTTCTGGCTGATTTTGTTCAGAATGTGGATTGGGAGAGAGAGGTTCGTTTAGTATGTTTTCCAGAGTTACAGAAGGATCAAAATCTATATCAAAATCTTCAAACGTTTGAGGTGAGGGATCTTCTATTGGTTTTAGAGAGGAGGGTGTTTTAGATGTTGGAAAAACTAATGATTCTACAACAGAAATAAAAGAAGTGTTACCTTTATTTTTATCTTCTTTTGGAGTCCTCTGTGAATATCCTTCTCCTGCAGCTTTTCTTTTTATGGACTTCTTTAGGACAACATCTGAAACTTGCTGATGCAGATCACGAATGTTTAGCTCTGGAGCAGTTCCATCCTTCTTGCATACTTCTAAGTATCTGACAACTATTTTTGGTGAGGCATCAATCTCAGAAAATAAAGGAAAATCTTTCAGAGGGACTCTCCTTGATGTGATGACTTTATTTGTAAGCAATGGTTGGCTCCTTCTTAATGCTGTCAATAATCTTCATCTTTTTCAGGTTCTTGGCATTAAGGGGTTTTCCAGCACATGCCTCCAGTGTGCTTATTTTCTAAGCTTCATTAAGATGCTCTATTAACATATTCTCAGTCAGAATATCAAAAATTAACCTGCCCAGAGGTATCCAGTCCCTCTTGGTTCTTTCATCTTCTCTTGTTTCGTTCACGCTTGTTCTCAGATGATTGAAAAGAAAGTGAGGAAGGTTTATTCTTGTCTTCTTCGCAATTAAATATAGAAAAAATTGTTGATCAATATTGATGTAGTCATGAGAGCTTGTTGGTTTCTTATGGTTGATACATCCCAAAATGATCTTAGCCCAGATTCTAAAGTAGTCCTTCAGATATCTAATCTTGTTGGATGGTTGTCCATAAGTGAAGATTACTCTTGATATGGCTTTTAGGTCAGAACATTTCTCAACCAATCAACTTTGCAATCAAATCTTCAGTAATTTCAATTTTCTTCCCCATTACATAAGGCGTCACTTGGTGATTAGAGGAGGTTGCATGAATCCAGAATTCCTTTACCAAAATTGGGAACACTGGACCTAGAAGACGATCGAAATACTTGTTCCAATTTTGAGCAGCTACATCTGTAGAAAGATCAAACCCATTCTCCTTCATTCTTTCAAATTCGATGATAAGCTCGCAGAGAACCCCAAGAGAATCAATTGGAGTGAGTAAGGTTCTTATTGGTTCTTCGTACTGTTCTGTTAAAGAAGATGAACCAGGAGCACATTGAAGATTTTTAGTGCTTGAAGAAGATTCCATTATTCACACTGACTGTTTGAGATTTCTAAGAAAAGGGTTTTTTTTTGTAAACGAAAACTAGAGAGGAAAATAGAAGCGAGAATAAGTGAAAGTGATAGTGAGTGTATGTTGTACCCCAAAATTTTCCCTCTCATTTTTTATTCAAGATACTATCCTAGGTCTTCTCGGATACTCAATTTGGCTCAGAAGTTTGATCAGACAGATTCTCTTCCTAGGAAGTAAGTCAACAATTAGGGTTTGGCGTTTCTCAAAGAAAATTGATTCTTCAAATTTTCAAATGGTATTCATAGATATTCATGTTTCCTCAAGGATGTTCATGCCGAGTTTAGAACCTCGCGTCACAAGTTTTCTCAGTCAATGGTTCAGACAACTGAAAATGACTCCATTAACCCAAAAGTTGACCTTTTGCGAGACCAAGTTCAAGTAACTGTAACGTCTTCATTATTCGATATTTTTGAGTGGTTCTTCTTGCGTATGACTCTCCTCGATGTCATCTCCAATTTCTCTTCACAAATCAAGAGCTGATTACGTGTAAAAGATCACCAAATTCGAATGCGTTAGAAGTCACTTCATGGATTTTGACCTAATCTTAAATAACTGTCACCTGATTTCTAAGAATTCTGATTTCCTCAAATTATAAGATCTTGAGACGGTTATTTCTGCATATGGTCATAAATGATGTCGCTCACGAGTTTATCTTCAAAGATCGAAAAGAAATTTTGTTTGGAAGACTTTGAAAGTTATCGAATCATCGCAAGTCATTTTGTTTGATTTCAAAAGTTCTCAATCACAGTTGTTTGGAAATCTGTTAATTCTACAAGTTGATGATTGTTCTTAAAACATGTTGGTTTGTCAATGAAATTCCATTTTTATCAAGCATGGCGTGCGATTTCATTCTGAATGAAAATTTGGTTTGGACAGGAGGTGAAGATTAAGATTGTCATTTAGATGACCATGGCTTTGTGTTTGAGTTAACCGAGTTAGAATTGAATTCTTAAACATTTATTTTGTTTAGAATTTTGATTGAAGTACGAGGCGCATTGGTTTATTGATCACTTTGTGATTGCTTGAAATCCAAGTTACCAAACCAAGATGTTTTATACAAAACATTCAATTGAGAATTGCAAAGTTTAAGTAAATTCAAGTTTTGTACAATAAATTTCATTACACCAAATTTATTCAAGGATTTGTATTTATTACATTACAAATGAAATAATTTACAAGTTTTTGTTTTGTTTACAAAGAATCACAAATTTTTTGTCTACAAAGAGAGAACTTTTATATTGTTTCTTCAAGTCTCCATTGCTTCCTCTTCAAGAAATCCTCACTTGCCATCCACACCTCATGTCCATGAAACAAGGAAAAAAAGAAAGTTAGCAAATGATTCAAGCAGAATTGATGGTTAAAGCAAGTTTTAATTCATCACTAGGGTTTATATATAGGAATCACATTTTAAGTTATTTTGTTTTATCATATTTCCTCTCCTCCCATTCTTGCAAATCACAAGGTTGGACCTTGGTTCACAAGAAGGAAAAGAAAATATGCAAGCTGCAACAAGTAGCAGCAAACTGCTACACAAGAATAGGCTGCGAAGCCAGCAAACAAAGCAAGCATAGTAGCAAGAGCAGGCTGCCAAACAGCAGGCTGCTATACAAGCATCAAACATACAACAAGAAATACAAACAAGTCAAAGCTGCCAAGCACAACAGGCCAAGGAAAGGCTGTACAAAACATAGCAGGAGCAAGACATAAACATAGCAGCAAGCAACAACAAAATGTGCAAACAAACAAAATATAGCAGCAAGTCCAAAGCTGCAAAGTAGCAGCAGCGCAACAACAAAATGTGCAAACAAACAAAATATAGCAGCAAGTCCAAAGCTGCAAAGTAGCAGCAGCGCAACAACAATTCAAAGTTGCCAAGAAAAGCTACCAAGGCAAGGTTTCCCAAAGCATAAAGCAAACAGTAGGCAGCAGATAAAAACAAACAAAACACAACAGCAACAAGGCAAAGCATAGATAGCTAGCTTGCTCAACAATAAAGCACATCATCATTTTCCTGAAATCATATAAACCCTTCATAAATCTTGAAATAAAAGCAAAGTGGCTTTACATCATCATTGAAAGAGAAAGAGTAAAAGAGAAAGGTTTAGAGAGATATCACCTAAACCAAAACTGCCCATAAAACTGTCAAAGGCAACCTGCACAACCTGCTGCATTTTCTGTCCAAACAGTCCAAGTACAAGAGTCCACAGGCTGCTATACCTCAGTCTAAAACCTGCACAAATTTGCACCAAAATAGACATGCCTTAAACTACACTCAAAAGGCAGCAAGTCAGCATTCTAAAACAGTCCCAAAGGCCACAAGGTCAGCTAACCAAAAGTGTTCAAAGTTATCTGATTTCCCCCCAAAACACAAAGGGACTGTATATAAGAAAGAGATATCCAACATAAGGAAGGAGGGGATATATAACAAAACCAGGGCAGGCATACCAAGAGATTAGAACTGAAAGATACAAACCATAGCCAACAAGCCAAGAGGAAAAAAATGATGTAGACAAAATAGCACAAAAAACTACCAAGAAATCACTCTCAAATTCTCTCAGTAACCTCATCTCTCTCACCCTAAATCTCTCTCATTCAAAAACCCTACCCAATAACACAGAAAAGTCCATACAAAAACCTTACCTGCAACCTCTCTCAATCTCATTGTGAAACTCATAAAACCACCATTGAAACACTTTCCTCAAACTTACCTCTCTCTGTAACACTGCAACAACCACAAATCTCTAACCTTCATTGCACTGCATCATCTTTCATTTACTGTTAAATCAAACAGCCTCCATAACACTCTCCTTCAAAACACTTACATCGTCACAAATCCTCACCACTTCACTGAAACATAACAACTCATACATAAAACCCTCTGCAAGAATCTCTGGAAGAAGAAAATACTACATCCATTCTACATAAAGTCCTCTCAAATAAGAAGAAGGGATTAAGTAATAGCTTGTTACCTTTGGATTTCTATTTCACCTCTAGGTCAGCTTTGAGGTAGGTCACTTTGTCTTTGTCATTTACCTTTTCATCTTATTCCTTGTGTGTTTGTTTGTTTGGGAACTTCTACTTTGATGCTTTCTTGTCATCACTTCTATTTGCACTGCACCATCAATATACGGTTAAATCCCACAAAAAAATAGATGCTTAGGTATAATCATTAAAGTCACAGAATCGATGAATATATGTTATGTTTTTGGTCTTACCATGTGAAAATCTGAGGATGATCCCAATACGGCCAAGAAAGCGGTTATACGCCATATTTCTTTAGGTTACTGTGGAGACTAGATCTGTGAGCTGCCAAAGAACTTATCAATCTATAGTGATGTTTTAAGCTGAGTGACGAGGCTTTAAATTGAGGGTCTGAAACCGATGTTGTTGGTACTGTTTATGACAGTAAACATATGTGAATCAATGAACGAACCATGAGTTGAATGAACTGCGAGAAACCCGAGTTATTGTCTACCGTAGGACTGAAGGGAAAGACTTACTGAATGCACCATTAATAGAGGTTGATAGCCGCGAGAGTTAGGAACCGAGATAAAAAGTAGAGTGAGATGATCGAAGGGTTCAGTGGAGAGAGAGAGAGATATTTTAGCTATCATTTCTGATTTTGCTCCTAATTGATTTGGTTTGATGAAGAGAAACAAGGCAAGGGTAGGTTATCACATGGTTCCAAGAAGCAAGAGAAGAGGTCGTTGGTTTCTAGGGTTTGTTCTACACAAACCTGATTTCCAATAAGCTAAGGGCCAGCTGATCCGGATGTGGAACCGTTTCAGCCCAGTTTCTTTGTTTTATTTATTTATTTTTCTTCATATCTCGGGCTCTACTTTCTATTTCCTTAAGCCCATTCAGATTTCTATACTTGCACCCCATATTTCTAGGTTTTCCAGCTTTGTTTTATTTTATTTTAGCTTATATTTTTTCTATCTTTGTTATTTTAATTCCTTAAGTTTAATTAAATAATTTAGTTTCTTAACTAAACAGTTTTCTTAATTAATTTAGTTTTAAATTCAGTTTAGAAGATCTTGTAAATAATTTTGTCAATATTTTTTATATAGACTAAATATATAGTTTATACATAATAAAATTCAAATAATAATAATAGTATAGATCTTTATTTTCTTTTCTTTTTTAATTCTCAAAAACAAAAATATCAAGAATTTTGATACTTTGTTAATTAATTTTTACTTCATAAACTATTGTAATTTTAATTAATTCGTTCGATTCAATTTGGTTGTATTGATTGTCTGTTTTGACTTTTAATCGCATTGATTCATCCCCACTTGTGAATTTGTACCCCTATTCCCGAAAGCTCTGTAATAGCGTAGAATTTTAATTCCCGTAATTTACTGTTTTTCCTTATACTGTATAGTAATTAGGCGTGTATGGAAAGATTTAAAATCAACCGCTAGATAACCCTAATAAAAGACAAAAAATAACTTGAATCAAACACACTTTCTCACACGTGCACCTCTAGGGTAACCTCGCTCGTTGCCTCGGAAACACGGTCTTGTGCCTCAAATATGTGAAGCTTTAGCAAAGACCCTTCGATAAAAAAGATTGTAGTCCCTCGATGTTGCCCTCGATAAAACGATCTATGACTGTACAAACGTCCCATGCCAGTCCCTTCACATCCAACGATGGGGCTTCTTACCAAATCAATGGTAAGATAGCAACATCTAAAGGAGGAAAAGAACATTTAAGACCTTTCGAGTAGGTAGATTCGCTCTTAATTGCTCGCTTGCTCACAACTAAACATTTTACACCAACACTTTCATATTAAAACCTTTTTCAAAAGACAAAAACTTTTTGTATACGTTCTTATAGAGACGAGAATTATTACAAAAACATCTTTCCAAGGAAAGTTTCAAAACCACATTCCACAAACACCTATTTGAACTATTTTTTGAAACAACACTTTGTACACATTCTTATAGAGACAAGAACCATTGCAAAGATGTTTTCAAAATACTTTCAAAACCCACACCATAAGCACATTCAAACAAAAGCAAGTGATCTAGCGAGTAACTAAGAGCCCATGGAAAACAATGGATGAAAAGGGTGCTAACACCTTCCCTTTTCAAAATCTATCCCCCGTACCCGAGAAGTAATCTCAAAAAGTCTTTCCTGTGCTTTTTTACCTTTCCTTATTGGATAAAAGAAAAGTCGGTTGTGACTCTTTCTAACCACACAATTGCGATCAAATGCAAATGACCTGAGTCAGTTCTCCCACCGTATCACAGAACTGGCGACTCTGCTGGGAAATTTTCTAAAAGTGGGGTTACCTTAGGGTTAGATCACATTTACTTGCTTTCATTGTTTGACTTGTATGCTTTACATTATGGTTCTTTGTTTAGGTTTGAATCCTCTACCCGGATTTGGGATGCCTTATAGGTAAGTAGAAATACGTTGTGGAAACTGTGCGGGGTATACCGACATGGTCTAAGAAATAGCTACGTTAGTGCGACATATTTGTGGGTATTGGTAGCCCTTGAGTAGTCAGGGAGAATACGGGGCCACTGAGTGATGTCATGAAGAACTAATGAACTTTAGAACCTTTACTTGACAAACTTGGCCATTAGGAAGTAGTGAGATGACCGGCTTTGGTGCAGTCCGAAGTTGGTAGATACTCGATACTACACTCATCGAGGTTTGGTTTTTTGGTATATTTTTGTCTCCATTAAAGAGGCTTGCACTGAAACAATGCCCAAGGAAACAAACCAGTGATATTAAGCTCCTTAGAACCCGATTACTATTACTAGGATAGGTTTGAGCCGACTAAACTTGGTACTTACCTATGAGACTCCATGCAAGCCTAAACCTAAGGACTTGTTTGCTTTGTTTGTGTATATTTTACTTGTACATAACATCATACTCATACTCACTAACCATTTCAAGGAGTTCTGGGATTTATCTTTGTTTCTGTTTTGTAGGACATGGATTCTCTTTGCAGGAAAACTATTCAAGTCAACCTTGTAAGGATTCCCCCTCAACTTAAAGAGCTAGCTTCAAGGATTCTTGAAAACTCTCCATTCACCGAGAGACATGGTCGCTACAAAACTTGGTCACCTCCAACACAGATGAAAACATGATGAAGGTGCTCTTTCAGTTCTTTGATCCTTTACACCATTGCTTCACATTTCCTGATTATCAACTTGTGCCAACATTGGAAGAATTCTCCCAACTCTTGAGGATTCCCATTCTCAATCAACTACCCTTCAACGGTACGCAAAGAGATCCAAAACCAGAAGAGATTTCCCAAGCTTTACACTTGCAACCGTATGATGTCACAACTAATTGGGAAACAAGGAGTGGTGTCAAAGGCTTCTTAGCTTAGTTCTTGTTTGAGAAAGCCCAAAGCTGTTGGAATTCCTTGGACTTGCAAGATTTTGAAGATATTGTAGCTCTCCTCATCTATGGGATAGTTTTGTTAACAAATCCTGACCAACTCATATATGTGAACACCGTCAAAATCTTCATGTCTCATAACCCGATGCTTACTTTGCTAGGAGACATCCTACATTCTTTTCACACTCGTAATATGAGGAAAAAAGGTATCCTTATGTGTTGCACTCTTCTCTTGGCAAGATGGTTTATTTCACATCTTCCCCAATCTGTATTAAGGAACGAGCAAGGTTCAAGGTGGTCGCAAAGGTTGATGACGTTCAAGCATTTAGACATCTATTGGTGTTCCCAATCTATAGAGAATGTTATCATCGTCGACCATTCTGGAGAGTTCCATAATGTCCCCTTACTTGGCATTAAGGGAGGTATCACCTATAACCCCTGTTTGATCCTAAGACAATTTGGTTATTCCCGAAGGGATGGTCCCCATGAGATGCTGATTCAAGGATTAGTATTCGACTACGAAAGTGACAATCAAGATCTTCGCCAGAGGTTTATCCGAGAAAGGAGGATGTTGAACAAGGTAGATAGCAAGACATTGGGGCACAAAAATTCCATCCCTCTTGAGCCTTACCTCAAATGGGTACGAACTCGTGCTCAGAGTCATATGATTCCTTATCCCTCCATTCTCCCGGTGATCATAGAGCATGTTGTGGAAGGAGATGTTCCTCACACCATCCTGCATCCTGACATGCACACCTCTCTTGAAGACTTAAAAAGAGATTGGATAAAGCTCAAGGGAGAGCAAGACACTTTCGAGGCCCAATTCTACGCTAGCGAGAAGAAGGTTTTGGAACTCACTAAGAAACTTCATGAGGAGCGGACTCTGAATGCCTACATCACACCAAAGAGGATGCGCACAACCTTTTTATCTTAGAGTTTTTTGTATTTCTGTGTAAGCCCAAAGAGGCATTGATGTACTCAAGCTTTAATTTATCAATATAACGTATGTTTCCTTTTTGTATAAAACGAATTTGAATCTCTAAAATCCTTGAAATCATTGCATGTGCATTTACCATTCATCATAACATAAGCAGGTTTCTTGCAACAAGTCTCCTCATCTTTCTACTATTTATTCCAGTAAGATGGATCTCGAGCAGACGGTGAAGGACCTTCAAGCATAAAATTCTCAGTTTCGACAGAGGTTCTTAACTCTAGCCAAAGGACAAGAAGAGTTAAAGACCTTGCTGGTTGAAAAGAAAAAGAAGAAAACAAAGAAAATAACCGGAGTTCTGAATATGGGAAGAATATTCCAAGGACAAGCAAGAAGGACCATAGACTTTGCAATGTCATCTGGTGAGAGAGACAATCAAGATGGGAAAGGCAAGGAAGCAGTTGCCCAGCCAGATTCAGAAGAGGAAGAGGAAGAAGAAGATTATTCTGAAGAACAATATCCTCCAGCCGGCGATAAGTATAAGTATATGGAAGAACAATTAAGTGAAATGGAAATCCAAAAAGTGCCTGGATTGGACTTTGAGGAGTTGGGGTTAGTATCCGGGATTGTCATTCTTCCAAAATTCAAAGCACCGGTGTTCGTCAAATATGAGAGTTTCATGTACCAAAATGCATCTCCAGTCCTATGTGAGGAAAATCCAGCCTCATACCGCTGACAAGGATTTATGGGTACACTTCTTCCAAGACAGTCTGTCTGAAACTCAACTTGATTGGTTTTATCAATTAGAAAGAGCCAATGTTCATAATTGGGAAGATCTGGCCGCTACCTTTTACAAACAATACCAATACAATGCAGACCTTGCGCCCACCCATACTCAACGTCAGAGTATGGCTGTTATACCCCAAAATTTTCCCTCTCATTTATCAAGATTTTTCTCACAAGACTTCTTTGACTCAAGACAAAATTAGGGTTTGGTCAGATCAAGACATCTCATCTTGCACTGATAACCCAAAATTAGGGTTTGAGTTTGAACAAGTATTTTTGGACCACCAATGCTTCATTTGACTTTCATACATCATTTTGGACCCCTAAGATTGCTCATGAAAAGTTTCAAGCCTTGAACCACATTTTTGATCAGTCAATTGGACAATTGACCTAAAAATCAGCTGTATTGGGGAAAAAGTCAACCATGGCCAATTTACAATCAAACTTCTTAATTTTTTATCCATATCAACATTTTAGACTCATATATATACCATTTTATCAAGTTTGGATTACAACTCCTCAAGAAATTTGATCAAATTATCAAAAGGGCAAAATGGTCAAAATTAGGGTTTTGACTGAGAAAGGGCAATTTTTTATTTTTAACCTAGCCAATGACCAATTGAGTTCAAGCATGATTTCAAGGATTCAATGGCATCATTTATACTTAATTACATGGTTCAAAACATCTCAAGTTCATTGGATTGACAGATAAAATTTGCAGTCAATTGATCAAAAGTCAATTGTACACTGAAAAGTCAAACTATGACTTTTTGGTCAAAATCAAGTGCCAAGGGTCATAATTCATCAAGATATGTCAAAATGTGAAACTTGTTGACCAAGAAAACCAAATTTTAAAATTAGGGTTTGAATTTGAAAATTTTCATAACTTAGAATTTTTCTAAGTATAAAACTTTTCTTATTTTTTCTCAACTTTGCACCACTTTTTCACCATGATGCATTTTGATTCAAGGAAAGTACCCAACATGAAAGTTGTATAACTCCATGAAATATACAACTTTTATTCACAAACTTTTCCCTAAATATGCTTGTATCTCAAGTTATGAATTTGTGAATACATGGTCATGAACTTCTTAACTTAGTAAATTTTTGCCCTAATTTAGGCAGGTTTTAGACCCAACTTCATGGCAATTTTTCACCTAGTTCCAAGAGGTATCTCAAAATGAATTTCAAATATGGATTATAGAGCATATTTCAAGCTTTACAAAATGTCCAAGAACTATCCAAGATCATTTTTGAGTAGGGAGAATCGAAGAGAGGAAGTTGGCATTTTCTCTGTTTTTGTTCAAGCCATTTTCATGAAGAACCAAGTTGCAAACCAAACCTATGCTGGCTATTTCATGCTTTACAGGTCCTAAACTTTCTACAAACTCCTTAATTAAATTCATACTCAGTTGACAAAGTCTTTATCCTTGCTTTGAACTTTTACAAAACTTGTAATTCCATTTTGGGCAAAAAGGCTCCATTGCCATTTTCATAAAGAAGCACTTTTGCAAACTTGTCAACTTGGAGCTTTGAACCTGTCCCCTTGATACAAGCAAACCACACAAGTCCCAATAAAATTATATAAACTCATACCAACCCTAAAGCAAGCTGGTACAAGCATGTGGGTTTGGTCTTGTCACTTTGCTTCAAGTACAAGAAAAGTTGCCAAAAGGCTAGGGCTTGTACAGCTGATACAGAGCTGACTTTAGATCATTTCTATACTAATATGCAAACAATGTATAACATATAACACGCTTGGAAAGGACCTGGAACTCTCTAAAACTGAAAAACACCAAAAAAATTGCCCAAGCATACAGTTTCTGCACAAACTCATCCAACTCTCATTTGGCTTGTGCGTTTTGTGTTTAACTCATCCAAACATATTACATATTAGATATCAAACACATCCAAGCCATCATTCCTGTTCGGTAACCTCTGTTTCACCATCAGCCATTGTTAACTTTGAAGTTTGTAGTTGGACTTGGTCAGGGAGTTCTAGCCATCTTCAGAGCAAGGTAAGAGTTGGAATAGATTCAGGGAAGCTCAAGCAATCATCAAGCCTCCATTAAAGTCCCTACATTTCCATACACGATTCAAGCTGAAGGAGGTATTTTTTTCAAACTCTATCTCCTTATACAGGCAACCTCAAGCCACGATTTGTGAATAAAAAATGTAGTTCTCATCATAACGAAGTTGTACATATCATTATATTGCATTTATATTACTTGTGCTAAGAGAATTTGGAGTTTGAAATATCTGAAAATTTTAGGTCACGATTTATGGATTTCAAAATTCCCTTTGATCTTTGATAGTTAGGTTACATGATTTATATGGTTGGAATCGTGAGCTCAAATGCCACATTTTTCATGTTATAAGTTTTCATTTTTATGCAAGCATGACAAAGATACAGGTTAAGCTGGCTATGTCGTGGGGAAGAGAAGGCAGGACAGGGATGAAGTCTGTTTGGGCTTTTTTTGCTTCTTGGGCCTTTTTGTTTTTGCTAAACACCACCACTGTTTTGCTATTACACCCCCTGCTAACTCTTTTCATATTTTATTTTTTTATTTTTATATTTAATTTATTTAATTATTTTCTTTAATGATAAAAACCCTAAAAAATAATTTATTTATTTTTACACTTTTATTTTTTTTATATTATTTCTCACATAAAAAATATAATTTATTTTGATAGAATATAATTTATTTTGATAAAATATAATTTATTTTCTTAATAAACTTATAAAAATAATTAAATATACTTAATATTTTTATTTTACATTTCCTATTTACAAATACTTATTTTTTGCACATATTTAATTTTTAATATTTATATACAATATTATTTATTTTTTTTACAAAAAAATGAACAAAATAATAATATAGAAACACTATTTTCTTTCAAATGAAAATTAGGGTTTAACCCCTTTCAAAAAGAATTAATTATTTTTCGTTATTTTTTTAGGTTTAAATTAAATATTCTTTTACACAAAAGCAAGACATAAAATATCTTTTCTTTACATACATATTGCATTACATTTTAAATATTGTATTATATTTATTTTGATTCGCGCAAATTCGATTTGGTTGTAATAATATATTTAGCTTTATATTTGTGCAAATCCCCATTCAAACTTGTAATCCCCCCCTCCCATGAAATTGTTGTAATAGCTTAGTATATTTACATTACGTAATTTATTGCTTTCATATACCATGATTAGTAATTAGGGTTTGTATGACAAGAACAAAACAAAACAAATAGAAAACCCTAAATACAAGACAAAATCAAAAGCATGAAAATGATACACTTTGCACACAAGCACCCTTAGGGTTTCTACCACTTGGTTGCCTAAAATAAAATGGCCATGTTACGCATGCAAAGTATCTTGGCAAAGCAAATAAATATAAGATCATAGTCCCTCGATGACGCTATTCAAAAGCTGCCTAAACAAAATGATCTTGGTCCCTCAAAAATGCTAAGATACTTTGCAACATTGCTATCATGGTTATAAGATGACCCACGCCCGTCCTGTTTACATCCAAAGATAGGGTTGCTTACCAAATCAATGGTAAGTCAACAATGTCAAAGGAATAGAAAATGCATGAGAAAGACATTTGAGTAGGTAGATAGCTTATAAGTTACTTGCACCATTTCAAACAATCCTTTCTATTTTCAAAAACAAACACATACATTTTAAAAAACATCTTACAAACATTGAAAACATTTTCAAAATACAAAACATCTTTGTATACATTCTTACGAACGAGAATCATTACAAAGATCGCCTAAACGAATGGCCTCTTTTTTCCAAAATACTTTCAAAATCACATCAAACACCATTTCCAACAAACCAAAGCAAGTGATCTAAGCAAGTAACTAAGAGCCCATGGAAAACCATGGATGAAAAGGGTGCTAGCACCTTCCCTTTTAATAATCTACCCCCCGAACTCAAGAAAAAAATCTCAAAGGTCTTTCCTGTGATTTTTCACCTTTCCTTTTGAATAAAAGAAAAGTCGATGGAGACTCTTGCTAACCGCGACATTTGCGATAAAACGCAAAACCTCAAGTCAGTTCTTCCACCGCATCACAATGGCCATGGTTTCAATTGAAAGCTTTAAGGACTACGCGCAAAAATGGAGGGACTTAGTAGGAAGAGTCCAATCTCCCCTATCTGAAAGAGAATTAGTAGACATATTCTTGGACACCTTGTCCGGTCCATTCTTCAATCACTTAATTGGGAGTTCATCGACAGGTTTTATCGAACTGATATTGAACAGAGAAAGGGTGGAAGCCGGGATAAATAATAGGAAGATTGAAAAAGACGCATCCTCTGCCGCTGTAAGAAAACCATTCATTGGAAAGAAATAAGTTGTTGTTGTATATCCTCAGATAAATCAAGATATGGCTGAACACCGTCCAATGGCGGGGGATGTCATGATTCCTAAACCTGCACCTGCTCAGCTAAGAAGCAACCATCCAAGAACGGAAAGACGAGTCAGGCAGTTGTTGGCTCTTGAATTCGACACATACTATATATTAGCCCCATAAACCAAAAATAGAGTAGATAAAGCCAAGCTGGAAAATGCTTCGACGGGTGGAAAAAACTTAGAGAAAATATCTGAGTTACAAATTGGTCTTCGACCAGACATCACCATCAAGCCTTCGACGGGAAAAAGTCCTGTAGCCTTCGATTAGAAGAACAAACCTTCGTGTCAGCACCAAAGGCGAAGGATATTTGATTTTGAAGATTGGAGGGAAATGCAGTTCGCCAACATTTAAGGGAAAGCGACGTGGCAGGAAGATAGAGGTCGAGGGACATGCAGATGACACTTGTCTTCATCCTAGAAGCAAAGCCACCCTCGACAGTTACATAATTTTAGTATAAAACTAGGAAGTTTGTGTAGATTTTCCGGGTGTTCAACCTATTGTGATAGTTACTCAATATTATTCAAGTACCCGCTGTGTGTGAAAGAATAACTGAGAATGTACGTTGGAAACACCATTTTTTATTAATAAAGTCTTTTTACATTACTTTGATCTTCTTTTTCAAAGTTTACATTTCTACATCTTTACCTGCACTTCTAGTTACTTTCTTACTTTCCAAAACCATAAACACAATATCCTTGGTCGAACGCGCGTTCTTCCTAGATATTAACTTTCACATCAAACTAGAATAAAAATTAGCATATGTTCTGGGATCAATCTGATCAATCCCGCGAGTGACCAAAAGGACTTTCCTTTTTGGAGGATCAGCGGTTGTTTACCAAAAACCACGGTAAACAAATTGGCACACCGGGTGGGACGTTGCTAGTTTTATAATCTGTTTGTTCATCTTATTGCTTTCCTTTTATACGTATACAGCGTTGCATGTTATTAAGAAGTGGTAGAATAACCAACGAGTGTACTGTTAGGAAGAGAAATAGCGAAATTAGAATGGCTAACGAGCCAAATCATGGAGAAATACCTCCACAAAATACTACTGGAACAGTGGTTATAACTACCGTTGGTGAAAATATCTCAACTTTTGTTGGTTCAGTATCAACGTTAACCACGAATCAAACAGGACCCTTACTTTCGTATGTGGGTCCTAGAAGTCCATTAGGAACACCCCCACCAAGGGAAAATCCAGGATCTCGACCGTACATTCCCCCAAGATTTTTGACAGCCTGGATGGGTCGAGCTCAGAGTTTCGTCTCCTCACCTGCGTACGTTTTCTTTTCCAGAGCTTAGTTTCGCCTATACTTTGTGGTTTGAGTTTTATCTCACCCTTTTTGAAGCCCAGTTTTTCCCTGGCGCATTTTTCCGGAAGTTTAGTTGCGTCTACTCTTCTTTGTTTTTGTTCTGTTTCAACCTACGTTATAGCTTCATTCTGACGCATGTCTTGGGGTTTTTTCTGCTTCTTTTTCTTTCTTCTTCAAGAGTGTAATTTTTCGGGTTCTTTTGTATTCAATCATCTTCAATACTGAACGCTCGAAAGTTGTCACTTTTCTCACTTATCATGTTGAAGATATTTGAATAGGGGCAGCTGTTGCACCCCAAAATTTACCCTATTGATTTAGGCTTATGTTTCATCATGAATATCATATTGCATTGCATTCATACAATGTGATGGGATCAATACTTTGGTTATCAAGTCTTCCTCAAGCTTTGAAGGTTGATTGCATTGACAAGTTGCTCAAGTAGAACCTTATCATCTAAACCTCTAGATCTTTCAAGCTCAAAAGTTATTGCATATCTCAAGATATTTTATCCATCTCTTTGGGTCATTAGAGGATTGAAGTTTGTGTTTGATTATAAGAGGAATCACTCTTTGGAATCACCAGTGGAATTAGGGTTTTGAAGCTTGATCAGCTATCTCATAGTACAGGGTACAAAGCTAGGGTTTTGGATTTAATCATGATTTCTCTGACTTTCTCACCCAAACTTGTTTCCATGATTCACTACATGTTATTAAGCATCTATTATTGAAAAATTGAGGTTCAATTTGGATTGGTAATGGTTCAATTGATCAAAAGGGGAAATTGGTCATTTTGACCAAAGTTAATAAAATCAGGAGTTGACCAAGTGGACTTTTGGTCAACCATCAATTTAAGCATCCTCTTTTCATATTCCATACCCAAATTCATCTTTGAATCATGAGAAATGGTGAATTTGAGTGTAACTTGTTCAAGAAGTAACTTAAAAATTGAAAAAAATTCTAAGTGGTAAGATGACTTCTCTTGGGCAAGTCACGCGCATAATTTTATCAAACACTTGGCATGCCATTTTGTGGAATCAATTTCTTGTGACTCAAGCCTCAATTTGAAAAATTAAAAAGAGGATTTTGTTGCCTTCCATGAGAGCTTCCCATTGAGCCTTGAATCATTCAATTTGGCCAAAGTTTGAGTGAGTTGCAACACCTCAAAGTTGGTACCTCAAGGATGACTTCATGCACACCATGCAAGCCAGACGCGTGCGCGGACCAGGCAAGCCAAATCACAGTTTTGCCTCAAGTTTTCAACATCATTTTTCCATCAACTCAGCCTCAATTTGAAAAATTCAAGGCCATATGATGTTCTACATTATGAGAACTTTTGAAAGGCCCCTCAAGCATTAATTTCGCACAAGCCAATTTTGAGAAACTTGATTCACAAGGCAGTTGGTCAGTAGGTTTGCAAAATCCAATTTTTGGTGCATATTTAGTTTTGATCCGTTACAGGTCACCTTGCATATACCATGCACGAATTACCTCACTCCTTTTTTTACCAAAATAAGCCAAACAAATACCATTCCATGTGCACATTCATTTTGCTCTCATTTTCAACTTTTAGCAACTTTACTCATTTTCAAATTTACACACACCATTTACACCTCTGTCCATCTCATCATTTGGATTTTGGATGATCTTATCCCACCCTTTATTTTCTCACTAAAAGACAATGCAAAGGCAAAACAAAAGAAGAAAACGCATACTGCATATTTTCTAATTTTTTCTGTTTTTTTTAATATTCATGCTAACGGATTTGTGAGGGCCCAAAAGACATGGCTACCCTCACTCCAGGTGTTCTATATAAACCCAGAGCCTCACTCTTTCTCTGGCCATGCATTCATTCTCTCAAAAGATCAGAAGTTGCTAGATCTCTCTCAAAAAAGTTTTTTGCTTCGAAGCTTCTTTATTCTCCATTCCAGAGCTCGATTCATGACCATTTTCACTTCATTGGAGCATTAGAAGCAAGGGACAAGGGTTTTCACTTTGTTTCAGAGGACATGGTTGAGTTTACTTCTCAACTCGAAAGGTATTTTCAGATCTTGATTCTTCATAATTTTTGCTTGTTTCTTGTGATTTAAAGCATGTGATCATGTTCATAGATGGCCAGACCTTACATCTGATGTATAAAATTGTTTGATTTTGAAGCATATACGATTTGGTGAACTTCTGGTTTTTCACGATTTAATGATTTTCTCAATTTTCTTGCTCTGATTTCTACTTCTATGATCGATCATTTTGACTTTTGTGAAAATCATGATGTAGTTGATAGTTTGAACTTTGATTTGTGATTTGAATCATTAATTTTGGTGGAGGAACGAGGTAGAAATTGCAAGTAGAACATAGGTGTCTGAAACTGAGAAAACGCGCGTTAGGGATTGTCTTGAGGAAGAAGATGATGGTGTGGCTGGATCTGGTTGGTCCATTGGATTTTTAATGCAATTTTTCATATTTTTATTTTTAATTGTTTTCTCTAATTTTATTCATTGGTCAAAACAATTTCAAAAATTCTAAAAATATTACCATAGGTTGATTTTAATTTCTAGTATTTGTCTTATGTTTTTTGGAATTTTTAAAGATGTTTTGATTGGTTAAAAATTTAATAGGTTTAATTAATTGTTTGCTCAATGATTATTTTTATTTTAATAGTTCTTTTGATCTAAAAATTCCACAAAAATTATCTTTGACTCATAAAATAATTTAGAAATTGATTCTGATTTTGGTTTAGCATTTTTTCTATTTTTTATTAGGAATTTAATTTGAGAAGTTTATTTGAAATGTTTGCTTCATAATTTTTGTTTTAATATTTACTTTAATTCAAAAATCCTCAAAAAAATCATATAAGTTTGTTTTTAATCATAGTATCTGAATATAATTTTTTTTTGACTTTTTTATGACTTTTGGCTAGGGTTTGCATTTTTGTCACTAAATAATAGTTTAAATTGTTTAGTTGTTTGTTTAATTATATTTTAATATTTCCTTTAATTTAAAAATTCCACAAAAAATCATGGATGCTTGTTTTCAACTCTAATGTTTAAATATAATTTTGGTTGGATATTTTTATTATTTTTTATTAGAATTTTATTTTGAGATGTGATTATTTATTTAATTGATTAATGGTTTGAATTTTGATTTTATTTTTGACATTTATTTAATCCTAAAAATGTGAAAAAATATGTATTATGATATTTAGGGTTTCCTTGTGATTTTCATGATCTTGGTTTAAATTGTTTGAATTTTGATCTTACCTAATTAATATTTAAGATTAAAATTCAAACAATTAGGGTTTTGTAGCTTACATTTCAAGTTTCAATTTCAAAACCAATTTGCATTGGGTTTCCATTGGAATTTGGATCTTGTTTAAGGTTCATGGATGTATTGAGGATCTGAAAACCATTTTTCTTGAATTGATTAGATATTTTTCACACATTATTTTGAAAGCTTGTCTAGTTTGGTAGTTTTGCAAACTAGTTTTGATCTTTGGGCCTCATTAGATCCTCTCCTCTACTATCCATGAACTTCAAACTTGTTTTCTGACCTATACACATCCCAAATATGTTATGGAAATTTTGGTTTGAATTATTGAAATACTTTTCTATCTTTGATGTATTTTTGGAGTGAAGGTACCCAATTAATGTTGCATATCTTGTTGCAATTTGCTTGATGACCAATGAACTTGAGTGAGGCCTATAATTGGGCATCTAATGATCATGTTAGTTTTGTTTATCCACATAAACTCAATTCATTTCACTTAATTCCCCATGCTTGAATGATTGAACCTTTTGATGCATATTTTATGACTTTTTGCTTTCTTGTTGATCTTCATTTTGAAACTTAACTTTCCAATTTGAGTTTGAGGTCATTAGATGGCCAATGATAACATGAATGGAAATGATACTTCAATGATAGTCTCATGAGGACTTGAGAGTAATTGATCCCTACTATTTAAGTTAGTTCTAATCATGAATGGAGTTTGGCTTCTTTCTTTTATCCTTGTTGAATTTTTGAGGCATTTTGAATGCACTTTTGTAGCATGTTATAGAATCAACACTTTAACCTTTTGATCATGTCCTAGTGATGTTTTGTAAGCTTTACTTCAAATCTTTGATTGTTACAAACTCTCTAATTTTGTCCTTGTTTGACTTTTTTCCATGGTTAGCTTGAGATCTAAGTTTTTGATGCATTGCGTGGGATTCCTCTCCTATTATGCTTGTGAGCTTTGATGAAGTAATTGAGTATGATTGAATTGTGGTTGCTACTAACCTTCATGGTCTTTGATTGTATTCTTCTCAAGCTCCCATGATCCTTGATTGATACTCAATTGTCAATTCAATATGGTGATGGAAAGGAGCAACATTCCTTTAACTTTTGACCAAATTGTGCATATGCATGTTTCTTTTTGTATATCATATCTAATGTTTTGATAGTTTCTATCATGTTTTCTCACTGCATTATGGTGTCATCATCCATACTTTATGTGATTCATCATTCTATTTATGGGAATACTAACTTGGCTGTCGAATGTGCGGGGCACTCTGAGAAAAGTTTTCCATTTTTGACTTGAGGCTACTGTGTTTCACTTTATTTGTGGAACATAATTTATTATATTGGCACTATTATTGTGCTTGGCATATTTGATAGTCCATGCAGGATATATGTGTGTGATTATGAATGCTATACATTGCCCATGGGATCTGTTGATATCTGAAAATCTCAATACTTACATCCTGATTGCGTAATTTCTGACTTGATTTGTCTGCTGATGCCAGCTTGCTTGAAGTTCTTTGGGTTTCTTTTTATTCTTGCTCAGTTTCTACGGATAGTTATCCGTTTGGTATTGCACTATTTCCTTTCTTCTATTTTCATAGTTCTATGTTGCATGATGGGACCTCTGTTGCTGATATATGTCAGGAGGCCCTCTGTTTTATTTGATACATGTGTTGTATTTGTGTTTGTTTCTTTAATTGTTGATCGATGAGTCACTCAATTTATAAATTGAGATCACGACTTCGCTCCCAGTGCATGTTCCCTATAGGATGTTTATTGTTTTTTTTCTTTAATTGTTGATCGATGAGTCACTCAATTTAGAAATTGAGATCACGACTTCGCTCTCAGTGCATGTTCCCTATAGGATGTTTATTGTTTTCTTTCTTTAATTGTTGATCGATGAGTCACTCAATTTAGAAATTGAGATCACGACTTCGCTCTCATTGCCTGTTTCCTATAGGATAGTTTTGTTAAGCTTCCTTTGACATGTTGATTAAGGTAGGAATCCATGTATGCCAGCATAGGGTAAGAATTTCCTTTATCCTTAACCTTAGGGTCAATCATTGTATGATAACACTAGGGATAGTGCTAGGCAAGTTTCCCTTAGTTGTTTTTTTTCTTTCCTTTGCATTTTGCATCTTAAAACAAAAATTGTTTTCTTGGAAAATCATAAAACACTTCTAATAAACTCAAACCCTTCTTCAAGGTAAAAGATACAAATCAATCTTATTTGTTTGTGCGCCTCTTGGCTTTGTTTTTAAACCTGGTTTATTGATGTTTTGCCATCCTTACCATGCCATGCTATCTTGTTGTCTTTTAGTCGATGTTTCGCCATCGCACATTTGTTTCAAGCTGATGTTTCTCCATCGCACATGTTTGTTATCCTACTTTGATTCTCAATATCATTGTTAGGTGTGATGTTTTGTATCCGTTTTATTGATGTTTCACCATCTTTGCCATGATACCTTGTTATCTTATAGCCGATGTTTCGCCATCGCACGTTTGTTTGAAGCCGATGATTCACCAATGCACATGTTTGTTATCCTACTTTGATTCTCAATATCATTGTTAGGTGTGATGTTTTGTCATCCGTTTTATTGATGTTTCACCATCTTTGCCATGATACCTTGTTATCTTAGAGCCTATGTTTCGCCATCACACATGTTTGTTATCCTACTTTGATTCTCAATATCATTGTTAGGTGTGATGTTTTATCATCCGTTTTATTGATGTTTCACCATATTTTCCATGATACCTTGTTATCTTTTAGCCGATGTTTCTCCATCGCATACTTGTTTGAAGCCGATGTTTCGCCATCACACATGTTGGTTATCCTACTTTGAATCTCAATGTCATTGTTAGGTGTGTTGTTTTATCATTGGGTGTTTCGCAGTCTTTGACATGTTACTTTGTTATTATTTAATCGATGTTTTACCATCTCATATTGTTTGTTGATTTATTTGATGTTTTGCCATCTTGACTGTTTTTGTTCGTCTTAACTAAAATACACAAACCAACCAGAATATATGAGCCGAACTACGGCTGCTCTGATTCCTTAAATGGGATACGTAGGTAAAGGGGTAGGGCCCAACCGAGCACAACTTTTATTTTCCCTACATTGTTTTCTTTTTTATTTCGCATGCATTCCCTTTTTAGCTATAAGCCATAAACATAGGTTTTGACCATACCCATTAGATTAGACAACAAGAGTGGATACCGTAGAGTACTACAGGCGTGTGGGGTGCAAATACCTTCCCCTCGCGTAACAGACTCCCTTACCCGATCTCTCGGTCGAAAGACCGTGATTTCTCCCTTTCCAGGTTTTCTCGATGTTTACCTTTCCCTTTCGGCGGGATAAAAGACGTTCGGTGGCGACTTCATTGATGTCTCATTACGGAGATGACGGTTCCGCCATGTGGTTTCAGCTGGCGACTTCACTGGGGAAAGATTGACCTCTTGCTGGTCCATCCCGGAGTCGATCCTAGCTCTTGTTTGTTTTCTTTTTGGGTGTTTATTTTACCGCTTTGCATATTTATCTGTTTGCATTACATCCTATGTGCGCTTTACTTTCTGCATACTGGATTTGGCTGGACTATTTGGATTCTGGTTTTCTTGGTGGACGGGTTGTTCCATGAGGTAAAAGGCCTCAAATCCAGGCTACGAGTGAATTCCATAGGAACTAGGAATAGAGTGGCCATGGCAGCTATGAGGAGGATGCTTTATATACCTAACCATGAGACCCATGACTTCAGAGGTAGTTTGGATAGGTGTTATCGTATGATGATACCGACAGTTGAGCTCTTGTACTCTGATTTGGCTTTTAACCTTACCTTGACCTAGACTACACCCGTGAGAGGGGCGGGAAAACTTTTCTTACAGGTACAGGTACTGTTGGTGACTTTGTGTTGCGAAGGTGGCTCAGGTTCCCATGACAGTTTTAAAGCTTTGGGATTTTCTTTTGATCTTGAGTGGTGCTGTTCTGTAATGATCCAGCCATTATCCAGTGTGAAACTTTGATCCTGTCATGTTGCATCATAGCATATTTATTTTAAAAAAAATGATGTATAAAAAATAACTAGCATGCGCATGTCATTTTCCAGGGACATTCGAGAGTCTTCTTTCCATCAGAAATGGCTGGCCTCCCGTAAGATGAGTTTGATTCAGTTCGTGTTAAAGAGCCCACCAGGCATACATTCTCTTATCATATTCCTACTATTGATGTGTCCGAATTGAAGAGGTTGAGTTCTTATCTGAAGAGTGATGTTCTGAATAATTTCAACAAAAACTATGCCAATTTGTTACTAATCCTTAACACTCCAGTTGACCCAATGGCTCTGATCACGGTGTTTTACTTTTCAAGATTATCAACTGGTTCCCACACTAGAAGATTACGCGTACCTACTTAATATCAAGTTTTCCGATGAAGTTCCTGTTGTCCAAGTGCCGGAGAAGCTGAAGTTCGAAGTTATTGCTGAAATTCTTCATTTGAGTTGGAAAGAGGTGAAAGACAATTGGAAATCAAGTAAGGATACTACAGGGTTTTATATGGATTTCTTAGTGAAGAAAGCTGAAGGCTAGGCGAAGAAAGGGAATTGGAGTGACTTCAGCTCTATGTTTGCTCTCATGATATACGGGATCATCCTCTTCCCTCGCAAGAGAAACTTCGTGGATTGACGGCTATTTGTGTTTTTAGAAATAAGAACCCGGTACCGACACTCTTGGCAGATACTTTTTACACCATTCATTTCAGGCATGGAAAAGGAGGTAATGTAAGTTTATGTCATTCGATGTTGTATCAATGGTTTAAGTTACACCTACCAACAAGTGGCCCTTTCATGGATACCAAACATTCTCTCCATTGGTCATCAAGACTTGTCAATCTTACTTCATTTGATATCCGGTGGAATTATGACATGGGGGAAGTACGAAGTATTATCACTAGCTGCAGAGATTTCCCTAATGTTCCCCTCATAGGAACTAAGGGGTGTATCAACTATAATCATGTGCTTGCTTATCGTAAATTGGCATATGCAATGGATGGACCGCCAAAGGTTAAGGAGGTGTCTGAATCAGTGTATTTTGTAAGGCCGGCTCCTATATGTGAGCAACCTCCTACTATTCTGAGTAACACGGTGCCTACCGAGGTGTTCACCCAGGTTCATGTTGAGAATATTCAACTGCGTGAAAAAGACCGTGAGGCAGGGATGAAACTTTATCGGGTAGATCAAGAAAGGACCGACTTAGCTCGCAAACTCAAAGAAGCTCAAGGAGAAACTTCTGATACAACCAGTTTTAGGAAGATGTCTCATGCTGAAATGGAAGAAGAGTTGAGTAAGACCCAACAAGAGTGCCAGAAGCTTCAGGCATCTGAGATTATTTACAGGAAGAAGATTCAAAACTTAGAGAAACAGCTCAAAGACAAAGATGCTCAGCTTAAGAAGGAAGTGTCCCAGAGGCGTGTCGCAGAGGATCGGTTTCAAGAAAGTAAGGTAGTCGCATAATAACTTTTGAAGGAGAAAGCCAGGCTTGAAGAGTATTGTCAACACCTTGAAGCGTGTCTTGTTTCGGAGATTTAGTTTTGTTACTTATCTTTGGTGTATTTGGTCACCCCCAGGATTGTTGGAAGAGACCGTTGTTTGTTTTTATTATTCAGCTTTTGTTAAGTTTACTTTGAAACACGTATTTTAATGTTACTCTTAAATGTCCGAAATCACTTAAACATTGTTTCTTTTGTTTAAGTGTTTGTCTTATTGTTTTTTTCCTTTGATTGTATGCTTGATTATTGGTTGCGTACCATGACTGATAAATAAAAGGACTCTTGAATACCGGTAAATGACAAACATATCATGCACATCATGCATTTCATAACATTACAGGTTATCTCATGACGGTATTCTTATTCTTCTACTTTTCTTATTCAGAATTCAAGACGACTACTCATCGGTATTCCACTAGAAACAATTTGCCAAGACAGATGGAACAAGTTCAAGCTGAACTCGCTGAAATGAGGGCCCAGATGGCTACTCAAATGACTCAGTTCATGGAGGTCATCATCAATGTGAATTGCCGACAGGAGGAACTGGCTGCCATTGTCAACAACCAGCGCTGCTATCCAGGGGATGGTGGAAACCAAGGGCTCTATCAGGACATTTCTATAGGATTGGGGGATGCGCAAGATCATCATGTTGGAAATTTTCACGGGATGCCCGGAAACCCTTTTGTGCGTAACGTAGGGCAGTTTCCCCCGTCTCCGGGACCTCGTCTTGTGGGGAACAGAAGAGATAATCATGGCGGTGTAAGGAACTATCAGGAGCAGGATTATGACTTTGACCAGGATGAAGATCAGTTTTCTGTTTGGCGTTCAGAGTCGTAAGTTCAGGTTGAGGATAGGAAGTATCGGTTGTTGGAAGAACGTTTGAAGGTTGTGGAAGGGAAATGAGTCCTTGGTATGGATGCTAATGATCTCGAGATGGTGTCTGGGGTGAAAGTTCCTCTAAAGTTCAAGCCTCCTATATTTGAAAAGTACAACGGAACGTCATGTCCTATTACTCATGCAACTTCTTATTTTCGAAAGATGTCGGTGCATACTGAGGACCAAGGGCTTTTGATTCACTTTTTCCAAGATAGCCTATCTGGGGCATCTCTGGAGTGGTACATGAAGTTGGAGAAAACTCATATTCGTTGCTGGAATGATCTCGCTCATGCTTTTGTCAAACATTATCAGTACAATATGGATATGGCGCCTAATCGCACTCGGTTACATAATTTGTCACAGGGACCAAGAGAGTCTTTCAAGGAATACGCTTAGAGGTGGCGTGAGTTGGCTGCGAGGGTTCAACCTTCACTCATGGAGAGAGAACTCATTTATATGTTTATGAGTACCCTGCAAGGGCCATTCTATTAGCACATGATAGGAAGTACTTCGGCAGGATTTGCTCACTTTGTTATGGCTGGTGAAAGAATTGAAGTAGGTTTGAAATTGGGTAAAATTCAGATTGGAGGTTCTAGTGGCTCATCAGGGGGAAGTAAGAAGCCATTCAACACTTACCCTAAGAAAAAGGAAGGCGACGCAAGTGCGGTTTACTCTCATATAGGAAGAGGAGAGGATCGTCAGAAAAAACAAATCAATGATGTTTCTATTCCTGTTAATGCTCCTCCGCAGCAGAGACCGAATAGAGTGCCTCAACAACAAAGACAGCAAGATGCTCCCCGTCAGTATAATAATCAACAGTAGAGACAGTTGAGAAAATTCGATCCCTTGCCAGTATCTCTTTCTGAAGCACTCCACCATTTTCTCGATTTGAAGTTGATCGGTTTGAGAAATATGCCACCACCCCCCGCAAGACTTCCTCCTAACTATGATGCTAACGTAAGATGTGAATTCCATTCATACGGAGTTGGTCATTCTACTGACAATTGCTTTGCGTTGAAGTGCAAAATACAAGACTTGTTGGATGCTAAGGCAATTGAGTTTACTCTAGTGACTGGTCCGAATGTTACTCAGAACCCAATGCCTAGGCATGGGGGGAGGGGGTGTTGTTAATATGATTGATGATGATGGTGAAGTGTTGAATTTAATCATGAATGTGGAACAAGTAACTACTCCATTGTGGTATGTTAAGAGGTATTTGCTTGACAATTCTATTTTCCCAGGTTGTACTTCAGAGTGTGCCAAGTGCAGAGAGCAACCGAAGGGCTGTGATGATTTAAAAGCCGGTATCTAGTTGATGATAAAGGAGGGTTCCCTGCAGTTCGATAGAAAACTGAGCTACCGTAAGGTTACTGAAGAAGATGTTGCTGTGGTATCTATTCTTTACACCCCTGTGCGCATTCCTACCCCATCTAGGGCACCTCCTTTGATGATTACGGTACCTGGTCCCATGCCGTATACCAGGGAGAAGGCCATCCCATGGCATTACGATGCTAATGTTTATTACCATGGGGTGAAGCAGGAGGTAAGTACCCGTTTGTCTGAGGAAGAACATGCTGAAGATAATGAAGGGGAGTCCATAATTTTTCTGGTGTGGGTCGAATGACTAGAAGCGGGAGAGTTTTTGGTCCTTCCAATGTGAAAGATGCGGCAGAAGCTTCTGCAAGATAAAAAGGAAAACAGTAGGCGATGATTGGTAATCCAAGGGTTACGCCAGCCAATGTGACTCAACCAATTCTGATTCCAGAAGCTTCTTCTGTTCCCTATGAGGTTGAAGAGGTAATGCGAATTATCAAAAAGAGTGATTATAGCATAATTGATCATCTTAGCCATACTCCTTTTAAGATGTATATCTTGTCTCTGTTGATTTATTCATAACCTCACAGAAATGCTTTGATGAAGTTGTTAAAGAATGCGTTCGTGCCACATGAGATAACAGTCAATCAGTTTGAGAATTTTTGTGCTAACATATCTGCCGGGAACGGTCTGGGTTTCACAGATTTTGATCTTCCTCCGGAGGGGCGAGACCATAACAAAGCATTGCATATTTCAATTGAGTACATGGGCACTACTTTATCTCGGGTTTTGGTGGACCCAGGGTTGTCTTTGAATGTATTGCCTAAGTCAGCATTGATGAAGATTGATTATTCTGGACTGGAGCTGCGCCCTAGTGATTTGATGGTGAAGGCATTTGATGTGTCTCGAAGGTCAGTGTTTGGGGAGGTGGAGTTACCAATCAAGGTTGGTCCTCGCACCTTCACGGCTAAATTTTTTGTGATGGATATATAGCCAGCGTATTGTTGTTTGTTGGGAAGGCCGTGGATTCATTGAGCAGGGGCAGTCACTTCTACTCTTCATCAGAAACTCAAGTATCCTGCAGAGGGAAAGGTGATAACTGTGTGCGGCGAGGAAGAGTACATCGTGAGTCATTTGACATCATTCCGCTATGTTGAAGTTGAAGGCGAGATACATGAGACTCCTTTCAGGCGTTTGAAACAGTTCATGCTGTCAACTTTCCACCTCCAAAGTAGAACAGGAAACCTGAAACTGTTATGTCTTCTCTCAAGGATGCGAGAGTTGTGGTGGAAAATGGTAACCCTGAAAGTTGGGGTCAGGTGCTAGACGTTACCCCAAAATTTAATAAATTTAGTCTTGATTTTAGCCCAAGTCAGCAGAGTTCAACTCCCAGAGTATCTAGTTTATCTACTCCTGTGAAGTTTTCCCGTCCTTGTGCTACTCAAGAAGGACACGTCAATGTAGTTGGTGACGATAGGGTTAATGGCTACAATATCGAAGATTGGATTCGTCCGAGTATTCCAGGCCAGACGCTCAACAATTGGACTTCTATGGATGTTATCCAAGTTTCAAGCGCTGAGGAGTAATTTTCTTGTTTTCTTTTATTATCATATCATAATTCCTACGCTCTGCCCAAGGCGTGGTGGATCATTTGTGTAGGGTCACCATGTTTATTTTCAAAAAGTTTATCATGAAATAAAGGACGTTTTTGCATTCAAAATGTTGCTCCATTTCTTTTTTATTTAAATGGCAACATTTCTCTTTTCACACACTGTCACTAAAAAAGGCCAAAATGTCGTTCATGCTGATGCACTTCCACCACTGAATATTGACAACGACTCTGCTATGGCTCATTATGACTTTGATACTCCCACTTATCAAGCTGAAGAAGAAGCATATGAGGATTGTAATCTTCCTGAGGAATTAGCAAGATTGTTAAAACAATAGGAGAAGGTTATCCAGCCGAATCAGGATTCGATTGAGGTGGTGAATATTGGCACAAAAGAGGTAAGAAGAGAAGTCAAGATAGGGGCGGATCTCGAAGAAAGTATAAAGGTCAGATTGATTGAGCTACTTCGTGAGTATTCTGATATCTTCGCTTGGTCTTATGAGGATATGCCTGGACTGAATACAGACATAGTGATACATCGACTACCGCTCAAACAAGGTTGTTCCCCTGTCAAGCAAAAGCACCGAAGAACTCATCCTGAGATTTCCAAGAAGATCAAAGAGGAGGTCCAGAAGCAGTTGGACGCAAATTTCTTAAAGGTCATCAATTATCCGCCATGGATTGCAAATATTTTACATGTGACCAAGAAGGATGGTAAGGTCAGGATGTGCGTGGATTATAGGGATTTGAACAGGGCCAACCCTAAAGATGATTTCCCTCTTCCGCATATTGATGTGTTGGTCGATAATACTGCTCATTCCAAAGTGTTTTCGTTCATGGATGGTTTTTCGGGTTACAATCAAATTAAGATGGCTCCGGAGGATATGGAGAAGACAACATTTATCACACCTTGGGGAACTTTCTGTTATAAAGTGATGCCGTTTGGTTTGAAAAATTCCAGGGCAACATATCAGCGTGCCATGGCCACTCTCTTTCATGATTTGATTCACAAAATAGATTGAGGTATATGTGGGTGATATGATTGCTAAGTCTGACACGGAAGAGGAACATCTTGTTCATCTGGAAAAATTGTTCGAGAGACTGAGGAAGTTCTTGCTGAGGTTGAATCTGAATAAGTGCACCTTCGGGGTGAGATCTGGCAAGCTGTTGGGTTTTATTATAAATGAAAAAGGTATCGAGGTGGACCCGACCAAAGTAAAAGAGATACAGGAAATTCCTGAGCCAAGGACAGAGAAGGAAGTACGTGGTTTCTTGGGAAGGTTAAACTACATTTCTAGATTTATTTCTCATCTCACAGCCACCTGTGAACCTTTGTTCAAGTTGTTAAAGAAAAGTCAGAGAGTGAAATGGAATGAGGATTGTCAGAAGGCCTTTGACAAAATAAAGGAGTATTTGTAGGAACCTCCGATACTCATGCCTCCATTGGAAGGAAGGCCACTAATCATGTATCTAACCGTGTTGGAGAGCTCAATGGGTTGTTTCCTCGGTCAGCACGACGAGACAGGGAAGAAAGAGTAGGCTATTTACTACTTGAGTAATAATTTTACGGAATGCGAGTCGAGGTACTCATTGCTAGAAAAGACTTGTTGTGCACTTGCCTGGGCCGCCAAACATTTGAGGCAGTACATGCTAACTCACACCACCTATTTGATATCCAAAATGGATCCAATCAAGTACATTTTTTACAAGCCAGCTCTTACAGGCAGGGTAGCCCATTGGCAGATGATACTCACCGAATATGATATCAAATACACTACTCAAAAAGCAATTAAGGGTAGTGTACTGGCCGACCATCTTGCTCATCAGCCCATGAACGATTATGAACTGATGAAGTTTGACTTTCCAGATGAGGAAATTATGTATATTCGAGATTGTAACATGCCATACCCAGACGAAGGACCCGAGCCGGGATCACGTTGGACGCTTGTTTTTGATGGTGCCTCCAATTCCATGGGCAACGACGTCAGAGCTATTATCACTTCCCTTGAGGGATACCACATTCCTTTCACGGCTCGTATTTGTTTCGATTGCACTAACAACATGGCCGAATATGAGGCTTGCATTTATGGCATTGAAGCGGCGATCAACCTGCGCATCAAATTTTTTAAAGTTTACGGGGATTCCAATCTTGTTATCAGCCATATTAATGGAGATTGGGAGACTCGCCATCAGAACCTAATTCCCTATCGTGAGCATGTTATGAAGCTGATTCCGTACTTTGAAGAGATCACGTTTGAACACATTCCCAGAGAAGAAAACAATCTAGCTGATGCATTGGCAACTTTGTCCTCCATGTTCAAGGTTAAGTGGGCTAATGAGGCACCTTCCATTACCATCAGAAGTTTGAGTGACTCAGCTTTCTGTTTTGAGGCTAGTTTGGAATCAGATGGTAATCCTTAGTTTTATGATGTTAAACGATATCTTGAAACACAAGAGTACCCTGAAGAGGCATCCGTCACAGATAAGAAGTTCTTGAGAAGATTTTCAGCCAAATTCTTTCTTATTGGTGGTGTGTTTTATAGAAGGCATCATGACGGTTTACTGCTCAGATGTGTTGACAAGAAAGAAACAGCTAGAATCGTTGAAGAGATACATGAAGGTGATTTCGGGACCCATTCTAGTGGGCATACCATGGCTAAAAAGATTTTCCGAGCAGGCTATTATTGGTCCACCATGGAGACTGACTGTTACAATCATGCACGGGTTTGCCATAAATGTCAAGTCTATGCTGATAAGGTGCATGTGTCGCCAGTACCTTTGAATGTCTTAACTTCCCCTTGGCCGTTTGCGATGTGGGGAATTGATATGATCAGAAAAATTGAACTGACTGCATCCAACGGGCACCGTTTCATTTTGGCTGCCATCGATTATTTTTACAAAATGGGTCGAAGCTGCATCCTACGCCAATGTCACTAAGCAGGTGGTAACTCGATTCATTAAGTACAATATTATCTGTCACTACGGAGTGCCTGAAAAGATCATTACCGATAATGGGTCTAATTTGAACAACAAAATGATGAAGGAGCTTTGTGAGTCCTTCAAAATCAAGCATAATAACTCTTCCCCATACCGACCAAAGATGAACGGTGTTGTCGAAGCGGCCAATAATAATATTAAAAAGATCGTACAGAAGATGGTGGTAACCTATAAAGATTGGCATGAGATGCTTCCTTTCGCTTTGCATGGTTATCACACCACTGTGCGTACTTCGACTGGGGAAACCCCATTTTCATTGGTTTACGGCACTGAAGCAGTATTGACGGTAGAAGTCGAGATTCCTTCTCTTAGGATCATGAGGGATGTTGAGCTGGATGAAAGTGAATGGGTCCAGAATCGGCTGGATCAGTTGGAACTTATTGACGAGAAGAGGTTGACGGTTGTATGTCATGGTCAGGTATATGAGCAAAGGATGAGGAAAGCTTTTGATAAGAGGGTACGGCCTCAGTGTTACAAGCCAGGTGACCTTGTGCTAAAAAGGATAATTATACCCCAGGGAGATCCTAGGGGAAAGTGGGTTCCGACTTATGAAGGTCCTTTCGTGGTCAGAAAAAAATAGGGTGTCCTGGTGAATCGAAAACCCGAAAGGGCGATTCAGGCAAAAGTTAGGGACTTAAAGCAAATGACTACGCTCATCACGAGATCATTTGTTTCGTTTCTTCACCTGACATAAGCTCGAAGCTAATCCAAGAATGATCTGTCTGAAAGCAGGAAGATGAAAGCGTAAGAGTCATAAGAGTCATAGCAGAGTCGGGACTTGATGGATATTCACATTCACATTGCCATTTGTAAACACTTGTTTGCTTTGATTTTGTAATTACTTGCTTCCAAATGTAAATGCCTTCTTCATAGGATGATTTCTCAAAATCAATAGAATATCTTCTTTCAAGTACACGTATACGTTTCTTTTCTCCCTTTTTGCTATTTTGTTTGCAAAAAAACATCCAATATTTTGATAAGCATGTGCATATAAACTTCGTGGGCCTTACACGGAAATGGTACTCTAATTCATGGTTAGTTGATCGCTTGAAATAAGGATAACAAACACAACTACTACTGTGCAAGGGGCATGTTTAGTCCTATGATGGATGGGATTCTTATTCACTTTACTGGTGGACGCGTTGCCATTTTGTTTCACAGCTCCGTGCTGTTGGTAAAGGTCATGGGTCAGGGTGATATCAAGATTACGGCAAGTCGGCGAGATCGGCGAACCTAGATGGAGATATTTCTTCCCCATAATGGCTTTTATTACGCTTCTTTGCCGCACTTTCATGTGTTATCTTGATTGATTATTTTAGCATTGTCTACATATATGATTTTGTTTATGGCCGATTGTCAGTCTTGATGAGTTGAATATTTTTGCCTTGAAGAAATTGTTTCATTTTACTTAATCCATCCAATATCACTCTTTAATCGATTTTTCGGGCATTTTGATACCAACTGCGCCAATTCTTTTGCTTAGCTAAGAGTTTGGAGGAAGGAGTTTAGCTAAAAACGATGACTGTAGTGGTATGCTTTTGAATAGAACCCTGTTGATGATGTACAGACATTGTTTCAATCCCAAAACACCGGAGATATAAGGGAGTTAGACCCTCGTTAACCCCTCCGAGCCTTCGAAGTAGGAGTTTCTTTTCCGATAAAAATAAACCTTTTTTTTTAACCAGGGGCAGGGTAAATGTTCAGTTAATTTGACCAAGCATTCAAATTTCAGAAGGAATGTCCCATTTAAGGATCACCACAATTTATCTTTCGCATAATGAGATCAGGAAAAATGTCTAAACCACGATGTTCATTTCCTCACAAAGTCCTGAGGTCGAGATCGAATCGATACAATAATGGCTATCCCTCGCCGACCAAGGAATGAGGCATTTGTTTTCTTCAAAAAAAAGTTCAAAGACCTAAAATCATATTGACTTGTTCGAAGAGGAAAGTATGAATAAGAAAGAAACAAAAAGTCCCGCTAAGTCGAAACTTGAAAACAAGTCGCTTAGGCAAAAGTTAGGGCGTCCCGCTGGACTCCCAAAATTGAAATTAAAAAGATTTTGTCCAGGCAAAAGTTAGGGAAAAGAGGAGCCTAAAAGGCCGAAAAAGATTATCCAACAAAATTTTCATCAAAAGAAGAGGAACAATAATATCAAAAAACAAAAGCAGCAAAAGTTAAGTGACAATCATGTTGGAGAATTTGTCGTGATCACTCAACCATTATAAATCCTTTTGAAAGATGAATGCTTGTGATAAGTCAGCTGAATTTAGGACAGGAGAATATCACGAAGGGGGTGGGCACCAAATAACTTGAGCCTTGAAAAACTTTTTTCTAAAAAACCTCGAACCAGGCCACGTTACAACTTCTAAAAGTCCTAACTGAAACAAGGGTTTAACTCGAAAGCATACTACAACAGGATAATGTTTCCTAAACTCCCAAATATGTGTTGCATATTCATGTTAGTATCTTATCACCCGCATTTTGACTCGTTTTTCTTAAAAAGGGGGGGAAGAAAAGTTTTGAAATTTTTGCACTCTAGCCAGTGATTCATTCACAATAGAGATGTGACACTTTGTTAAGGTTCTCAACTTCAAGGCTTAAATAATCATCGCATCAGATCTGTCATTCCCAAAATAAACATTTTTCTGCATGCGAAACATTTGTTTGACATCAAAAAAGAGTTTACACGTTGAACACCTCTAAAGAGCTTAATGATTGCCAGGAATGGAATATTTATCTTTCTTCTGTTAGACAAAGCCCATGTATGAATAGGACTTTACCTATCCCCAGTGAAGTTTCATTTCCGCAGCGAAGTTTTGTTGCCCCAAGAATCTTCTTTTAAAGGCTTCATTCTAAGACTCCGGATTTGAGGATATCGCATATCCCCAACGGAGTTACCAACAGAGATCCCTCTCCATGACCTCTCATTTCCCAGCCGGTCTGTTGATTGGGGCATCCTTATGTTAAGATATTTCCTTATCCCCAGTAAGGTCGATACTGTGTGACTATCTGCATGATCCATCCAATGGTTGCATTCCAAGAAATATCTCTCCAACAAAAATCTTCAACAAAGTTCTGTCTCCCCGGTGAAGTCTCGTTTCCTCCGCAGAGCTTTGTTCCCCCAGCAAGGGGTTTCACCCCTCACGTTGGGTTTGTTTTCTTGGTGTCATCCTCAACACGGCCGTGCACTGTCTTTTCCAAAGATTACAGTCTTTTCCTGATCTTCTCCCTCAATGTCTAATCTTCAGATGGCGTCCCTCTCCAGAAGCTACACTGTCAATCTGATCTTCTCTAGGGGTTTGCAGTTTATTTCTGAAACTCCTCTCTTGTTTGTGGCCCATTTCTACTGGTTGCTTGGTTGTTATTCCCCGCAAAGCTTCATCTCTTCGAGGTTCCCTCTCTAGCGGTTCCCCGTATTTTCTCCTCTCCTTCGGATTTTGCAATTTATTTTTGCAAGTCACGTCAGATTCTGACTTCTTGGTTATTGGCTTCTCAATTGGCCATTCCCCAGTGAAACTTTTAAACATGCATCATTACATTGAATATACCGAAACACGTAGCATTTCCATTATATGGAGCATTACGTTATATAGAAAAAATTCAAACATGCATCGGAACATAAGCCATTTTTTTCTGTTGTCCCCAGTGAATTTGCTAATACTTTGGATTAAATCCCCAGCGAGGTCTTCGTCCTCATTATCTCAGTTCCCCCCACCCCCATACCAATATCCTTTTGACGTTAATCATTTGTTTGTTTGGATGTCTACTCTTGACTGTAGTTCAGTTTCGCCCTGGCGCGGTCTTCTCGAGTTTAGGCTTCACTACCCTCTCCGGTTCATTCCAATGTCTATTGATGCACCTTTTCGAATACCAGTTTCGTCCTGATATTCGCTTTCAGCAGGTTTTTAGGTGTACGCCCTAATATCCTTGCTTTGGGTTGAGCTCAGAGTTTCGTCTCCTCACCTTGTGTATGAAATCCAGTTTCATCCTGGTTCTCATCTAGTTTAGTTTCTCCTAACTAGTTATTGAGTCGAGTTTCGTCTCGTTTTTGCTTTCATACCTTGGACCCTTAGACGGTGTTCGTTTACCAAGTGCAGTGTTCATACTGCATCCATGGTTTGAAATCAGTCTCTTTTGTTCCTTGGATTCTTCTATCATTTTTCCTCACTGTTTATCCATTGACCTGAGACCAACAGGTGCTCTGAGAAACATGCACTCTCATCATTTTGCTATGGGTCGGGTTTCACCTCGTTACCCGTGCATGAAATCCAGTTTCGTCCTGGTACTCGTCTAGTTTAGTTTCGTCTAACTGGTTATTGAGTCGAGCTTCGTCTCGCTTTTGTTCCTCATTTCTGGGATTCTTTCATTTCCTTCATACTATCTATCTTAGTTGAGATTAGCAAGTGCTCCTAGAATCACGCACTCTAGCCACTTTGATTTGGGTTGAGCTCAGAGTTTCCTCTCCTCACCCGTGTACGTTTTCTTTTCCAGAGCTTAGTTTCGCCTATACTCTATGGTTTGAGTTTTATCTCACCCTTTTTGAAGCCCAATTTTGCCCTGGCGCATTTGTACAGAAGTTTAGTTGCGTCTACTCTTCTTTCTTTTTGTTCTGTTTCAACCTACGTTATAGCTTCATTCTGATGCATGTCTTGGGGGTTTTCTGCTTCTTTTTCTTTCTTCTTCAAGATGTAAATTTTCTGGTTCTTTTGTATTCAATCATCTTCAACACTGAACGCTCGAAAGTTGTCACTTTTCTCACTTATCATGTTGAAGATATTTGAATAGGGGCAGTTGTTGCACCCCAAAATTTACCCTCTTGATTTAGGCTTATGTTTCATCATCAATATCATATTGCATTGCATTCATACATTGTGATGGGATCAATACTTTGGTTATCAAGTCTTCCTCAAGCTTTGAAGGTTGATTGCATTGACAAGTTGCTCAAGTAGAACCTTATCATCTAAACCTCTGGATCTTTCAAGCTCAAAAGTTATTGCATAACTCAAGATATTTTATCCATCTCTTTGGATCATCAGAGGATTGAAGTTTGTGTTTGATTATAAGAGGAATCACTCTTTGGATTCACCAGTGGAATTAGGGTTTTGAAGCTTGATCAGCTATCTCATAGTACAGGGTACAAAGCTAGGGTTTTGGATTTAATCATGATTTCTCTGAATTTCTCACCCAAACTTGTTTCCATGATTCATTACATGTTATTAAGCATCTATGATAGAAAAATTGAGGTTCAATTTGGATTGGAAATGGTTCAATTGATCAAAAGGGGAAGATTGGTCATTTTGACCAAAGTTAATAAAATCAGGAGTTGACCAAGTGGACTTTTGGTCAACCATCAATTTAAGCATCCTCTTTTCATATTCCATACCCAAATTCATCTTTGAATCATGAGAAATAGTGAATTTGAGTGTAACTTGTTCAAGAAGTAACTTAAAAATTGAAAAAAATTCTAAGTGGTAAGATGACTTCTCTTGGGCAAGTCACGCGCATAATTTCATCAAACACTTGGCATGCCATTTTGTGGAATCAATTTATTGTGACTCAAGCCTCAATTTGAAAAATTAAAAAGAGGATTTTTTTGCCTTCCATGAGAGCTTCCCATTGAGCCTTGAATCATTCAATTTAGCCAAAGTTTGAGTGAGTTGCAACACCTCAAAGTTGGTACCTCAAGGCTCACTTCATGCACACCATGCAAGCCAGACGCGTGCGTGGACCAGGCAAGCCAAATCACACTTTTGCCTCAAGTTTTCAACATCATTTTGACATCAATTCAACCTCAATTTGAAAAATTCAAGGCCCTATGATGTTCTATATTTTGAGAACTTTTGAAAGGCCCCCCAAGCATTAATTTCGCACGAGCCAATTTTGAGAAACTTGATTCACAAGGCAGTTGGCCAGTAGGTTTGCAAAATCTAGTTTTTGGTGCATATTTGGTTTTGATCCGTTACAGGTCACCTTGCATTTACCATGCACGAATTACCTCACTCTTTTTTTTTTACCAAAATAAGCCAAACAAATACCATTCCATGTGCACATTCATTTTTCTCTCATTTGCATCTTTTAGCAACTTTGCTCATTTTCAAATTTACACACACCATTTACACCTCTGGCCATCTCATCATTTAGATTTTGGTTGATCTTATCCCACCCTTTATTTTCTCACTAAAAGATAATGCAAAGGCAAAACAAAAGAAGAAAACGCATGTTGCATGCATACTTTCTGATTTTTTTTAATATTCATGCTAACGGATTTGTGAGGGCCCAAAAGACCTGGCTACCCTCACTCCAGGTGTTCTATATAAACCCAGAGCCTCACTCTTTCTCTGGCCATGAATTCATTCTCTCAAAAGATCAGAAGTTGCTATCTCTCTCTCTCAAAAAAGTTTTCTGCTTCGAAGCTTCTTTATTCTCCATTCCAGAGCTCGATTCATGACCATTTTCACTTCATTGGAGCATTAGAAGCAAGGGACAAGGGTTTTCACTTTGTTTCAGAGGATATAGTTGAGTTTACTTCTCAACTCGAAAGGTATTTTTAGATCTTGATTTTTCATAATTTTGCTTGTTTCATTTGATTTAAAGCATGTGATCATGTTCATAGCTGGCCAAATCTTACATCTGATGTATAAACTTGTTTGATTTTGAAGCATATACGATTTGGTGAACTTCTGGTTTTTCACGATTTAATGATTTTCTCAATTTTCTTGCTCTGATTTCTACTTCTATGACCGATCATTTTGAATTTTGTGAAAAGCATGATGTAGTTGATAGTTTGAACTTTGATTTGTGATTTGAATCATTTAATTTTGATGGAGGAACGAGGCAGAAATTGCAAGTAGAACATAGGTGTCTGAAACTGAGAAAACGCGCGTTAGGGCTTGTCTTGAGGAAGAAGATGATGGCGTGGCTAGATCTGATTGGTCCATTGGATTTTTAATGCAATTTTTTATATTTTTATTTTTAATTGTTTTCTCTAATTTTATTCATTGGTCAAAACAATTTCAAAAATTCTAAAAATATTACCATAGGTTGATTTTAATTTCTAGTATTTGTCATATGTTTTTTGGAATTTTTAAAAATGTTTTGATTGGTTCAAAATTTAATAGGTTTAATTAATTGTTTGTTCAATGATTATTTTTATTTTAATAGTTATTTTGATCTAAAAATTCCACAAAAATTATCTTTGACTCATAAAATAATTTAGAAATTGATTCTGATTTTTGTTTAGAATTTTTTCTATTTTTAATTAGGAATTTAATTTGAGAAGTTTATTTAAAATGTTTGCTTCATAATTTCAGTTTTAATATTTCCTTTAATTCAAAAATGCTCAAAAAAATCATATAAGTTTGTTTTTAATCATAGTATCCGGATATAATTTTTTTTGGACCTTTTTATGACTTTTGGCTAAGGTTTGCATTTTTGTCACTAAATAATAGTTTAAATTGTTTAATTGTTTGTTTGATTTTATTTTAATATTTCCTTTAATTCAAAAATTCCACAAAAAATCATGGATGCTTGTTTTTAATTCTAATATTTAAATATAATTTTGGTTGGATATTTTTCTGATTTTTTATTAGAATTTTATTTTGAGATGTGATTATTTGTTTAATTGATTAATGGTTTGAATTTTGATTTTATTTTTGACCTTTCTTTAATCCTAAAAATGTGAAAAAATATGTATTCTGATATTTATGGTTTCCTTGTGATTTTCATGATCTTGGTTTGAATTGTTTGAATTTTGATCTTACCTAATTAATATTTAAGATTAAAATTCAAACAATTAGGGTTTTGTAGCTTACATTATAAGTTTCAATTTCAAAACCAATTTGCCTTGGGTTTCCATTGGAATTTGGATCTTGTTTAAGGTTCATGGATGTATTGAGGATCTGAAAACCATTTTTCTTGAATTATTTGACTTTATTGGATATTTTTCACAAATTATTTTGAAAGCTTGTCTAGTTTGGTAGTTTTGCCAGCTAGTTTTGATTTTTGGGCTTCATTAGATCCTCTCCTCTACTATCCATGAACTTAAAACTTGTTTTATGACCTATACACATCTCAAATATGTTATGGAAATTTTGGTTTGAATTATTGAAATCCTTTTCTATCTTTGATGTATTTTTGAAGTGAAGGTACCCAATTAATGTTGCATATCTTGTTGCAATTTACTTGATGGCCAATGAACTTGAGTGAGGCCGATAATTGGGCACCTAATGATTATGTTGGTTATGTTTATCCACATAAACTCAATTCATTTCACTTAATTCCCCATGCTTGAATGATTGAACCTTTTGATGCATATTTTATGACTTTTTGCTTTCTTGTTGATCTTCATTTTGAAACTTAAGTTTCCAAATTGAGTTTGAGGTCATTAGATGGCCAATGATAACATGAATGGAAATGATACTTCAATGATAGTCTCATGAGGACTTGAGAGTAATTGATCCCTACTACGTAAGTTAGTTCTAATCATGAATGGAGTTTGGCTTCTTTCTTTTATCCTTGTTGAATTTTTGAGGCATTTTGAATGCACTTGTGTAGCATGTTATAGAATCAACACTTTAACCTTTTGATCATGTCCTAGTCATGTTTTGGAAGCTTTACTTCAAATCTTTGATTGTTACAAACTCTAATTTTGTCCTTGTTTGACTTTCTTCCATGGTTAGCTTGAGATCTAAGTTTTTGATGCATTGCGTGGGATTCCTCTCCTATTTTGCTTGTGAGCTGTGATAAAGTAATTGAGTATGATTTAATTGTTGTTGTTACTGACCTTCAAGGTCTTTGATTGTATTCTTCTCAAGCACCCATGATCCTTGATTGATACTCAATTGTCAATTCAATATGGTGATGGAAAGGAGCAACATTCCTCTAACTTTTGACCAATTTGTGCATATGCCTGTTTATTTTTGTCTATCATATCTAATGTTTTGATAGTTGCTATCATGTTTTCTCACTGCATTATGGTGTCATCATCCATACTTTATGTGAGTCATCATTCTATTTATGGGAATACTAACTTGGTTGTCGAATGTGCGAGGTACTCTGAGAAAAGTTTTCCATTTTTGACTTGAGGCTACTGTGTTTCACTTTATTTGTGGAACATGATTTATTATATTGGTACTATTATTTTGCTTTGAATATTTGATAGTCCATGCAGGATATATGTGTGTGATTATGAATGCTATACATTGCCCATGGGATCTGTTCATATCTGAAAATCTCAATACTTACATCCTGATGGCATAATTTCCGACTTGATTTGTCTGTTGATTCCAGCTTGCTTGAAGTTCTCTGGGTTTCTTTTTATTCTTGCTCAGTTGCTACGGATAGTTATCCGTTTGGTATTGCACTATTTCCTTTCTTCTATTTTCATAGTTCTATGTTGCATGATGGGACCTCTGTTGCTGATATATGTCAGGAGGCCCTCTGTTTTATTTGATACATGTGTTGTGTTTGTGTTTGTTTCTTTAATTGTTGATCGATGAGTCACTCAATTTAGAAATTGAGATCACGACTTCACTCTCAGTGCATGTTCCCTATAGGATGTTTATTGTTTTTTTTTCTTTAATTGTTGATCGATGAGTCACTCAATTTAGAAATTGAGATCAAGACTTCCCTCTCAGTGCATGTTCCCTATAGGATGTTTATTGTTTTCTTTCTTTAATTGTTGATCGATGAGTCACTCAATTTAGAAATTGAGATCACGACTTCGCTCTCATTGCCTGCTCCCTATAGGATAGTTTTGTTAAGCTTCCTTTGACATGTTGATTAAGGTAGGATTCCATGTATGCCCGCATAGGGTAGGAATTTCATTTATCCTTAACCTTAGGGTCAATCATTGTATGATAACACTAGGGATAGTGCTAGGCTAGTTTCCCTTAGTTGTTTTTTTCTTTCCTTTGCATTTTGCATCTTAAAACAAAAATTGTTTTCTTGGCAAATCATAAAACACTTCTAATAAACTCAAACCCTTCATCAAGGTAAAAGATACAAATCAATCTTATTTGTTTGTGCACCTCTTGGCTTTGTTTTTAAACCTGGTTTATTAATGTTTTTCCATGCTTACCATTCCATGCTATCTTGTTTTCTTTTAGCCAATGTTTCGCCATCGCACATTTGTTTGAAGCCGCTGTTTCGCCATCGCACATGTTTGTTATCCTACTTTGATTCTCAATATCATTGTTAGGTGTGATGTTTTGTCATCCGTTTTATTGATGTTTCACCATCTTTGCCACAATACCTTGTTATCTCATAGCCGATGTTTCGCCATCGCACATTTGTTTGAAGCCGATGTTTCGCCATCGCACATGTTTGTTATCCTACTTTGATTCTCAATATCATTGTTAGGTGTGATGTTTTGTCATCCGTTTTATTGATGTTTCACCATCTTTTCCATGATACCTTGTTATCTTAGAGCCGATGTTTCACCATCGCACATTTATTTGAAGTTGATGTTTCGCCATCGCACATGTTTGTTATCCTACTTTGATTCTCAATATCATTGTTAGGTGTGATGTTTTGTCATCCGTTTTATTGATGTTTCGCCATCTTTGCCATGATACCTTGTTATCTTTTATCTGATGTTTCGCCATTGCATATTTATTTGAAGCCGATGTTTCGCCATCACACATGTTGGTTATCCTACTTTGACTCTCAATGTCATTGTTAGGTGTATTGTTTTATCATTTGGTGTTTCGCCGTCTTTGACATGTTACTTTGTTATTATTTAATCGATGTTTTACCATCTCATTTTGTTTGTTGATTTATTTGATGTTTTTCCATCTTGACTGTTTTTGTTCGTCTTAACTAAAATACACAAACCAACCAGAATATATGAGCCGAACTACAACTGCTCTAATTCCTTAAAAGGGATACGTAGGCAAAGTGGTAGGGCCCAACCAAGCACGACTTTTATTTTCCCTACATTTTTTTCTTTTTTCTTTCGCAAGCATTCCCTTTTTAGCTTTAAGCCATAGACATAGGTTTTGACCACACCCATTAGATTAGACAACAAGAGTGGATACCGTAGAGTACTACGGGCGTGTGGGGTGCTAATACCTTCCCCTTACGTAACACACTCCCTTACCCGATCTCTCAGTAGAAAGACCGTGATTTCTCCATTTCCAGGTTTTCTCGATGTTTACCTTTCCCTTTCAGCGGGATAAAAGATGTTCGGTGGTGACTTCATTGATGTCTCATTACGGAGATGATGGTTCCGCCAGGTGGTTTCAAATACTAAGCCTTACAAATGCTTCTACAACAATTTTGAGGCAACAGATGGACGAAAGCAACCATGATATGGTGCAAATGTTGGCACAAACCCTAAGTACAGTGCTGAACCCCCTAATACGAAATACTACCCAGTCGAATCAACAAATGTCAGCACAAATGACGTGCATGACTGAATTCTTTGGGGTACCCCAAACTATTCGAAAACCCCAAAGAATACAAATAAGTGTAAACCAAGGGGTAATCGTGGAAGAATATTTAACCGTTAATCAAACCCCACAGATCCCTAGAGTAGAAATAGAATAACCTAGGGTCGAAATACCTCTAAATCCCCCACCAATCCCTAGAGAAGTCGATCAAGGAGTGATTATGGTGAATAGGAACCAAAATGCTGATGAATTGATACAGCAAGTTCGACACCAAAATTATGGAACAGAGAATAATCTGATTGCCATGATCGAAAGGATTATGATACAGAATGGGATGAACGTTGGTTTTCACAGACCAAACTTCACATCCCTATTGTCAGAATATATCCTGCAAACAGACTTACCCCCTAGGGAAAAAGTCCCCAAGTTTACCAAATTTTTAGGGGATACGACAGAATCTACTGTCGAACATGTGGCGAGATATTTGATAGAAGCCGGGGAAATAGCAAACAACGAAAACCTTAGGATTAAATACTTCCCAAGTTCTCTAACAAAAAATGCTTTTACTTGGTTCACTACCCTCCCAGCCAATTCGATCCATAATTGGAATCAATTGAAAGATTGTTCCATGAACAATTTTACATGGGACACACCAAAATAAGTCTAAAAGAACTGGCTAGTGTGAAGAGGTGATTCACTGAGCCAATAGATGAGTATCTAAATATGTTTCGACTGCTTAAAGCCATATGCTTTACCCAAGTTCCTGAACATGAATTGGTCGAAATGGCAGCAGGGGGTCTGGATTATTCAATTAGGAAAAAGTTAGATACCCAATACTTGAGAGACATGGCCCAATTGGCCGATAGAGTTCGACAAGTAGAACGCCTTAAAGCCGAAAAGGCTAATGCGACCAAAACTCATTGAAGAATAAGAGTAGCCTATGTCGAAATGTATGATGACGATCCAGAGACATCTAGTGATCCTATAGATGTCGAAGAAGGAGAGATAGATTTAGCGGAATTAAAACTAGGGCCGCCATACTCTTGTAAATTGCTAGTGCCCTCAAATGGAAAAAATCATGTGGAGTCTGAAAGGAACAATGATAAATTCCCAAAGAAAACATATAGTTTTGACATCACTAAATGTGATGAAATATTTGATTTATTAGTCAAAGATGGCCAAATGATAGTGCCCCCAGGGGCAAAAATGCCTCCTTTAGAACAAAGGAAGAAAAGAGGTTTTTGTAAATATCACAATTTTCTGGGCCATAAAACCTCACAATGTTTTCTTTTCAGGGATCTTGTTCAAGGAGCACTCAAAGAAGGAAGGCTTAAGTTTGTTGATAAGCCGGCAATGAAAATTGATGCAAACCCGCTACAAATGGATGCACATTATGATGAACCAGTGGGCATCCATATGGTTGAAGTTTATGAGGACTTCATTAACAAGCCCGTATTTGGCAGTTTTACTGGAAACATATCTAGGAAAACTATCGAAGGGGTGAGGAAGGCCACTGAAGGCCTGAAACTGAAAAAGGGAGTTGCTGAAGGCTCAAGCAAAAGGGTTACTGAAGGCCCAAACACAAACAAAGGAGTTGCTGAAAGATCCAGCAAGAGAACCACCACAGGTTCTTACTTGGCTGCCGTTAAAGGTTCGACAGATAACTTGGAGGCCAAGATGGAGAAACTGAACCTCATTCCCAAAAGCAACATGGAGGTAAACATGGTGGAGGTATCTGAAGCCAAGGCTTTGGAAGAGGCCATTCGACAGGAGGAAGTGAACAAAATAGCATTTCCAAAAGAAAACGAAGATCTGGCAGAATTTCTACATCGATGCTAGAAGAAAAAGTCTGAAGTAATACTGTGTCCCAGATGCAGGTCTATCTTCGACAAGAAAGCTGCGGAACACATACAAGGTATGAGAGCAGTGAAGGCAAAATGGGGCACCAATTCTCAACCAAAAGTGGATCTAGAGGATAGATACGATCCCAAGAGGGGACATCAAAAAGGACCCATGAACCAGGTAAGGAGGCCACCAACTTATCAGCCTCCAACTAATGTAGTTGTAGGTACTTGGCTCAACACAGTGGGCAGAAAAAGGCCCAATGGAGAAAAATGGCGAATGTTTGATGTGCCAAGGGGATCTTCTTTGGATTATAGAAAAGAGTACCATGCCACCACATCAAATAAAATGACTCACATATCGAGCAACTACAAGGGGAAGAACCCCATGTCTCGTTCACAATGGCGAATATTCCAAAGACGGTGAAAGGTCGAGAAAGAGGCCCCAGCAGAGCCTCATCCAGAATCTAGCACCAACGTGCAAAGGAAAGGAAAGCAAAGAAAACCTCTGGAGTAACTCTGACTCTGACGATACTTTAGACATTATGGTAAACGTCATATTAGTACTGCCTAGGGAGTACAACCGTCAAGTCTAAGTTGAAGAAACCGACTTGATGGTCGAACAGGAAATGGCTAGACACAGGCCAATGTGTTACTATGTAATGAATAATGGCTGCGTTGAGGAGAAAAATGCTTTCTTTGAGCCACCAACTGAGGCGATGAAAAATCACCTCAAGCCCCTATTTATCAGAGCCAAGATAGGGGAAGTGACTATAAATAAAATCCTGGTTGATTGTGGGGAAACCATAAACATAATTCCACAATCTATGCTGGGAAAACTAGGAAAAGAGGATGCTGATATTAAGCCCCACAACATGGTCCTATCAAATTACGAAGGGGGTATTAGAACCACCATTGGAGTTATACAACTGGATCTCAAGGTGGGCTCAATTCTTCGACCTACCATGTTTATAGTGATTCCAGTAATACCAAATTATAATCTGCTCTTGGGTCGAGAGTGGATACATGGCATAGACGCGGTGCCATCTTTGATGCATCTGAGGGTTACAATATGGCGTCCTGATGGTATCGTGGAAAACATTGAGGCAGATCAAAGTTACTACCTGGGAGAAGTTAACAACATTGGAAAGAATAGCTTTGACAGGAATTTGGCTCATATAAGGCCATGCAGCCCTCCTGAATTCGATCTGACCCCAGCACCCAATGCTTTCTGCTCTCTTTATCTACACTCTAACTATGGTTTTTAGTGGCATAGAGGGGATTTATCAAACATCAACTATGGAGGAGTTGATGATACACGGCCAACAGTCTGGGGAAGTGAGTTTGGTGATGATGACTGAGTCACAAGCTCTACAAAAGATTTCGGCATATGTAGCCAAAAATAGATTGATAGTGGCCTTAGAGTCTGAAGTCAAGTATATGGCTCTTGAAGCCAATGAACAGGTATCTTCTCAAGAAGGCCCTGGGAAGGATTTCGACCCAGAACCTCCTGACTCGGAAGTAAAAGAAGTACGAAATCAGAGGTTAGACGCCATCTATGATGATGAACCTCTAGGTTTCGAAAAGGATCCATTGGCGAACAATGTTAGGATTCTAGCACAAGACCCCTTAGAAGATGTAAACCTTGGTGAAGGTCCTGTAAAAAAGCCAACGTATATCAGCGCAAAAATAGATCCAGGACTCAGGGTGGAAATGATCCAATTGTTAAAAGAGTTCAAAGATTGCTTTGGTGGGATTATGACGAATTTCCTGGTCTCGATAGAAGTTTGGTGGAACTTCAATTGCCAACAAAATCTGGAAAGAAGCCTTTCAAGCAAACTCCAAGGCGCTTTGCACCGGAGATTCTGTCGAAAATCAAAACAGAAGTCGAAAGACTGCTGGAATGTAATTTCATCTGAATGACCAGGTATGTCGAATGGATTGCAAATATAGTACCTGTTATAAAGAAAAATGGTACTTTAAGGGTGTGTATTGATTTCGGAGATCTGAATGCTGCAACACCCAAAGATGAATATCCAATGCCTGTAGCGGAAATGCTTGTCGATTCTTTCGCTGGTTTTAGTACATGAGTATGCTTGACGAATACTCTGGATATAATCAAATTTTGATTGCTGAAGAGGATGTATCGAAAACAGCATTCCGTTGCCCTGGGGCCTTAGGCACTTACGAATGGGTAGTGATGCCTTTTGGCCTAAAAAACGCAGGGGAAACATATCAAAGAGCAATGAATTCTATCTTCCATGATTTCATTGATACTTTTATGCATATTTATATTGATGATATTGTTGTCAAATCTGTTTCAGGGAAGGCTCACATGGACCATCTTCAACAATCCTTTGAGAGGATGAGACGCTATGGTCTGAAAATGAATCCTCTAAAGTGCACTTTTGGTATCAAAGCAGGGGACTTCTTAGGCTTTGTAGTCCATAAAAAGGGAATCGAGATAAACCAAAACAAGACCAAAGCTATTTTGGAAGCCAAAGCGCCAACCAACAAGAAGGAATTGCAGTCTCTACTTGGGAAGATAAATTTCCTAAGGAGATTTATATCCAACCTCAGTGGGAAAATGCAAGCCTTCTCACCATTACTTCGACTCAGCAAAGGAGGATTTGAATAGGGGCAAGAACAACAAGAGGCCTTCGACAAAATCAAAGAGTACCTTATCAAGCCACTGATTCTGGTACCTCCTTGTAGAAATAGAAGTATGAGATTGTACATAGCTGCTTCTGATAAAACCTTAGGGAGCATGTTAGCTCAAGAGGATGAGAATGGTGTCGAAAGACCCATCTACTACCTCAGTAGAGTTTTAAATGATGCGGAAACTAGATATAACAAAGTTGAAAAACTATGTTTATGTCTTTACTTTTCATGTACAAAACTCAAGCAATATATTAAACCGGTTAATGTTTACGTTTCATCTCATTTTGATGTTTTCAAATATATGTTGTCGAAACCCATTTTGCACAGTAGAATTGGCAAATGGGAACTTGAATTAACTGAGTATTCATTAACCTTTATGCCTCTCAAGGCTGTGAAAGGTCAAGTGGTAGCAGACTTTATAGTTGACCACTCAATAACAGAAGAATCAATAAATTATTTAGAGATTAAACCTTGGAAGTTATACTTTGACGGTTCTAGTCATAAAGACAGAACTGGAGTAGGGGTTCTCATTATTTTTCCAAACAAAATTCCAACAACATTTAAGTAAAAGATCGAAGGAGATTGTTCCAATAATGAGGCTGAATATAAAGCTTTGATCGTAGGCCTTGAAATCTTGTTGGAATTTGGGGCAACTCGAGTTGAAATAATGGGAGACTCAAAGTTAGTCCTAAAATAGGTTACGAAAGAATACAAATGCATAAGAGAAAATCTTATCATGTATTTCGTGATAGCCAGGAAATTGTTGAATAACTTCAAAGTGGTTAACATTCGACATATACCCAGATTGGAAACTCAAGTGGCTAATGATTTGGCATAGATCGCTTCTGAGTATAAAGTTTCGAAAGAAAAACTACAACAAGCAATCGAAGTTAGAGGAAGAGTAGCATCCACTAAGTTGTCTCCAATATATTTGGAAACAACAACGTTGGGATACACTGATCACGAAAACTTCGAGATTTCGTTCATAGACAATCTAACAGAACAAGATTGGAGAAAGACTATAGTAGAATATTTACAGAATCCATTGGCTTCGACAGAGCGAAAGATAAAGTATATGGCATTAAGCTATATATTAATGGGAAATGAACTGTTCAAGAAAACACCTGAAGGTGTGCTACTGAAATTCCTAAGTGAAACAAAAGCATACATAGCTCTTTCTACCGCACACGTTGGGGCATGTGGAGCACATCAAGTAGGCCATAAGATGAAATGGTTGTTGTTTCGACAAGGACTGTATTGGACCACTATGTTAAAAAATTGTGTTGAGTTTGCAAAAGGATGTCAAGAATTTCAAATGCACACAGGCATCTTGCATGTACCGCAAGCGAACTTCATTCAATTGTGAAACCTTGGCCTTTTAGAGGATGGGCTTTGGATCTTATTGGAGAGATTCGACCAGCATCCTCTAAAAGCCAGAAATACATATTGGTGGGCATTGATTATTTTACTAAATGGATCGAAGCAATTCCTTTAGTCAATGTAGACCAAGAAACTGTCATTGAATTTATTCAAAAGTACATTATATATAGATTTGGAACCCCTGAGACAATAATTAAAGATCAAGGATCAGTCTTTACTGGTTGAAAAATGCATGAATTTGCTACAGAAATGGGATTCAAACTGTTAACGTGTACACCTTACTATGCACAAGCTAATGGCCAAGTCGTAGCTCCAAACAAGGTAGTAATCAGTTTAATAAAGAAACACGTGGGAAAGAAACCAAGAAACTGGCACAAGACGTTGGATCATGTTTTATGGGCTTGTCGAACCTCTCCTAAAGAGGCCACAAGAACAACACCATTTCGCCTAACTTATGGTCATGATGCGGTATTGCCAGTGGAAATTTGTCTACAGTCAACGAGGGTTCAGAAACATCAGGATATTCCTTCTGATGTTTATTGGAATATGATGTTGGACGAATTGGTTGATTTGGATGAAGAAAGGTTGAAAGCTTTAGACCTCTTAAGATTACAAAAGAAACGGGTCGAGAAATCCTATAATCAAAAAGTGAAACCTAAGACATTTATGCCTGAGGATCTAGTATGGAAGGTAATTCTTCCAATGGATCAAAAAGATAGAAATATGGGGAAATGGTCCCCTAAGTGGGAAGGACCTTTCAAAATTATCCAAACTTTCTCTGGTGGAGCCTATGAGATCGAGGAGTTAAATGAAGATCAAAGGCTTCTGAGAGTAAACGGTAAATACTTGAAAAAGTATAGACCTATGATTCAAGAGGTTAAAATACGGCAAAGCATAGTCTCAGTTGAAATAAGAAAAAAGCCAAAATGGAAATTTAAATTTCATTAAAAATTTCAAAAATGGCTGAGTCATTACAATAAGTGATTATGCAAATATAGAGACATAATTTAAAAGGGGGATATTGGCCTTGATCTGGAGATATTTGATCTTATGTAATTCCAGACTCCGTTCGCAAAGAGCCTTCGACTGATGAAGGGTTTCAAGTTTAGCATCAAGCGTTTGGGCCCGATCAGCATGCTTTAACCCTTCAACAAGTTCCTCTTGGCTTTCAGACTCAGTATTAGTGGCGTGAAGTTCTTCCTTCCTTTTATCATTGGCGGCAATTTTGGCCTCTTGTTCTTTGATATGCACCCTCATTTTAGCTGTGTCTTGATCAATCTCCTCAGCTTCTTTCTGCCTAGCCTCTTGAGCCTTCGACAGTTCTTTTACTTTGGAGGCTGATTCAGTAGCAGCATGCCAAGCAGCAGCTACATGGTCGTTGGCCTCTTAGATATCACGAGTAAGAGTCCTTCGACGATTGTAGTCTGCTGACACTTGGCCAATAATGGAAGTTAAATCCAGAATAACGCTAGCTACGTCTGGAGAAGCAATGAGGAGATCAACAACCCTTAAAGTGGTCTTCAGGAAGGAAGGAGCAGTAGGTTCTCCTTCCAAGGTTAGCATTAAATATCTTTTGAAAATTTGTGCCTTAACCTTCTGAAGTGCCTCATCAAGAGGGGATGTTGAGGTGGACTTTTTGGACGCACTCGAAACACTATGGTCAGAAGAACTTTCTCGCCCTTCGAGAATGGCAGTCAAATAACCTAGAGGATTTTGCCGTTTCATCAAGGCCAAAGCTTTTTTGATTCGAGACCCTATCGAAGGGGCACCCTCATTAGTGGCAGTAGCCACATTAACTACCTGCGCTGGAATATGGGTAGCTTCAGTGTTCGTCAGATTTTGGGCCCCTTCAGTGGAGTCTTCTCTGCCATCAGCATCTGGAATTCTTTCATCCTGATTTTCCCCCTCCAGCATACCTGCCCTCTCTGTTCCAGCTACGGCATCAGTAGCCTCCTCCTCTTCACCTTCCTGTGCATCACCCAGTGGAGCCCTAGTTTCTTCCTATTCGCCTATAGGGCCTTCTTCGTTTTCTTCCTCTATGGTCTCATATTGAGGCTCAGAAGTTTGGTTCACCTCATCAGCGGAGTTAACAAAGGAGCCTTTTGCTGAAGAAGGCCTATAAGTGGGATCTCCCTCACTATCTAGCAGAGTGGCAGATCCTTCGACAGGAGTGGGAGCCTGTTTAGAAGTGCCGACAGTATCCTGAAGATTAAGAAGTTGTATTCTCAGAATTCTTATGAAAAAGGGGTTAGTTTAGGAAGTAAGCAGATGTCTGTCGAAGTAAATACCTGAAGAGGAACTTCGGCACCGGGGCTGGAATTGTCACTCTCACTAGGATTATTTCGCCTAGCGGCTACCTCTTGCTCAGTGGGTTCTCTGATGACTACAGGAGGAGGCCTCGATTTGGTAGTTGTAATCTTAATTTTTGTTTTGGGACGTGGCTCAGGTGCGGGAGCTGGTTTCTTTAATTTTTGTCTCTTCAGAGGAACAGGAGGAGACTCCTCTTCTTCATCACTAGAGATTTCAATTTCCTGAACCTTCCATTTCTTGGGAGTGGTCTTCTGAACATCCAGAAAGATAACAGTCGAGGACATCAGCATCTATATTAGAAAATAGAAAAGGAGAAAGGTATAGAAGAAAGTGAATACCTTTGGTGAAGGGTTAACAAAAGGGTCTCCCCCTTTAGTGCTTTCAGCAGCCTTTTTTGTGCTGGTCCTCTTGACAGCTATACAAGAAAAAAATATAAGGTGACATCGAATGATTGAATCTAACACAAGGAAACAAAAAGAAAGAAAATACTACCTTTCTTGATATTGTCAAGGACCAGTTTGAACGCCTCGCGAATGTGGTGGGCGAAATCCTTCTCGTCGAAGAATTCCTCATTATAATACTTCCTCCACCACCCCTCAAAATTGGGCAAACACATAAAATTGAGATTGAAGTCGAACAGAGTTAGTACAGTCCGACCAGCGTACCTACCAATGTGCTTGGTAACAGCATCCTCTGAGTAATCTGCGTTATAAAATAATAGCAGTTTCTCTCGAGAGTAGATGGGAGATGGGAGTGACTGGACAATACCGAATTGTCGAGAGACAAGATTCGGTTGGTAAGCAATCAAACTTAATTGATTCTTCGAACTCTTGAATCTCAGTGGCATGATTCTAGGTCAAAGAAACGACTCCCGAATGGCCACATATTCGTCCTCCAAGTCCTCCTCACCAGCTGAAGGAAATGGTCTGGTAAACCATTATGGGCCAACTTTTCGACTGGCGAAGGGAGCCATGGTCGAAACAAAATTTTTGCACTCTGCAAACATCATCACAAAGCTGGTGAAGGCCTTTTGAAATTGCTGACCCTCGTCAGTCGGAGTCAGCAAAGCTAGCGTGGTGCCTTCGACCCTCTTGTTCAAAATTTCTGGGGCTTCTTCATTTATCCTATTCTTTTGAGGAAGAAAAGACTCGAAGGTGGCGTTGAGCCAAAGTTGAAGAAGCCAAAAGGGGCCAGAAAGGAGAAAGCTTGCCCTATCTCCTATGACTTTGAGGTGAGTCACACCATTGCTGATGGACTCATACAGATTGGCCAGAATCAATTCAGCCAAGCAGAGAGGGTAGCCGTGATGAAGCTATGTTGCAAGCATGAGCATCTTCTTAGTCACTTGAAGTGACTTGGTACAGAATACGAATCGAGACATCCACATAGCTAAGAGAGATATATGTTCTACCTCCGACACAGTACTGCAGGATTTATCATGAAAATGGTTGATGAATGTGGTGTATGTGGGTTTTGTAGCTGAAAACCCAATGGCATCTTCAGATAAGTCCTCTGGGTCTAAGTAGTCACCAGTTGGTCGAAGGCCGGTGATTGCTGCTATGTCGAAGAGATTTGGGGTCACCATTCCACAAGGAAGGTGAAATGTGAAATGGGCGCTGTCCCAGAAATATAACGAAGACACTAACATAAGAGGGTAGTAAGACAACCCTGTCTTCGACAGCATCACCAAATCATAAATCCCCATTTCCTTCCAAACTGAGGTTTGCGCCTTTTCCATCTTATTCAGCCAGTCTGAATATTCTGAAGAGAGACTATGGCATGATCGAAAGATCATGTTCCCTTTGTTCATGAACTGAAGGTTAATGTCCTCCTTTGTCTGAGCGTGTTGCTTGTTAGCTGGAGTCGTATCCTCGGGATCGTTCCTGGGTTTCTTCACACAGCCTATGGGCTTGAGCCTAGGGTGAGTGGGGGAAAAACACGATTTTTCATGGGATCCTTGACGCATGCAGATAGAGGGCCAGACATGGCATATATATTCTCAGAATATCTAACAAGGATGAGGAGTTGGGAATTGTACGCCTCACGCCTTTCTTTAGTCATGGGTTTAGAGATGAACCTTGGTCCCTCGATCAAAGCAGGACAAGAGTTTGTGGGGAAGATCTCTGGTTGACATTGTACGTCAGCAACATCTTAGGTTTGGGGTTGTTAGGAGCGTTAGAAAGGAAAGCCATTGTTATGAGATAGTAAGGAACGAAGATGACGGTGTAAATTGTTTTCTACAAAGGAGATTAAAAATGCTAAGTGTTGTGAAAGTTCCAAAAGAGAAGGCTCAAGGCTATTTATAGTGTCCAAGGGAAGTGTGTCTCATCAAGGCCATTTAATGCTATGGACATAGTGGGGCACGTGGCAAGCTACAAAGCAATTATCGTGAAGGTGATGGGGAACGTTTGACATGCTTGCCTAGGTTCTAGGAATAATGGTCATAATGGCTGCATGGTAACGGCTGATTGAAAAGACGTCTTGGGAAAAGAGTAATGATAGTTCTGAGCGTGGAAGCTGTTGGAAGGAGAAAAGCACACGTTAAAGCCTTTTTGGACAAAAAGGGCAGGTGTCGAATAGGAATGTCAAAGAATGACTATTTCTCTCGACGTCGAAACAGGAATTCTTGGGGGGGCAATTTGTTGGCTCTTGAATTCGACACCTACTATATATTGGCCCCATAGACCAAAAATAGAGCAGATAAAGCCAAGATGGAAAATGCTTCGACGGATGGAAAAAACTTAGAGAAAATATTTGAGTTACAAATTGGTCTTCGACCAAACATCACTATCAAGACTTCGACGGGAAAAATTCATGTAGCCTTCGACTAGAAGAACAAACCTTCATGTCAGCACCAAAGATGAAGGATATTTAAATTTGAAGATTGGAGGGATATGCAGTTCACCAGCCTTTAAGGGAAAGTGATGTGGCCGAAAGATAGAGGTCGAGGGACATGCAGAAGACACTTGTCTTCATCCTAGAAGCAAAGCCACCCTCGACAGTTACATAATTTTAGTATAAAACTAGGAAGTTTGTGTAGATTTTCCGGGTGTTCAACCTATTGTTCTAGTTACTCAATATTATTCAAGTACCTGCGTGTGTGAAAGAATAACTGAGAATGTACGTTGGAAACACCATTTTTTATTAATAAAGTCTTTTTACATTACTTTGATCTTCTTTTGCAAAGTTTACATTTCTACATCTTTACCTGCACTTCTAGATACTTTCTTACTTTCCAAAACCATAAACATAATATCATTGGTCGAATGCGTGTTCTTCCTAGATATTAACTTTCACATCAATCCAGCATAAAAATTAGCATATGTTCTGGGATCAATCTGATCGATCCCGCGAGTGACAAAAAGGAATTTCCTTTTTGGAGGATCAGTGGTTGTTTACCAAAATCCACGGTAAACAGCAGTTCACCCGAATTAATATGACATTATCTCAAGTATTTCCGCATTTGTTAAGATCCCATCTAGTGACTTTGAAAGAAGCTCCAAAGAACCCTAACACAACCTCTCCTCACTATCATCCTAATGCCCGTTGTGCATACCATTCTGAGAGTCCCGACCATAACACTAATAACTGTTGGGCTCTGAAGAACAAGGTACAAGACCTTCTTGAAGCCTAAGAGATTGAATTTGATGCGCCAGAGATTCCCAATGTCCTCACTTCCCCTATGCCCAAGCATGGCCTTGATGTCAACGCCATTGAGGGAGATATGTTTGTTACTTTGGTTGATGAACTTGTGTCCCCACTGCTGACTATCAAAAAGAAGTTGTTGAATTCCGCTGTATTCCCAGGCTGTGATGAAAGCTGTCATTCATGTCTATCCACACCAACTGGCTGTCATTCGTTAAAAGCAGGTGTTCAACGCCTAATGGATAACAAGGAGATTTTGTTCGAGAAGACTTATATTCCAACCATTTCTTATAATGATGTTTCTATAGTGACCATTTCCGCCAATTCTTCGAGGGTCTCCACCAAAAGACCCGTTAGAATTACATAAGTTCCTAAAGTAGCTCTGTTGATAATTACAATGCCTGGACCAATCCCGTATTCGTCAGACAAAACCGTCCCATGGAATTATGGAGGTGATGTCTACTATTACAGTATCAAGCAAGATTGGCCAACTGCTGAAAATTCAAATTCTGAGAAAGTTGACTCCGATATAAGTAAAATGGAAGGGACTAGCAAGATAACCTGGAGCAGAAGGGTTTTCTCTCCAGAAATTGCTGCTCCAAAAGCTGTTTCTGAACCCGTAATCATTCTTGTTGTTATTGCTCCTCCAAAGGTTATTCCCAGTCCTACAATCATCTCTGCTAATACTCATGTTGACAAAACTGTTACAATCCCTGTTATCACCCCTACTGACATTCCTGTTGCCGAGTCAACCAAGACTCGAGGTAAAGGTATTCTAGTTGAGCCTGTCCGGACAAAGGCACAATCAGTAGCTATCCCTGAGACCTCGCGAAAAGAAATGGAGGAAATTCTAAAGATCATAAAAATAAGCGACTACAATGTAGTCGAGCAACTGGGGCAAACTCCATAAAAAGTTTCCATGCTGGATTTATTACTATATTCTGAGGCTCATGCAAAGGCCTTGGTAAAATTCCTTAAAACTGCTCATGTACCCTAAGAAACATCTGTCGATCAATTCCAAGACTGCGTAGCCAGCTTGACTGCAGATAATGGTTTAGGTTTCTCAGATGCTGATTTAACGCCAAGGGGGAGGGAGCATAATGAGGCATTGCATGTCTCATTCGAATGCAGGGGCACGACCTTGGCTCATGTTTTAGTTTACACCGGTTCGTCTATGAATGTGTTGCCTAAAAAAGCTCTTCATAGGCTTGAACATGAAGGATTGAAATTGAAACCAAGCAATATAGTAGTGAGAGCCTTTGACGGCTAAAAAAGGATGGTGCATGGGGAAGTGGATATCCCCATAAAGGTTGGAACCCAAACATTTGATTCAACTTTTTATGTAATGTATTATCGCCCTTCATATTCCTACTTGTTAGGCCGACCATGGATTCACAATGCTGGTGCTGTTACCTCGACGTTGCATCAAATGCTAAAATATCTAATTCAAGGGAAAATCATCACCATTCTTGGAGAATAAGAGTATATGGTCATCCATCTAAATTCCTTCAGATATATAGAACTAGATGGTGAATTTATTGAAACTCCATTCTAACACTTTGAGGAAGTCCCGCAGACGGTGACAGTAACCAAGGCTGTGTCTCAAATCCCCAATATTACAAGGCCTCCGCTCAAGATTTCGTCTTTGAAGGACGCCAGGGCAGTGATAGAAGAAGGTGGGTGCACTATTTGGGGCCAACTCCCAGATATCCCATACAAATATGACAAATTTGGCTTGGGTTTCACTTCAGGTGCCCAGAAAGTTGTACGCCGCGCTCATGCCAGAGTACCACCCTTGAAGATTAGTAACCGCGAAGTCAACGCAGTAGAGGATGATGAAGACAACTATAACCTGGAGGACTGGATTTTCCCAATTGTCAGTGGAGGGCTCAGCAATAGGGAGGCTAGAGATTTTGTCTCGATCACTTTTATCCCACAGTAATTTGTCTTTACATTTTGTCGGATCTGTAATATTAAACAATTCTGACTCTTAAAACCTTGTGTCTTACCCGAGGCACAATGGTCCATTTATTATCTCATTTCCATATGACATCGATGAATCATGGACGTTTTTTTTGCATACAAACGTTGTGCTCATTGTTTTTCTTTTTAAATTTTCATTTCTTTCAAAGATAGCTATACTCTTACACACACTCACGCTCATAATGCAGGTTTAGATCCACTCAGGATCCCATGGGTAACGATTCTGCTATGGCCTTTTGTGATTCTGAAAATCTAATCTACCAAGCCGAACACGAAGGTGAGGAAGATTATGAAGTACCAGGAGGACTCTCCAGGTTACTACAGCAAGAAGAGCGGACCATACAGCCCCACGAAGAACTAGTGGACACAGTTAACCTGGGCACTGATGAAGACAAGAGAGAAGTCAAGGTAGGTGCCAATATGGAACCCAGTGTCAAAGAGCGTCTGATTCAGTTGCTACATGATTATGTTGAGGTCTTTTCCTGGTCGTACGAAGACATGCCAGGACTTGATGCAGATATCATAGTACATCGTCTACCTACAAAAGAAGATTGTCCTCCGGTAAAACAAAAAGCCCGTCGCATGAGGCCAAACATGTCAGAGAAGATTAAAACTGAAGTCATGATATAATTAAATGTCGGATTCTTGGCAGTCACCTCCTATCCATAATGGGTCGCCAATGTTGTTCTTGTGCATAAAAAGGACAGAAAGGTATGAATGTGTGTGGACTACAGAGATTTGAATAGGGCAAGCCCTAAGGATGATTTCCCACTTCCCCACATCGATATTCTAGTTGACAATACAACACAACACAAAGTGTTTTCCTTCATGGACGGTTTCTTAGGATACAACCAAATCAAAATGGCGCCTGAGGACATGGAGAAAACAACCTTTGTCACACAGTGGGGTACATTCTGCTACAAGGTTATGCCATTCGGGCTGAAGAATGTTGGGGAAACCTTTCAGCGTGCCATGTTAGCTCTATTTCACGACATAATACATCACGAAATAGAGGTCTATATGGACGACATGATAAATAGATCTCAAACAGAAGAAAAGCATCTTGACCATTTACAGAAACTATTTGAGAGTTTAAAGAAGTACAAGTTGAGGTTGAACCCAAATAAGTGCACGTTTGGAGTGAGGTCGTGTAAACTCCTAGGCTTTATCATCAACAGTAAACGTATTGAGGTAGATTCTGCCAAGGTGAAAGCGATACAAGAGATGCACGCTCCTCGTACCGAGAAGGAAGTCAGAGGATTCTTAGGATGTTTAAACTACATTTCCAGATTCATTTCTCACCTGACAGATACTTGTGAACCAATCTTCAAATTACTGAAGAAAGATCAAGTAGTCAAATGGAATGATGAATGCCAAACTGCCTTCTACAAGATCAAAGAGTACCTACAAGAACCTCCTGTTTTGATGCCACCGGTCGAGGGAAGACCCCTGATTATGTATCTAACTGTTTTGGAAAATTAAATGGGGTGTGTGTTGGGGCAGCATGACGAGTCTGGCCGAAAAGAGCGTGCTATTTATCACCTGAGCAAAAAGTTTATCGACTGTGAAACCAGATATTCACTGCTCGAGAAAACTTGTTGCGCTCTGGCATGGTCTTCTCACTGGCTAAGATAGTATATGATGACGCATACTACCTTATTGATATCCAAGATGGATCCAATAAAATACATCTTCGAGAAACCTGCCCTCTCTGGGAGGATAGCAAGATGTCAGATGATCCTGACAGAATATGACATCCAGTATACTACCCAAAAAGCAATAAAGGGTAGTGTACTAGCCGATCACCTTGCTCACTAAGGTGTGGAGGACTACCAATCCATGAAGTTTTAATTCCCATATGAAGAAATCATGATGGTAAACAACTGTAAAAAATTAAAACCATATGACAGACCTGAACAAGGATCCCGATGGACCCTTGTTTTTGATGGGGCATCCAACACACTCAGAAATGGTTTTGGCGTTGTACTCATATCCCCTGAATGATGTCATACTCCCTTTACTGCAAGACTCTGCTTCAACTGTACAAACAACATGACAGAATACGAATCATGCATTTTTGGTCTAAAAGCCGCCATAGATTTGGGGATCAAATCCTTAAGCGTATTCGGAGATTCAGCCTTGGTCATCAGCCAAATCAAAGGATAATGGGACACTAAGCACCCTAACCTTATCCCCTACAAAGAATATGTGTTGACATTGATTCCACATTTTGAGAAGATTACCTTCGAGCATTTCCCGCGAGAAGAAAATCAACTAGCAGACGCACTAGCCACAATGTCATCTATGTTTAAACTTAAATAGGATAACGAGGCTCCCCAGATCACCATTGAGCAAATGGATGAACCAGCTCACTGTCACGAGATTAATACTAAAGAAGTAGTGGACCATCCCTGGTTTCATGAAGTCAAGAGGTATCTCGAGGCTCAAGAATACCCGGAAGGAGCTTCAGTCAATGATAAGAAATTCTTAAGGAGATTCTCTGATAAATTCTTCCTTAGTAATGACATTCTCTACAAATGCAACCATGACTCTGTGTTACTTCAGTGTGTAGACAAGGTTGAAGCGGAAAAGATCATGACCGATCTACATGAAGGCACTTTTGGCACCCATTCCAGTGGGCATACGATGGAAAAGAAAATCCTACGGGCAGGCTATTACTGGTCTACCATGGAAGTAGATTTCTATCAACACTCTCGAACCTGCCACAAGTGTCAGATCTATGCTGACAAGGTGCACGTACCTCCAGTTCCTCTGAATATCTTGACGGCTCCTTGGCCCTTTGTTATGTGGGGCATCAATATGATTGGAGAAATCAAGCCAACAGCCTCTAATGGAAACCGCTTCATCTTAGTGGCCATTGACTATTTTATAAAGTGGGTTGAGGAAGCCTCGTTCGCTTCTGTTACCAAGAATGTTATCACCCGGTTCATCAAGCAGAATCTCATCTGTCGTTACGGTATAACGGGGAGGATCATCACAGAGAATGGTACAAATCTAAACAATACTATTCTCACCACCCAGTGCGAGCAATTCAAGATCCAGCACCATAATTCTTCCCCTTACCGGCTAAAGATGAACGGTGTTGTCGAAGCCGCAAATAAGAATATCAAAAAGATCATACAAAAAATGACAATCACATACAAAGACTGGCATGAGATGCTACCATTCTCTCTCCACGAGTATCGTACCACGACATGCACATCAACCGTGGAAACACCCTACTCTCTGGTGTACGGCATAGAGGTTATATTACCTATTGAGGTCCAGATCCCCTCTCTGAGAATCATGAAGGATGCAGGGCTGAACGAAGATGATTGGATCCAGACTCGACTTGATCAACTGAACTTGATCGATGAGAAAAGGCTTACTGCTATCTGTCATAGTCAAATGTATTAAAAACGAATGATCAAGGCTTTCAACAAAAAGTTCAGACGACAAGTGTATCAAGTTGGGGATCTGGTGATCAAGCGCATCATACTTCCGCAAGGTGATCCCAGGGGAAAATGGACTCCTACATACGAAGGACCATTTGGAATCAAAAGCATATTCTCTGGTGGAGCAATGATCTTAACCACCATGGATGGCGACGACCTGCCACACCCTGTGAACACAGACATAGTCAAAAGATACTACGTATAAAGAGAGCCTCTAGGTTGATACACCTAGGCAAAACAAGGGCATCCTGGCGAACCAAAAGGTTCGGGCAAAAATTAGGGATAAAACAAAAAAAATTTGTACACCCAGCAAGTTGAAAACCCGAAAGGGAGACTTGGGCAAAAAGGGTATCTTGGTGGACTGAAAACCCGAAAGGGCGGCCCAGGAAAAAGTTAGGGAATTAAAGCGTATGACTATTTCCTATTGGATCACCTTATGGACAACTTTTGGCTTCTACTGACAAGCTCGACGGTTCTGATCAATTCAATCAGCTTCAGACAAGGCAACAAATAGACAAGATTCTCAGAGACACGAAGGCTATAGCGGAATGGGAACCCCATGGGATTATTTCACATATCTATCTTTTCTTTGTATCCAATTTCATTTTTTACGACGGTATTCTCTTACTAGAATGTTTGTCTCATTGTACAAAAATACTTACTCAAAGTCAATACAAAGATATCTCTTTGAAAGTGCAAAACTATTTGTTTTTCTTTACTCATGTGTTTTGTTTGCAAAAACGTCCAATGATTTATTTTTGAACATATGCATTTGAATGTAATTACCGTTTACAAATGAACAAAATAAAAAGACAATCACTAATGGCTTTAAGAAATAGGGAAATCTCTCTAAGCTATTTCCATAAAATCCTCCATAGTGTGCAGTTTAATCCCCAGCGGAACAAAACTTCCAGTTATCACTCCCTGGTAGAAGTCGCCAAATTTCTCGGGATTCCCCAACAGGATTTCACAAGCAATACACGATGTTTCCCTTACAACAGAGTTTATTTCTCTAAGCGGAAACTCATCAACACTTTAACTTCACAAACATGAAGACTTACACTCTACATTCCTAGCAGCAGTCAGGGATTTATTTTCCCTAATCCAATAGAATTACAGCAGATTGGCTCACATACGCATAAGTCGCGTCCATATATCATAAACATCGAAGACACGAATGGATATATCACAATCTCATTGTACCATGCATTTCATACATCATGACATTGCATACCGCTAACGTTTTACCCTTTGCAGGATAAGGTTAATCAATGACTATCATCAACAAATCATAGATTAATACCTGAAACAGGCCGAGGAAAATTAGCTACACGAGCAGCTGAACTTTCAGATACAATTCAGATACGCTCCAAATACTGATGCCATCCTGATACTCAATCAGATTCAGCTTTCAGATACAGTTCAAATACGCTCCAAATATGGATGCCATCCTGATACTCATTCAGATTCATCTTTCAGATACAGTTCAGATACGCTCCAGATACATATGCCATCCCGATACTCATTTAGATTCAGCTTTCAGATACGCTCTAGATATGGATGCCATCCTGATACTCAATCGGATTCTGCTTTCAGATACAGTTCAGATATGCTCCAGATATGAATGCCATCCTGATTACCCATTTAGATTCAACTTTCAGATACAGTTCAGATACGCTCCAAATACAGATGCCATCCTAATACTCATTCATATTCAGCTTTCAGATACAGTTCAGATACGCTCCAGGTGCGGATGCCATCCTGATACTCATTCAGATTTATCTTTCAGATACAATTCAGATACGCTCTAGATACTGATGCTATCCTGATACTCATTCAGATCCATGCTTTCCTTTCGAAGCAACCCTACTATCCATGTTCCTTCTCCCTTGTCTCCAAACAACAGTTTACAACCCTATAAGACTTGGACTCAACCAGATACGGTCGATTTCACATTTCCCCAATTGAAGTCAAACTTAAACTTTGTCTGATTCCTGTCAACAATCACCTTCGAATGGCATATTTAAGCCCATTTCCAATAGCTTTTTGTCATCTCTCCAAATGGAATCTTTAATCCCATTTCCAACAACCTTCTATTATCTTTCCAAATTGCATCTTTAAGCTCATTCCTTACATGATCAACCAACACATTGCCGAGTGAAAATTTCCGGGCACTCTAGTGTTCAATCATCTTCCACGTTCAAGCTACGAAGGACAAACATACCGATCTCACTTATCAAGTTTAAGAAGATTGAACAGAGGCAGTTGTTCTACCCCAAAATTTGCCCTCTCTTTTTTTATTCAAGATACTATCCTAGGTCTTCTCGGATACTCAATTTAGCTCAGAAGTTTGATCAGACAGATTCTCTTCCTAGGCAGTAAGTCAACAATTAGGGTTTGACGTTTCTTAAAGAAAATTGATTCTTCAAGGTTTCAAATGGTCTTCATACATCTTCATGTCTCCTCAAGGATGTTCATGCCGAGTTTCGAACCTCGTGTCATAAGTTTGCTCAGTCAATGGTTCATACGACTGAAAATGACTCTGATACGGTGGCAGAACTGACTGTTAATACTGGTTTGTGTTTTTTGTTTGCAAAATGTCGCGGTAAGCAAGAGTCGCCATCGACTTTTATTTCATCCAACAAAGGAAAAAGAAAAAGAACAGAAAAAACCTTTTTCGAGATATTTCTGAGTACGGGGGGTAGATTATAGAAAGGGAAGGTGTTATCACCCTTTCCATCCTTGGTTTTCCATGGGCTCTTAGGTACTTGCTTATTTTGAAATTTCTTGTGTGTGCTTTGCTTTGAAAAGTTTTTTTTTACTTTGTTTTAACCCTTGTTTATGTCCTCAAGAGTGTTACAAAGTGTTTTGAAAACTTTAGTTTGAAAAGTTTGTTTGAAAGTGTATGGTGTAAAAGATTTGTTGTTTTGAGCAAGTATCTAACAGTTATCTACCTACTCGAAAAAAGGAGTTCTTTTCCTCCTATCCTTTAGACCATGTTATCCTACTATTAGTGAGTAGGTAACCCTAATCGTTGGATGTTTGAGGGACTATAGAAAGGGACATAATGGTCATTGAAGGCAACATGTAAGGATACCTTAGCATCTCGAAGGGACTGTCATCATATATCCGTAGGCAACATCGAGGGACAAGATCATTTCTCGTAGGCAACTCGAGGGACGTTAAGAGACTATGATATTTATGATGATTTTTAGATTGAGGGTCTTTTGCTAAGATATCCCTACGTTCAAGGGACATGACCATTGTTTTCCGAGGCAACCAAGTGGGGAGTACCCTAGGGGAGCAAGTGTGCAATAATGTGTTTTTTCAGTTATATTTATCTTGCAATTAGAGTTTTCTATCGTTCATTTTTATCTTTCCATACAATCCTATTAATCTAAGCATTGCATAAAATATAGTAGCAGGAGATAAAGGCAGAAATGTAAACCTAAGCTATTACAGAGCTTTGGGGAAGTTACATAATAGTGAAGAGGGCGGAAAAGAAATCCTAAAACTATTACATCCCGGAAGCAATTACATGATAATGATAAATAAATGAAAAGCGGGAAAAATAAAGCTACGATATTACAATTGAACGCGCCCTATACATTTTATCTAGGAAAATAAAAATAAGATGAAAATAGCAAAGAAAATGTTTTGGTGATTTTTTATGAAAAAAATGGTTTATAATTATTAATTTAATAAACCTAAAAAACCTAATTAATTTTAATTAATAAAAAAAGTTAATTTTGAAAAGAAGTTAATTAAAATACCTAAATCCTAATTACTTAAAAAAAAGTTAGTTTTGAAAAAAAGGTTAATTAAAAAAACCTAAAAATCTAATTAATTTTAACTAAAAAAAGGTTAATTTTGAAGAAAAAAAGTTAATTAAAAAAACCTAAAACCTAATTAATTTTAACTAAAAAAAAGGTTTTAAAAAAAGTTCATGTTTAATGATTAACAAAAAAGGATTAAGTTTACCAAAAAATAGATAGAGCAAGAAACATCAATGAAAAATAGGGTTACAAAATACAAATAATCCAAATATCAAGGGTGGTTGTTAAACCAAAAATTAATTTAAAACCTAAAATTAAATTTAAAAAAATATAAAATTAATTATTCAAGTTTATTATGAAAAATCAAAGGTTTGTGAAAAAAGTTTTGTGGTTAAGTGAATTTAAGATTAAAAAAGACAAATTGGTTAGAAATCAAAAACAAACAATGAAATTAAAAACCTAAAATTAAATTAAAACATAAAATTAAATTAAAACCTAAAATTAAATTAAAAAAACCTAAAATTAATTATTCGAGTTTAGGAGGAAAAATCAAAGGTTTGTGAAAAATATCAGGTTTTATGAAAAATGTTTTAAACAGAAAGAAGGAAAATAGGTAAAATAGATAAAAGGAATGGAAGAAAACCAAAACCAATAGGGGGTGGGTGTTGAACTCACGCCCTTAACCTTCTCTGGATATCTGCCTCGTCATGCATTGGTGGTTATTCTGTTTTGGCCTCAGCGTTTTATAATAAACCTGCACGAGATCCTGTCTAAATCTGCAGTGTTGAATCTCATGAACACATTAAATAAATTACTATATCATGAAATACAAATAAAGTAAATATATGAAATTTTGCAATATTAAAACCGATATGGCATGTATGGATGCTTCTACATCCTTTTGATCATGGAGATCAAACCAGTCTTATCCTTACTAGAGAAGTACTGAGATGTGGGTTTGTAACAAGGATGCCTTATTTGTAGTGAGATGGAGGTTTGTAATAAAAATTTCAAGGTTTTTAGGGTTCTTGAAAGAATTTGATATTTTGACAGGTTGTGGCAAATGTTTTTTTTCCTGTTATTCTTTGTGTGAAAAGAATGAGATTATATAATAAAAATTAGAGAAAAAAATGAGCTTTGAATGTGCAATTGGGCCTCCAATAACCACAAACAACCGTGCAAATTTTTATTCACTTGAGTCCGTCATGTTCCAGGCTAAATTGCAGGGGCTTAAGTGCAACTTTTGAAATTGAAATGTGAAAAAAAAATGTAGCCGACATCGAGAAATAACTTCTGTCCGAAAATGGGCTTAATCGGATAAAAGGTGAATTAATTATGAATTTTTGATGTTTCTCCTCAAATAAACTTATTTTGGACTCCAGTGACAACTCTGACACGTTTTTCAATAAAAAACTGGTATTGATCGAAGCATAACCAGGTCTCGACTTTGGAAGAAAAGTTGTAGATCTCTGAGTCAATGGCCTTGTGTAAAAAGATGGGCCCAATCTGATAAAAAATGACTGAGTTATGAATTTTCGAAGTTTCGACTCAGATGAATTAATATTCAGCATTCAGGATTTTCAGCGTGTCACGCGCACTCTGAGAAAAAAAAGAAGGCCTTTTGGATACCGTTCGAACTCGATATCTCCTGTGAAAACTTATCCAACTCAATTTGTTAAATATTTGCGCCAGAACCAGCTCGATACGATGAAAATCGACCAAGTTATGATTTTCTGAACATGACGCAAATAAACTTCTGTCACAAATTTTCTATACGAAAATACTTGATAAATCCGCATTTTTGAAGACCTTATGATCGAAATTGGCTTCCAGCCATGAGAGATGAAAACGTAGATGACGTCAAGACGGAATTTTGGCCACGGGAACAGGTTCAAAATAAGCCACGATCTTCAAGTTATGAATTTTTTAGTGCGTAAAAACTGCACTTTCAGCACACTTTTTCACCACGTTTCTTCTGGAAAACTCACACATTCAGAGACCTTCTTTAAAGAATTGACTCTTGAGCCGAACCTGAATTTGAGAATATGTTATCAGAGATATCTTGGTGAAAGAACATCTGAATATGATGCGTCGGCTTGGACTTGTGAATCTTTGAACCCCGAATGGTTGCAAAATAGCGAACCGATCTTCAGCACGGAAAATACTCTGAGAACATCTATTGACGAAATAAACGTCACTTGTAACCTGAAGAAGCTTGATAAATATACATTTATTCCATAACCATAAAACCAATAATATGTGTGTATGAAAAGAGGGTAAATTTTGGGGTACAACAGCTGCCCCTGTTCAATCTTCTTAAACCTGAAGATTTAGATTGGTTTGTCTGCCTTTCGTGATCTGAAGGTGGAAGATGATTGAACACTGAAGTGCCCAGAAATTTGCACTCGTATGTAATGAGGCTTGACTATGTAGGTAGTATCGGGAATGGGCTTACATATGCCATTTGGAGGAGATGACGGAAGGTCACCGGAGATGGGCTTAAAGATGCCATCAGGAAGATAGGACGGAGAATCGTCGGAGATGGACTTAAAGATGCCATCTAGAGGATGTTGATTTTCCGAGATATTCCTTTGATGAGAATTCTTGTTCCTGTCATTGAGGAGAAATCTGCTGAAGAATGTTGGTCTCTGTCTCGGGAGAAAAGGAATTTTAGGAACTTTAGTTGTCTATTACTCTACTGGGGAATCATCTCTTAGTCGAGGAGATGAAAATTAACTGTTATCTGGTCGTGTTCCAGGCCTTACAGTGATTTGCTGAGGATAATAAGACTGACTTCTATCTGGTCGTGCTCCAGGTTTTATAGTGACTTACTGGGGAGATGAAATTAAACTTGTTATCTGGTCGTGCTCTAGGCTTTGCAATCTCAAAAATTATTATTTGGTCGTGCTCCGGGATTCAGAAGGAATTAAGTGGTTATCCGGTCGCATCCGGGTTTCAACTTGAATTTAAGGCATACTAACATTCGGTCACTTCCAAGCTTCAATAGTAATTGGCTGAGTAAATTGCTATTTGGTCGAATTCCATGCTTCGCAGTACCTCATACTGTTATCTGGTCGTGCTCCAGGTTTCACAGTGTCTCTTGCCGCTATCTGGTCGTGCTCCAGAATTCACAGCGTCTTATACCGTTATCTGGTCATGTCCCAGGCTTCACAGTATGATGTATTGTTGGTTGACTATTTCCATCCAGTTTCTGGGCTTCATAGCATTGAACTGGAATAGAAATCTTAGTATCGATTTGACTGAACCAGAGAAATGTCTCGAGTTGTCTTCAACTGGGAGAAAAATCTTAGTATCGATTTGACTGAACCCGGGAGAGGTCTCAGATTAACTTTGACTGTCATAGATATCAGGGGAATCTTAGCGGTGATTCAGCTAACCCAGACGAAAGTCTTAGAACGTCTTCAACTAGAATAGAAACCTTAGTGTCAGTTTGACTGAACCAGAGAAAATCTTGAAAAGTGTTGGAATATCTACAACTGGAATAGAAACCTTAGTGTCGGTTTGACTGGACCAGAGAGAACTTGTGAGAACTTGATTGCATCTTTCCCATGATGTATGGATATGCAATGCTATTGTGATATTCTCTAGCTGTGGAAAATAAATCCTGGACTGCTGCTAGAGAGTATAAGGAGTTGAGTTCTTCGTTTCCACTGGGGATAGTGACCAAAGATGATTAGCTGGGGATTTACATCTATTATGCTTGAGAACATTCTGCGGAGGAGACTCTGTCTGAGAATAATCCTGCAGGGGAATGACTCTGGGGGGAAGAGAGATACTTTGTTGGAAGATCTACTGATTTGGAGAAATAAACTCAGCTGGGGATGAACTTCCATTGCTGGAGAGAATAGATATGTTAGAGATTGAGCTTCCGCTGTCAGAGAAATAAACTCTGCTCGGGAGATGGCTCTATAAACTGCTCATGGTTATAAAACTTGGCTGGGGAATGCAGATATCAGCTTTCTGAAGGAGCCTGTTGGGGAAGAAATTCCTGCTTGGGGATACGGAGGTCGGACCTTGGTTGTCCCGGCTCTGTGGGGAATATGAATGTCATGGGCGTGTATATGATAGTGACTTGGCTTCCAACTGTCTCTTCCCCTTGTACCATGCTGGAAAAAGTACATGCGGAGATTTTGTGGATGGATCTATGTCGTGATTATACTTGAACATGTGTCGAATAAGTTCCAGAATGACATCCGTCTCTGGATCGCATCCGAACTGTACTTGAAACATGTGTTGAATGAGTGTCAGAATGACATCCGTCTCTGGATCGTATCTGAACTGTACTTGAAACATGTGTCGAATGAGTGTCAGAATGACATCCGTCTTTGGATCGTATCTGAACTGTATTTGAAACATGTGTTGAATGAGTGTCAGAATGACATCCGTCTCTGGATCGTATCCGAACTGTATATGAAAGTTGAATCTGAATGAGTATCAGAATGGCATCCGTATCTGGAGCATATCTGAACTGTTTCTGAAAGCTGAATCTGAATGAGTATCATAATGGCGTCCGTATCTGAAGTGTATCTGAAATGTATCGGAAAGCTGAATCTGAATGAGTATCAGAGTGACATCCGTATCTGGAGCATATCTGAACTATATCAGAAAGATGAATTTGAATGAGTATCAGAATGGCATCCGTATCTCGAGCGTATCTGAACTGTATCGGAAAGCTGAATCTGAATGAGAATCAAAATGCCATCCGTATCTGAAGCGTATCTGAACTGTATCGGAAAGATGAATCTGAATGAGTATCAGAATGGCATCCATATCTGGAGTGTATCTGAAATGTATCGGAAAGCTGAATTTGAATGAGTATCAGAATGGCATCCGTATCTGGAGCGTATCTGAACTGTATCAGAAAGCTGAATTTGAATGAGTGTCAGAATGGCATCCATATCTGGAGCATATCTGAACTGTATCTGAAAGTTGGTGCTCTTGATGAATGTTGATCAAGGTATAAGTCTTCCACTGATAGACAGGTGACGGGACATAGTCGTACGTTTTAAATCCCTAACTTTTTCCTGGACTGCCCTTTTGGGTTTTCAATCCACCGGGATACCTTTTATCCCAAGTCGCCTTTTCAGGTTTTTGACTTGGCGGGTGTACAGATTTTTTTTTGTATATCCTTAACTTTTGCCCGAACCCTTTTGGTTCGCCAAGATTCCCTTATTTTTGCCTAGGTGTGTCCACCTAGCGGGTCTTTTTTTTCATGCGTAGTATTTTCCGACTATGTCCATGCTTTCAGGATGTTGAGAGTTGTCACTATCCATAGTGTTACGTTGTAGTACTGTCAAAAATGTTTTCCTGATGGCACATAATTCATTTCTGGAATGCGTGCGTAATGTCCCAAGAGATTCAGATGGAGATATGCCCCTGGTTATTTGGCACTTTTGGAGAGACTGCCCCAGGTATGTTTAGACATCATGTCATGCCCCTTGCTTATGGAAGACCTGTTATTGGAAGTGTCTTTCCCACTGAGGTGATTCTGTCCATTGAGAGGATGTCTGTTCATTGAATATCCATTGTGCATATTTCTCTGCTGTCAAACAATTAGTCATATGCAAACAGTGTCATTTAAAGAATGCAAAACTCATGTCTGTCTTGAAATTTTTTTGAAAATGTGTTTTTTGTAGTAAAATGAAATTTGCAAGAATGTGATATCAACTCAGGATTCGTAACAAAGCTTACAGGAGTAAGGATACCTTTGTAACAATATGCTCTCAAACTAACCCATGCTTCAGCTAGGACTTTTAAGGGTTATAACGTGGCCTGGTTCATGGTTCAAGAAATAAAGGATAAAGGCTCAAATTTTATTTGTACCCAACCCGCTCTTCGTGATGTTCTTCAGTCCTATGCTCAGTTAATTGCGCGTTTAGATCCCGATTGAGTCTGGAATCTTTGCTCTGATACTTGGTGATGATTCAGAAATTGAACATTTGCTTTGAAAAGGCAATCATTTTTGTAATCTTCTTTTTGTCGAGGATTTGTAGTAACCTCTTTTTTTTCGTTATCCCTTCTTTTTGCCTGAACTGTTTCTTTTGTGATTACAGTCAGCGGGATTTCCCAATTTTTCTCTTAAGTCTCCTTCATAGGTTTTGACTTAATGGGCTTTTATTTCGAGAGATAATGACTGCATGTCTTGACGATTATAAGGAACCATCACTGTCTTTTGTTTTGGAAGGACGTCTTCAATGCCATTCATTGTGTACGAAGCGACATATTGTGACTGAATGCGCCTCTGGATTAACTGAGAAAACTACCATGCCCCAGGTTATGATTAAGGGTTTTAATTTGTGTGAAAAGAAAAACTCCTACTTCTTTGGCTCGAAGGGGTTGACTAGGGATTATCTTCCTTATAACTCCACTGTTTAGGATTTGAAACAACGCTTGTACATCGTCAGCAGGGTCTGTTCAAAAGTATACTGTAGAGATTGTGGTATCATTTTTGTCATCCTCCCTCTAAGGCTTACAATTTTTAATCGAGAGTTGAATATCATAAAAGGAAATAAGAACAAATTTTTGAAATAGTGAATACGAATGAATTGATTCAAGACAAACATGTGCAGTGAATTGATGAAATAACTAGGTTTGATATGAATAAATGTTCAAACAGATCAAAAGAAAATTACACATTGAAAATTCTAATGACCAAAAAGTCTTCTTGTAAGAACTTGTCACTTCAGATGGTACGCCTTGGAGGGATGGCAGAAGAACTCAGACTAACCGTCTTGTGCGAATTCTAGCGCTCCTTCATCAATCAGGTCTTGAATTTTATTTCTCAACGCCCAACAACTGTTGGTGTCATGTCCAGGACTGTTGGAGTGGTACGCACATCTTGCATTTGGATTGTATCTTGGGAGGCTATGTTGGGATTCTGAGGAGGGTCCCTTAATATAACCAACTTGGCCTTCAACAGGCGTTGCAATGCTTGAGCCAATGACATGTTGATTTCGGGGAAGCGTCTTTCGGATGTATTCTTCTTATGCCGACTTCCCCATTGTCGTTGGCGAGGTTGTGGTTGGGCTTGTGATGTAGTAGAAATCTGGAAATGTTCGTTCCTGACCAAACCAACCTCTTCTCTCACTGGGGGATGATTAATGCCTTGATCCATAATTTTAATTGTTTGTTTCATAGATCTGCATCCATCTTGGTGAAGCTTGTTGAGGAAAGCTCTTAGCCCTTCTTGTCCTCCAGCTAAGTTTTGGATAAGAGCCATCTGCCCCAGCATTTGGATTCTGATTACTTCTACCTCAGCTTGTAATTGTTCCAATTGTCCATCCTTGTTGTTGTCAGGATGTTCCTTGGTCAGATTCCCGGCGAAGAGTGTTTTCAAGTATCCTTTCCCCTTGGATAGATTCAGGAGAAATTCATTGAACTGGGCATCTTGAGCTCAGAGATCTCTTTTGTCTTGTTAGAGAGCCATTGTTGAAATAAACAGCAAGAACATGAGAGACCTGCTTTGAAACCTACTTATGCAATGATATGTATTATATATGTATGCAATGTTTTCAAGTATCTTGCGGGGTAAACAAGAAAATGTCAAAAGTTGAATTTTACAACTTTGATTGAAGAACTTTGTATCATTGAGAGTCCTTCTACGAGAGTCAAGCTCACCATATCAAGTGGGTCATATCCCCTGACTCAAGTTGTTGAGTTTTGATCTTCTGACGACATTGTCTAGAGGAAAATAAATCCCCTTGCCCCTTGCTAAACGTCTGATTTATCATAACCTGCATCACAGGCCCTCGAGATCCTTGAAATGTTTAAGGAAATTTTAAGGCATGATGTTATGATGTGTATGCTATGCTTTTAAGTAAATATGCGAAGTGATATAAGCAAGTAAACCCTGCAAGAAATCCAAGTTATTGGATAATAACTGTAAACAAAACCTGCAAGGAACTCAATGTTGTCAGTAATAAAACTCTGCAAGTAGTTCTAGTTGAAAGCACACAAGTCACACAAACAACCTTAGGTTTAAACTTGCATGGGTTTTAAGGTTGTACCCTCTTGAAGTTGGATTGGTTCAACCTGTCCTATAAATATGTAACCGGGTTCTAAGGGATCTCAATATCACTGATCATCCTTTATCGAGCATTGTTTCAGCTCAAGCAATCTTTTCTTGTGGCCGAAATATCCCGAAAGTCTGATCTCAATGAGTGTAGCATCGAGTATCAACCAATCCTCAGTTTTATACCGAGGCCGGCTATCTCACTACTTTCTAATGGCCAAGTTTGTTTAACTAAGGTTCTAAGTTTCGTTAGTGCTTCACGACACCATGCAGCGGCCCTGTATTCTCATTGTTTCCCCATAAAGGATACCGGTACCAACCAAGGTGTCACACCAACACAACCATCGCTTAAACCATATCGGTCTACACCGTACAGTATCCACGATATATTGTTGTTTACCTAAAAAGTGTCCCTAGATCCGAGTGTAGGATCTTTAATAATACCCAAACAAAACCCTTGAATTTAAAGCATGCAAGGCAAAACAAGAAAGCAATTTTAAAATGACCTAGATCCTAAGGTAAACTCCACTTTATATTCCCCAGCAGAGTCGCCAGTTCTGTGATACGGTGGCAGAACTGACTGTTAATACTGGTTTGCGTTTTTTGTTCGCAAAATGTCGCGGTAAGAAAGTGTCGCCACCGACTTTTATTTCATCCAACAAAGGAAAAGGAAAAAGAACAGAAAAAACCTTTTTCGAGATATTTCTGAGTACGGGGGTAGATTATAGAAAGGGAAGGTGTTAGCACCCTTTCCATCCATGGTTTTCCATAGGCTCTTAGGTACTTGCTCATTTTGAAATTGCTTGTGTGTGCTTTGCTTTGAAATTTTTTGTTTTACTTTGTTTTAACCCTTGTTTCTGTCCTCAAGAGTGTTACGAAGTGTTTTGAAAACTTTAGTTTGAAAAGTTTGTTTAAAAGTGTATGGTGTAAAAGATTTGTTGTTTTGAGCAAGTATCTAACAGTTATCTACCTACTCGAAAAAAGGCGTTCTTTTCCTCCTATCCTTTAGACCGTGTTATCCTACTATTAGTGAGTAGGTAACCCTAGTCGTTGGATGTTTGAGGGACTATCGAAAGGCACGTAATGGTCATTGAAGGTAACATGTAAGGATACCGTAGCATTTTGAAGGGACTGACATCATATATTCGTAGGCAACATTGAGGGACAAGATGATTTCTCATAGGCAACTCGGGGGACGTTAAGGGACTATGATATTTATGATGACTTTTAGATTGAGGGTCTTTTTCTAAGATATCCCTACGTTCGAGGGACATGACCATTGTTTTCCGAGGCAACCAAGTGGGGAGTATCCTAGGGATGCAAGTGTGCAACAATGTGTTTTTCCAGTCATATTTATCTTGCAATTAGGGTTTTCTATCATTCATTTTTATCTTTCCATACAATCCTATTAATCTAAGCATTTCATAAAATATAGTAGCAGGAGATAAAGGTGGAAATGTAAACCTAAGCTATTACAGAGCTTTGGGGCAGTTACATAATAGTGAAGAGGACGGAAAAGAAATCCTAAAACTATTACATCCCGGAAGCAATTACATGATAATGATAAATAAATAAAAAGCTGGAAAAATAAAGCTACGATATTACAATTGAACGCGCCCTATACATTTTATCTAGGAAAATAAAAATAAGATGAAAATAGCAAAGAAAATGTTTTGGTGATTTTTTATGAAAAAAATGATTTATGATTATTAATTAAATAAACCTAAAAAACCTAATTAATTTTAATAAATAAAAAAAAGTTAATTTTGAAAAAAAAGTTAATTAAAATACCTAAATCCTAATTAGTTAAAAAAAGTTAGTTTTGAAAAAAAAGGTTAATTAAAAAAACCTAAAAATCTAATTAATTTTAATTAAAAAAAGGTTAATTTTGAAAGAAAAAAAAGGTTAATAAAAAAAACCTAAAACGTAATTAATTTTAACTATAAAAAAAGATTTAAAAAAAATTATGTTTAATGATTAACAAAAAAGGATTTAGTTTGCCAAAAAATAGATAGAGGAAGAAACATCAATGAAAAATAGGGTTAGAAAATACAAATAATTCAAATGTCAAGGGTGGTTGTTGAACCAAAAATTAATTTAAAACCTAAAATTAAATTTAAAAAAAAAAACCTAAAATTAATTATTCAAGTTTATTATGAAAAATCAAAGGTTTGTGAAAAAAATTTTGTGGTTAAATGAATTTAAGATTAAAAAAGACAAATTGGTTTGAAAACAAAAACAAACAATGAAATTAAAAACCTAAAATTAAATTAAAAAAACCTAAAATTAATTATTCAAGTTTAGGAGGAAAAATCAAAGGTTTGTGAAAAATATTAGGTTTTATGAAAAAGGTTTTAAACAGAAAGAAGGAAAATAGGTAAAATAGATAAAAGGAATGGAAGAAAACCAAAACCAATAGGGGCGGGTGTTGAACTCACGCCCTTAACCTTCTCAGGATGTCTGCCTCATCATGCATTGGTAGTTATTCTGTTTTGGCCTCAGTATTTTATAATAACCCTGCACAGGATCATGTCTAAATCTACATTGTTGAATCTCATGAACACATTAAATAAATTATTATATCATGAAATACAAATAAAGCAAATATATGAAATTTTGCAATATTAAAACCGATATGGCATGTATGAATGCTTCTATACCCTTTTGATCATAGAGATCAAACCAGCCTTACCCTTACTGGAAAAGTAGTGAGATGTGGATTTGTAACAAGGATGACTTGTTTGTAGTGAGATGGAGGTTTGTAATAAATATTTCAAGGTTTTTAGGATTCTTGAAAGAATTTGATATTTTGACAGGTTGTGGCAAATGTTTTTTTCTGTTGTTCTTTATGTGAAAAGAATGAGATTATATAATAAAAATTAGAGAAAAAATGGAATTTGAATGTGCAATTGGGCCTCCAATAACCACAAGCAATAGTGCAGATTTTTATTGACTTGAGTCCATCACGTTCCAGGCTAAATCGCAGGGGCTTAAGTGCAATTTTTGAAGTTGAAATTTTATAACAAAATATAGCCGATATCGAGAACTAACTCTTGTCTAAAAATGGGCTCAATCGGATAAACGGTGAATTGGTTATAAATTTTTGAAGTTTCGCCTTAGATAAACTTATTTTGGGCTCCAGTGTCAACTCTGACACGTTCTTCAATAAAAAACGAGTATTGATCAGAGCATAAACCAATCTCGACTTTGGAAGCAAAGTTGTAGATCTCTGAGTCAGTGACCTTGTGTAAAAAGATGGGCTCAATCCGATAAAAATTGAATGAGTTATGAATTTTTGAAGTTTCGACCCAGATGAATTAATATTCAGCATTTAGGATATTCAGCGCGTCACGTGCACTCTGAGCAAAAAACGAAGACTTTTTGAATACCGTTCGAACTCGATACCTCCTATGAAAACTTATCCAACTCAAGTGAAATTTTGGCGCTGGAGCCAGCTCGATACGATGAAAATCGACCAAGTTATGATTTTCTGAACATGACACAAATAAACTTCTGTCACAAATTTTCTGTATGAAAATACTTGATAAATCCGCATTTTTGAAGAACTTATGATCAAAATTGGCTTCCATCCGAGAGAGATGAAAACGTAGATGACGTCAAGAAGGAATTTTAGCCACAGGAACATGTTCAAAATAAGCCACGATCTTCAAGTTATGAATTTTTTAGTGCGTAAAAACTGCACTTTCAACACACTTTTTCACCACATTTCTTCGGGAAAACTCACATTCGGAGACCTTCTTTAAATATTTGACTCTTGAGTCGAACCTGAATTTGAGAATACGTTATCATAGATATCTTGGCGAAAGAACACCTGAATATGACGCGTCGGGTTGGACTTGTGAATCTTTGAACCCCAAATCATTGCAAAACAACAAACCGATCTTCAACACAGAAAATACTCTGAGAACATCCATTGGCGAAATAAACGCCATTTGTAACCTGAAGAAGCTTGATTAATATACATTTATTCCATAACCATAAAATCAATAATATGCGTGTATGAAAAGAGGGTAAATTTTGGGGTACAATAGACTCCATTAACCCAAAAGCTGAGCTTTTGCGAGACCAAGTTCAAGTGACTGTAACTTCTTCATTATTTGATATTTTTGAGCGGTTCTTCTTGCGTATGACTCTCCTAGATGTTATCTCCAATTTCTCTTCATAAATCAAGAGCTGATTACGTGCAGAAGATCACCAAATTCGAATGCCTTAGAAGTCACTTCATGGATTTTGACCTAATCTTAAATAACTGTCGCCTGATTTCTAAGAATTGTGATTTCCTCAAATTACAAGATCTTGAGATGGTTATTTCTGCATATGGTCATAAATGATTTCGCTCACAAGTTTATCTTCAAAGATCGAAAAGAAATTGTGTTTGGAAGACTTTGAAAGTTATCGAATTATTGCAAGTCATTTTGTTTGATTTCAAAAGTTCTCAATCACAGTTGTTTTGAAATTTGTTAATTCTACAAGATTGATGATTGTTCTTAAAACATGTTGGTTTTTCAATGAAATTCCATTTTTATCGAGCATGGCGTGCGAGTTCATTCTGAATTCAAATTTGGTTTGGACAGGAGGTGAAGATTAATATTATCATTTAGATGACCATGGCTTTGGGGTTGAGTTAACCGAGTTAGAATTGAATTCCTAAACATTTATTTTGTTTAGAAATTTGATTGGAGTACGAGGCGCATTGGTTATTTGATCATATTGTGATTTATTGAAATCCAAGTTACCAAACCAAGATGTTTTATCCAAAACATTCAATTGAGAATTGTAAAGTTTAAGTAAATTCAAGTTTTGTACAATAAATTTCATTACACCAAATTTATTCAAGGCTTTATATTTATTACATTACAAATGAAATAATTTACAAGTTTTTGTTTTGTTTACAAAGAATCACAAATTTTTTTCTACAAAGAGAGAACTTTTACTTTGTTTCTTCAAGTCTCCATTGCTTCCTCTTCAAGCAATCCTCGCTTGCCATCCACACCTCATGTCCATGAAACAAGGAAAAAAAGAAAGTTGGCAAAAGATTCAAGCATAATTGATGGTTAAAGCAAGTTTTAATTCATCACTAGGGTTTGTATATAGGAATCAGATTTTAATTTGTTTTGTTTTTCATAATTCCTCTCCTCCCATTGTTGCAAATCACAAGTTTGGACCTTGGTTCACAAGAAGGAAAAGAAAATATGCCAGCTGCAACAAGTAGCAGCAAACTGCTACACAAGAATAGGCTGCAAAGCCAGGAAACAAAGACAGCATAGCAGCAAGAGCAGGCTGCCAAACAGCAGGATGCTATACAAGGAGCAAACATACAACAAGAAATGCAAACAAGTCAAAGCTGCCAAGCACAACAGTCCAAGACAAGGTTGTACAAAACATAGCAGCAGCATGGCATAAACATAGCAGTAAGCAACAACAAAATGTGCAAACAAACAAAATGTTGCAGTAAGTTCAAGGCTGCAAAGCAACAGCAGCGCAACAACAAGTCAAAGCTGCCAAGCAAAGCTACCAAGGCAAGGTTGCCGAAAGCATAAAGTAAACAGTAGGCAGCAGATAAAAACAAACAAAACACAACAGCAACAAGGCAAAGCATAAATAGCAAGCTTGCTCAACAAAAAAGCACATCATCATTTTTCTGAAATCATACAAACCCTTTAGAAATCTTGAAATAAAAGTAAAGTGGCTTTACATCATCATTGAAAGAGAAAGAGGAAAAGAGACAGGTTTAGAGAGATATCACCTAAACTAAAACTGCCCATAAAACTGTCAAAGGCAGCCTGCACAACCTGCTGCATTTTCTGTCCAAACAGTCCAAGTACAAGAGTCCACGGGATGCTATACCTCAGTCCAAAACCTGCACAAATTTGCACCAAAATAGACATGCCTTAAACTGCACTCGAAAGGCAGCAAGCCAGCACTCTAAAACAGTCCAAAATTCTGCATCCAAAGGCCACAAGGTTAGCTAACCAAAAGTGTTTAAAGTTATTTGATTTCCACCCAAAACACAAAGGGACTGTATATAAGAAAGAGATATCCATCATAAGGAAGGAGAGGATATATAAAAAAAACAGGGCAGGAATACCAAGAGATCAGAACATAAAGATACAAACCATAGCCGACAAATTCACTCAGTAACATCATCCCTCTCACCCTGAATCTCCCTCATTCCACAACCCTACCCAATAACACATAAAAGTCCATACAAAAACCTTACATGTAACCTTTCTCAATCTCACTGTGAAACTCATAAAACCACCATTGAAACACTTTCCTTAAACTTACCTCTCTCCATGACACTGTAACGACCAAAAATCTCTAACCTTCATTGCACTGCATCATCTTTCATTTACTGTTAAATCAAACAACCTCCATAACACTCTCCTTCCAAACACTTCCATCGTCAAAAATACTCACCACTTCACTGAAACATAGAAACTCATACATAAAACCCTCTGCAAGAATCTCTGGAAGAAGAAAATACTACATCCATTCTGCCTAAAGTCCTCTCAAATAAGAAGAAGGGGTTAAGTAATAGCTTGTTACCTTTGGATTTCTATTTTACCTCTGGGTCAGCTTTGAGGTAGGTCACTTTGTTTCTGTCATTTACCTTTTGATCTTATTCCTTGTGTGTTTGTTTGTTTGGGACCTTCTACTTTGATGCTTTCTTGTTAGCACTTCTATTTGCAATGCACCATCACTATACGGTTAAATCCTACAAAAAAATAGATGCTTAGGTATGATCGTTAAAGTCCTAGAATCGGTTAATATATGTTATGTTTTTGGTCTTACCATGTGAAAATCTGAGGATGATCCCAATACGGCCAAGAAAGCGGTTATACGCCATATTTCTTTAGGTTGCTGTGGAGACTAGATCTGTGAGCAGCCAAAGAACTTATCAATCCATAGTAATGTTTTAAGCTGAGTGACGTGGCTTCAAATTGAGGGTCTGAAATCGATGTTGTTGGTATTGTTTATGACAGTAAACATTTATGAATTAATGAGCGAACAATGAGTTGAATGAACTGCGAGAAACCCGAGTTGTTCTCTATCGTAGGACAGAAGGGAAAGACTTACCGAATTCACCATTAACATAGGTTTATAGCCGCGAGAGTTAGGAACCGAGAGGAAAAGTAGAGTGAGATGATCGAATGGTTCAGTGGAGAGAGAGAGAGAGAGATTTTAGCTATTATTTCTGATTTTTCTCCTAATTGATTTGGTTTGCTGAAGAGAAACAAGGGAGGGGTAGGTTAGCACATGGTTCCAAGAAGCAAGAGAAGAGGTCGTTGGTTTCTAGGGTTTGTTCTACACAAACCCGATTTTCAATAAGCGAAGGGCCAGCGGATCCGGGTGTGGAACCGGTTCGGCCCAGTTTCTTGTTTTATTTATTTATTTTTCTTCATATCTTGGGCCCTGCTTGCTATTTCCTTAAGCCCATTCAGATTGCTATACTTGCACCCCATATTTCCAGGTTTTCAAACTTTGTTTTATTTTATTTTAGCTTATATTTTTTCTATCTTTGTTATTTTAATTCCTTAAGTTTAATTAAATAATTTAGTTTCTTAACTAAACTGTTTTCTTAATTAATTTAGTTTTAAATTCAGTTTAGAAGATCTTGTAAATAATTTTGTCAATATTTTTTATATAGACTAATAAACTTTCCTTTAAAACATATAGTTTATACATAATAAAATTCAAATAATAATAATAGAATAGATCTTTATTTTCTTTTTTTTTTAAAATTCTCACAAACAAAAATATCAAGAATTTTTATACTTTGTTAATTAATTTTTACTTCATAAACTATTGTAATTTTAATTAATTCGTTTGATTTGATTTGGTTGTATTGAATGCCTATTTTGACTTTTAATCGCATTGATTCATCCCCACTTGTGAATTTGTACCCCTATTCCCGAAAGCTCTGTAATAGCGTAGAATTTTAATTCCCATAATTTACTGTTTTTCCTTATATAATAATTAGGCGTGTATGGAAAGATTTAAAATCAACCGCTAGATAACCCTAATAAAAGACAAAAAATAACTTGAATCAAACACACTTTCTCACACGGGCACCTCTAGGGTAACCTCGCTCGATGCCTTGTAAACACAGTCATGTCCCTCAAATATGAGACGCTTTAGCAAAGACCCTTCGATAAAAAGATCATAGTCCCTCGATGTCCCTCGATGTTGCCCTTGATAAAATGATCTAGTCCCTTACGAAAAATTGCTAAAGCATATTATAAGTTGCCTTCTATGACTGTACAAACGTCCCGCGCCAGTCCCTTCACATTCAACGATGGGGCTTCTTACCAAATCAATGGTAAGATAGAAACATCTAAAGGAGGAAAAGAACATTTAAGACCTTTCGAGTAGGTAGATTCGCTCTTAATTGCTCGTTTGCTCACAACCAAACATTTTACACCAACACTTTCATATTAAAACCTTTTTCAAAAGACAAAAACTTTTTGTATACGTTCTTATAGAGACGAGAATTATTACAAAAACATCTTTCTAAGGACATTTTCAAAAACACATTCCACAAACACCTATTTGAACTATTTTTCGAAACAACACTTTGTACGCGTTCTTATAGAGACGAGAACCATTACAAAGAAGTTTTCAAAATACTTTCAAAACCCGCACCACAAGCACATTTAAACAAAAGCAAGTGATCTAGTGAGTAACTAAGATCCCATGGAAAACCATGGATGAAAAGGGTGCTAACACCTTCCCTTTTCATAATCTATCCCTCGAACCCGAGAAGTAATCTCGAAAGGTCTTTCCTATGCTTTTTTACCTTTCCTTATTGGATAAAAGAAAAGTCGGTGGCGACTCTTGCTAACCGCACAATTGCGATCAAACGCAAACGACCCGAGTCAGTTCTCCCACTGTATCACAATGTGTATTTATAATCAATTTGAAAACTTAATCAATAAGAAAGATAAAAAATATTAATGATTACACAGTAATTATGAATCCTGAAAATAGGGGTTGGCATGGAGATAAGAAACAGTTACCAATGACACGCGTCTCAATGCATCCAATCAAAGATTTAGACCCTTCAGAATTTGAACTCGTGTTCAGCCTTAGAAGGACGCTTGTGAGAGGATGACAGATGTTGATAATGTGAATTGTACGCCTCTATCTTTGAAATGAACCGTTCATATCTACTTAGATAGATTCTGATGCAACTGTTCTTCTAACTTCTGAAGACTTGTTGATCAGATGTTCACAAAGAAAACATAAAATTCTGAGGTTTAACGAATATATAAATAAAACTCTTATTCTGGACATAATTTCATGCTGAGATATTTCAGAATGATATTAAACCTATCTTCGGAAAGTGGTTTAGTAAAGACATCAACCCATTGATGCTCTGTGTCAATAAATTTTAAGGAAAGGATTCCTTTCTAAATATAGTCCCTAATAAAGTGATGTCTTATTTCTATATGCTTAGCCCTAGAATGCAAAATAGGATTCCTAGATAAACATATTGCAGAAGTATTATCATAGAATATAGGAATGTTACTCTCAAATATGTTGAAGTCTTCAAGCTGACTCTTCATCTAGAGCATTTGTGTGCTGCATCTAGCCGCTGCTATGTATTCAGCTTCGGCTGTTGACAAACAATTGTGGATTGCCCCTTGCTGGTACGTGAGCTTAGATTTTCTCCCAGAAACTGGAAGCTTCCAGAAGTGCTTTTTCTTTCTGCTCTGTCTCCAGCAAAGTCAGCATCACAGTACCCAACAAAATTGTATTCACTGGTTTTTCAATAAAACAAACCAAGATTAGTAGTACCTTTCAGATACTTGAAAATTCGCTTAACAGTTGTTAAGTGAGATTCTCTAGGATCTAATTGGAATCCGGAACATAAGCATACACTGTATAGAATGTCAGGTCTTGAAGCTGTACGATATAAGAGAGAACCAATCATATCTCTGTAGATCTTCTGTTCTACCTTTTTACTTACCTCTTCCTTTTCCATAACGCATGTGGGATGCATTGGAGTCTTAGATGGCTTACACTCTGATAGGTCAAATTTCGTCAGAAGTTCTTTGACGTATTTGCTCTGGTGTATGTAGGTTCCTTCTTGAGTTTGATTGATCTGAATTCCCAGAAAGAATTTGAGTTCTCCCATCAAGCTCATTTCAAACTCTGCCTACATAGACTTAGTAAATTCTCTTCCCAGAGAAGCTTTAGTAGATCTAAATATTCTATCATCTACATAAATTTGACAAACTAAAATTTCATTCTTAAATGTCTTACAGAACAAGGTTGTGTCCACTTTCCCTCTGGTGAATTCCTTTTCTAACATAAAGCTACTTAGTCTTTCATACCAAGCTCTGGGAGCTTGTTTCAGACCATATAGTGATTTCTTTAGTTTGAAAACATATTTTGGATGTTTGGAATTTTTAAACCCAGGGGGTTGGTGCACATAAACTTCTTCATCAATGTATCCATTTAAGAATTCACTTTTGACATCCATCTGATAGAGAGTGACGCCCTTATTCACAGCAAAAGAAATTAAGAGTCCGATAGATTCTAACCCGGCGATTGGCGCAAAGGTTTATGTATAGTCTATCCCCTCTTGCTGACTATAACCTTGTGCAACCAGTCGTGCTTTGTTTCTGATGACTTCTCCTTATTCATTCAGTTTGTTTCTAAATACCCACTTTGTTCCAATGATGTTGAACCATTTTGGTTTGGGAACCAGATCCCATACGTCATTTGTGGTAAATTGATTTAATTCCTCCTGCATAACCAGTATCTATTCGTTGTCCAGAAGAGCTTCATCAATGGTGGTTGGCTCAATCAGAGATGCCAATCCCATGAGGATCTTCAGAATTTATGAATGTGGATCTTGTTCTGATTGGGTCTTCCTTCTTTCCTAGAATTTTGTCTTCAGGGTGAGCTAGGCTGCTTCTGGATAGTCTTTTCTAGAGATGTTCTTCAGAGATTGTTGTAGTGCTTATGACATTTCCTTTGATGTTGTTTGTGAGTCTTTGTTGGGAACTTCTAATGTATTGCCTTCAAGACTTGTAAATTGAACTTCTATATCTGCAAGAGATTCATTTTGCTTTGACTTTTGAGAGACAAGCTTTTCATCAAATCTAACACTGATTGACTCTTCTACAATTTGTGTTTCTGTATTGTATACTCTGTAGCCTCTTGAGCATTCAGAGTATCCTAACATAAAACACTGTTGTGCTTTAGAGTCAAACTTTTTCAGATGTTCTTTAGTGTTAAGCATAAAACAAATACATCCAAATGGATGGAAATACAAAATGTTGGGATTTTGGTTCTTCCACAGTTCATATGGAGTCTTATTCAGAATAGGTCTTATGGACATTCTATTCTAAATTTAACACGCTATGTTAATTGCTTCTGCCTAGAAGTTCTAAGCAACGTTAGTCTCGTTGATCATGGTTCTGGCCATTTCTTGTAAAGTTCTGTTCTTTCGTTCTACAACTCCATTTTGTTGGGGAGTTCTAGGACAAGAGAAATCATGAGAGATTCCATTCTCATTAAAAAATATTTCAAATTTTTTGTTTTCAAATTCTCCACCATGATCACTTCTGACTTTGACAATTCTAAGATCTTTCTCATTCTGGACTTGGTTACAGAAAGCAACGAACATAGAGTGTGAGTCGTCCTTGTGTCTTAAGAATTTTACCCATGTCCATCTGCTATAGTCATCTACGATCACTAACACATACTTCTTGCCACTAACGGATGCAATTTTCACTTTTCCAAATAGATATATGTGCAAAAGTTCTAATGGTCTAGAGGTAGAAACTACATTTCTTGCTTTAAAAGGAGGTTTTGCAAACTTGCCTTTCTGACATGCTTCACACAGAGCATCTGAGCTGAACTTCAGATTATGAAGTCCTCTGACCAGATTGAGTTTGTTAATCTGAGATATTCTTAACAGAAAGTTTTATTTTGTAAATGTTTTTCTTTCTCTTTCCATTAAATAGGATAGACCCATCTTTCTGACTAACAGCTTTACAGAAATTTTGATTAAGGATTATATCATAACCTTTATTACTTAATTGAGTTATGGATAACAAGTTATGCATTAATCCATCTACTAACAGAACATTATTAACAGAAGGGAGGTTACCGTTACCGACAGTTCTAGAGCCAATGATCTTCCCTTTCTGATTGCCTCCAAAACCTACGTAGCCTCCAGATTTAAGTTCCAGACTTTGGAACATATGATTTCTTCTCGTTATGTGTCGAGAGCATCCATAGTCCAGGTACCATGATTGGTGTTTTAGTCTTGCTGTCAAAGATATCTGCTACATATATAATTGTATCCTTAGGTAGCCATATCTTTTTGGGTCCTTGTTTATTTGTGGTACCAAAATTCTGTTTGAATTTTGGTTTAGCAGAAAAATCATTACTGGTGTATTTTAAGTCATGTGTGTGCCCATAGGTAAAGTGAGATTTTAAAGGTGTGCGTTTAATAACTAAGTCCGTGACTTTCTTAGGTTGGGATACTTTACCTTTGTATCCTATACCTTTTCTGTCATTTCTGCTAACTCCATATATCATTGAGGCCATCTTGCTTCTATCTATGTTTTTAACAAGGAACTTCTGAAAGCTATGATCATATTCCTTTATGATCTTATCAGAGTTAATGGGAACCTCTAAGATTGTTTCCTTCTAAGTGTTTTGTAAATCATTTTCATGTTTTGAAATTGTTTCTTTTAGCTCAGAATTTTCTAATCTCAGATTCTCAGTTTCTTTAGAGTCAGAAACTAGATCCTTTTTCAGGTTCTTGAATTTGACTTGAAGCTGTTGATATCTTTCAAGAATTTCACTCAGACTTTCTCCTAATTCAGCTTTAGAAAAGTTTACAATAAAGTCAGGAAATACCTCTTCTGTGTTTGATTCTGATTCTGACCTAGATGATTCACTATCTTCTGTCACATTGGCCATAAGAGCAATGTTGGCTCTTTCATCTTCTGATTTTGTGTCTACGTCAGAAGTATCTGAGTCATCCCATGTTGCCATGAGACTTTTCTTCTTCTCCTTGAAGAACTTCTTTTTGGGTTTCTCCTTTTAAAGCCTTGGACAATTGCTTTTGTAGTTCCCTTGTTAATTTCACACATTGAAGACAATGTCCCTATTGCTTGACTTTCTGTGTCCAGAAGAAGATTCAGACTTTCTGTATCCAGAGGATGATTCATTTTGATTCCCTGTTCTTCTGGAGTTTCTGAACTTCCTTTGCCTCTGCTTTCACAACTGATTGACTCTTTTGGAGAGAAGAGACAATTCGTCTTCTTCTGATGAGGATCCACCAGAGGTTTCTTCCATAGCCTGCAAAATTTAGAATCATATTTTTTGTTAGATTTAAGAGCTAAAGGCTTACCTTGCTTCTGAGGCTCATCATCTTCTAGCTCTATCTCATGACTTATGGGTGATCTGACAAGTTCTTCTAGAGATATCTTGTTAAGATCTTTTTCAAGTTTGAGAGCAGTGACCATGGGCCTCCATTGCTTTGGTGGACTTCTGATTATCTTGTTTACATGATCAGCAGTTGAATACCCTTTGTCCAGAACTCTCAACGCAACAACTAGAATTTGGAATCTTGAGAACATTGCTTCAATGGTTTCACTTTCTTCCATCTTGAAGGCTTCATATTTCTGAATGAGCACGAGGGCTTTGGTTTCTTTTACTTGCATGTTGCCTTCATGCTTCATTCTCAGAGAATCAAACATGTTCTTAGTTGTCTCTCTGTTTGTGATCTTCTCATACTCTGAATATGAGATGACACTAAGGAGAATCGTTCTGGCCTTGTGATGATTTCTGAAGTCACGCTTTTGATGACCATACATTCTTTTTCTATCAATATTCTGACCATTTTCATCCCCAGGATGCATGTACCCATTAATTACCATATCCCATAGATCAACATCATGAGCCAGAAATAAGCTTTCAATTCTGTCTTTCCAGTAGTCAAAGTTCTCTCCATCAAAGATTGGAGGTTTTCCGCTGATTCTGTCTTTATCATCATGATAGTCATTGCTGATGTTCTGACTTGGTCCCACCATAATGTTTTTCTTAGCCTGGATCTTTTACTGACACAGTTAAGTGCTTGAATTTAGAGCCAGGCGCTCTGATGCCAATTGAATAATTGAAAAACACAATAAGGGGGGTGAATTGGGATCTTAAAAATCAATGTAAATGACACGATGATTATTATCCTGGTTCGTTTGATCTCAGACTACTCCAGTCCACCCACCAAGGTGATTTCGCCTCTCTCCAACGAGCTCTTAATTCACTAATCAAACTTGATTACAAATCTACTTTAACAACTTCCAAAGTCTTCTTGAATACAACCACAACTCGGTTTATCTCAAGGAATTACACTAACAAAAGTATGAATAAAGCAGTGTACAATGTGTTTTTCGTTACAAAAATAGTATCACAAACGTGTGATGTATTACACAGTTTAAAGAATAATATGAATAAGGAGTAGCAACATTGAAGGATTATGAATTGTAGTGTTGTAAATCGTGTACGATTTAACCTTGTCCCTTGATTAAATAGGCGCAACAATCTTGTGTAATTGGAAACTTGATAAATGTCAGTTAATGCACTATCCTCAATTAAAAGATCCTTGTTTGTTTGTAGTCATTGCAATTGATACAACTTTAATGAATAGTAATGCTTCAGAACATTAAGGAATCTGTTTGTTGCTTGCTTCAGAACATGCAAGGTCATAATCATAAGGTCGTGTTTGCAGCGTTAGACTTCCGTTCAGAGTTAAAACTTCTTTCTCTTAGCACAACTTCTAATCTTCATTCATCAAAACATTCTGAGATTAGTCTACGTTCACAGCAAGAACAACCTTGTAGCTTAACTTCTGATCTACTTCCATCATAACTTCTCTATAAAATAGAATATAATTTTAGAGTGCATATTTGATCTTTGTGGTTGTTATCATCAAAACTCTTACAAGGGTTACAGAATCATACTATGTTCTAACAAAAGTTACTTGGAACTTAAAGTGCTAACCATGTAGGTACCCCTTATGAATCGTCCTATTGGATATTAGAAACATTGATTAAAGATCGACATCGATTAACAATATTGATTTAATATTAATTCCTCTGATTCACAAGATATCGTGATTGTAACCTCTGATCCACAGTGTTGCCTCATAGAATTTCCTAGAAAGCTTAGCTCCGTTGTAGTTTCCATAATCCCTTCCATTTCTTATTCCGTAATGGAACAGTGGCGTCGTCTATGGAAAATGACTTTTGATTCTTACGGTTTCTATTATTTCAGATCCTATTTTAACATAACAACTCCTATAATCCTTGTGACGTTGAATCAAAGTCACATTCAACCTGTCGCTCTAAACAATCTATGTGAATCTTCACAAGCCATCAAATTTCTCTGTTCACGCCTCTCCAGATATCTAAAGCGATGGTGCATGGAGGTGAGCACAAATGTGTTTTAGAGACGACTTGGTCTTAGTTCCATTGTTAAAATCCATAACTTCCTCGAAAATCATGCAGAACAACGGAAAGGATGATTTCAAATCCATATCTAAGATTGCATCGGCCCCCGAAAGCAATTTTCGTGATTAACTCGCATAAACCCTTCCAACCACTGACCAAGAAAAGACGCCAACGCTTTCCTCCATGATCGAGATGGTCATGAAGACAACATCAAATGATTATTTCATTTTCTTAGTTAATAGTTCCTAAATGTTGCAAGTTCATAGTTAACATCGAGCGCCAAACAAATACCAAGGTGCAGCCTACGGATCCCGTAGGATTTTTGTAGGATGCGCTAGGTCTTCGATTAGCCAAAAACTGAAGTAGAGGTCCATTATAAATGGCTAATAAAGGATGGCCTAAGCCTGGACATCCAGAAGTCTTGTCGATATTCACATTAGAGCATTGTCCAACACTCCAGTTGGACAGATTCACCATAGAAGCTCCCAGGTTCTATTTGAGAAGGGAATGAATAAGCCAGAATATCCTTGGTCCCCAGTCAAACAACTGAGCATCCCATATATCATGAAGAAGCTGTGAGCCAAAAGACTGGTCCATCTAAACTCCGAGTGGTAGAATCAGGCACATACATTAGAGATCAGCCATATCCCAAGTTGAAGACCCATTTCTAATAATCAACCCGTAACCAAGCCACTCAGACATCACATTCAAGGGAGATCGATCAATATAGAATTGTGGTCTACCGTAATATTTAATTAATTTATTTGTAAATATATTTCATAGGTGAAATTACTTATATAATTGTTAAATGAAAACTATATAATATGTATTGCTATTATATTCTTGCTGCTCTACTTTCTGTCTTGTCCCCTATTTAGGGAACCAAAGTTTTAATGCATGTAACAATGAATCGGGGTATAATCAATGCAGTTGATGCCCAAGTTAAAGATTCTAGGGATGTTGTTGGAGACATTTTGCACATCTGAATAAAGAAATCAAACCCCTCGGTGTCGAACGTGCCTCTAGATTCTAGGGATATTGCCGAAGATGTTTTGCACGTTCGATCAAAGAAATCAAATCCCCTCAGCAACAAGGGCGCCATTAGATTCCAAGGGTTCCATCAGAGACACTTTGTACGCCCAACAAAAGAAATTAATTCCCATCAATGCCTAGCATGCCTTTGGATTCCATGGGTTTTTTCGGAAAAACTTTGCTCGTCCAACCAAAGAAATAAAACCCCGTCTCTGCCAGGCGTGCCTCTAGATTCTAGGGGTGCTGTCAGAAATGCTTTGCACGACTGACTACACTGTAACACCCCAATTCTACCCAAGAAATTATCGGAAAATCAGAGTATAAAAATTTCCAATATAATCAGGATGTCACATATTCAACAAAACACATAAATTTGTCATGCTTTTAGAATAGATACATAACACTTAAAGAAGCGGAATGAACACAACTCATGAATAAAGTCTTCATAACATAAACCAAACTTTGATTAATCACGTAGCGGATTCATAATAATTCTCTAAATAAGATATTACATCTTTTGAATCATGAAACAACATCAATACAATAAACTCCTCAAATAACAACATAAGGTTCAATAATTAAACAACAAAATAGATAAGCATTCATTTCCCCCCGAGTGCTACCTATTAGAGCAAATGACACCGAACTCGAACTCACAAGGCTATTGACTACTCATCTTGGTTACATGCACGTTACCATCAAAGGGAAACATTCAAACAGGAGGGGTGAGATATCAAACTATATAAATAGGGTTATGATAAACAATATATTAGGTAAAGAATATACGATTCACCACTTCACCCAACAACAACATAAAACAACACAATTCACCTACACATCAATTCAACTTATAATATCGCCAAGCATAAACAACACTTCAAATAAACAACAAAACAACGACTCCAAATGCGAATCAACTGTGTAAATGCATGTGGTACCATTTGGGCATAACTCCTAACATAAATATTTGCCAGTAATTTCGAGGCAAAAGGCATAAGCCTTCTTCACAATTCATTTTTGCCAATATAGGCCTTCACAAAATCCGCCAATACATGCCTTCATAAGATATAAATGTATGAATGTACAACACACATAACAACATCATTAAACACTTCACGAGGCATACGCCTATATCACTACTTCACTGGCCATAAGCCTACAACGTCATCAACATAATCAACAACCATTCATGGCAACAACATATTCATTATATACTCACTAGGATTCACATCATAAGGCTACCCACAAAAATAATTCATAATCACATTATCAATATCGAATTCCACATATATTCACTGATATCTCGCAACAACAACACATTCATCGATCGACACAAAATAACACAACATTGGTCATTAGACCTATAATCAACAATGTCCATAAAACGGACGAAATGACTTAACTTGTTGTACCGGAAATTAGGTATAATAGACATAATTTCAACAAAAGACATATCCATAATTACCTACTAATTAAACTTAGTTACCTGGTCAAATTTCGTTAAATTCCGGACAACTAATTATACCGCCTAATTCGACTACTGATCAATGGTTCTACACAAGAATTTAGTAGTTAATTAATTATTGCTTCGCTCAACTAATTGGGGTTTTATTCCCTATCACCCTATTTTATGTTTTGGTTTGCAGAAGAATCAAACAGGGTGAATCGGGTCAGAAAAATGCACAAGTCTAATCTTCAGAAAATTTACTACAGCAACTGACACAGGTGGCCGTGTTACCTGACACAGTCGTGTCAGAAGAAGGAAATGGGAATGGCGTGGAGTGCAGGGGCTGACACGGGTGCCCGTGTTAGGAGGCCTGAAGCTTAAAAAAACCAGTTTTGCCTCCCTTTACACATATGCCTTGTTCTTGTTCATTCTTGTTTCAATTCACTCATTTATCCTAGCTTAGCATTAACCCAACATACAAATACAACAAATAACAATACAACTCAAAAATATTGTTAATTTCAATAGCAACACAAATAAATCTTAACACATCTTAGTAGTGAAACTAATACCCTAAACCCAAATTAAAATTCATCATACTCCCATTTATTTCGCAAGAACCCCATCCTAAGCTTGGATTGAGTGCAACTCTAAGAAATTTCAATGGGATTTCTGGGAATTTGACACTAGTAGCAACCTTCTCTTGTTCTTCTTCTCCTCTCAAAACCCTACTCCTCTTTCTCTTCTCTTTTTTCTTCTTTTTCCTGATAACACTAACTCTCTTTCTTCTCTAACTCTATTTCTATTATAATATATTATTTCTCTTAATAAATCTAAATGAGCCTAAGTGACATACCCCCTATTACTTCACAACACCACAAATTAAGCTCAATCTCATAATTAAGCTTAATAATAAAATAATACTTCAACTTAATTCCACCAAATTAAATCCGATTATTTATCATGCCACTAAATAAAATAATTCCGACTTCAATGATAAAAATTCGAATTAATATAAAATATTCAAAAATATTTAATTAAATAAATAATTAAATATCGGGGCGTTGCAACTCTCCCCCACTTAGAATATTTTCGTCCTCGAAAATATACTTGATAGGTCACTCTTAATGCGAATTTCACATCTAACTCTCTGATCTTCAATTCGCATTTGGCAACACTTCGACCACTACTTTCTCGACATAACAACGCTCAACATGATATAATTTAAATGCACACGTGATAATCATTCAACATCTTCGCGATATAATCGTTAATAACTTATTAACCACTTCAACAATATTTTGACATATCAACATTTAAATTGGTAACACACTTATACTTGGATATACAACATCACATTATCATCTTAACAACATTTTCAACACCAAAAATACATACACAATTCCATACCCATATATACATATGTATGTCAATTATCAACACAATATCAACAACTCTACTCATATCGTTGTATCACTCTTATATTGACATCAACACAACCAACATAATCAACTTCATCATATTATGGAGTACTATCCATCATTTACGGTAACTAACAATAACATCACAATAACGGGGACAAAATTATTATAACATCAACTTAACAATATAACTAAACAAATATACACACAACTCACCATCCACTAGCAACCACAATAAATTCCTTATAGGATCAACAAATATCTATGACATATCATAACACCTTGGCACATAATCCCTACATCAACAATCTAGCAAATCAAGCATGTAGATTCATATAATCATAACAATTACGCCACATACGCTTCAGCTGTGCAACTCTGATAATCCATTTAAGTTATCGTCCTCATTAAAGTTTCTGCAAACTATACAGTTTACAATTCTCATTCCAATTTCAGAATTTCCTCAACATCCACCATAAAACCATTGTTCACTTGATATTCTCAATCTTTCACTTTAAGATGTTAGCTCGCATATAAACCCACTACTCCGAATTGTTCAATACGTCACAACTCTTTCCTAGAAATTCCTCTATTACTTCACACAACTGGTGAGCGACTACCTCATGATATAACATTAACCACTTCACTCACCATTAAGATAGCAAGACAAGTCTATACCATCCAACACGATCTCGTCTACTATCAACAAGAGATTAAGGGTGAGCAGTTCCTCAATTTGTCAATAGATAGCCGAAAATCATAATAGAGTATAAACCATCGTTACTGAACTATAATAATGTTCCTTTAGAACGTGTACTCAAGTCACCTAACACACCATAATCCAATAATTTCCAGTGAGGTTTACAAATACTGCCATAATTTCCCTCTCATTCGATTTTGTCGAAGAGACACCAACGCTTAACATATCACACGGTCCATATTACACTCACTTAGCCTCACACAAAGGTTAAGTATCCTCCAACTCAAGAATTACTTTCTTCACCTCCTCATCATCAGGAATACAAATTCGATTATGGAATTCAACACACCCTGCGCATCTAACTCGAAATCATCATTCTCAGACTGACGAAGTCCAACCATCGAATCTACCAATTCCATATCTAACTTCTGAGCTTCTTTGATACTGTCCAGAAAATTATTGTTAATCTCCAACATCCCCAACATAACACTCTTCTGTGTCACTTTGAAAACTAAGCTCACATATATGAATTGTTCAGTTAATTCCAATTCTTTAACCATCACTGCCGACATATGTAAAGTCCTTTGACTTAACGCATCAGCCACCACATTAGCTTTACCTTGGATAATAATTCAAACTGAAATCATAATCCTTCAGCAATTCTAACCACCTTCGCTGCCTCATATTCAATTCCTTCTGATCAAATAAATACTTTAAACTCTTATGGTCGCTAAATACTTAAAATCTAGAACCAAAAAGACAATGTCTCCAAATCTTCAACATAAACACCACTAAGTCCCATCTTAGACGCGCTCATAATACACTACAAATGACTCACTCGGATTAGGAAAAACCAATACCGGAGCAGTAGTCAATCTTTTCTTTAGTTCTACAAAAATTTCTTCACATGAAAAATCCTATACTTGAAATGATGAACGATTATCCTTTTTAATGTCGAACATCTCATTTCTCAACTTATTCTCCAACAACATATTATGCTTGACCTTGTCTCAAAAAACTACGATAATAATCACTTATGCCCAAAAAGCCTCTAGTTCCGTAAACCACTTCAGAGTTCCGACATATGGGAATGCAACAACCATATTTGAAAACACTTTCATATAATAGAATATATTTCTATCTCCTTATAGGTTCAAATGGAACACCGATCCGATACTCGGAACACAAGATATGAATTTCTAAATTTATCCGAAAATGTGAACATCAACGTTATGCAGCGACATACTATTACACATCTTACGATATCATCAGAACATAATTTCTTTGCACCAGTACCAACACTTACCATTCTTGAAATCTTACTCATCTCATCGCATTTCCGTCTCTGACTCGCAATTCAAAACATTCCAACAACTTCAACAACTTTTACAATCACTTAGAAGGGTTCCACAGAACGGTCTACATCAGTCTGTCACTCTATAACCATTCAACTGTCGACATCTTACGCAAGGGATATCCAAATCAACAACTTCATAGTCCACCAGTAGTGCTGAAACATCGCAACTTTCCAAATTCCATCTTCTAAAAATTATCCTTGTTACTTAACAATCACCTTCAGAAATATCAGTGATTTACACCATACTCGTATATCAACAACCTCTACATTACTCCTCGTCCTCTAGAAGTAAACATCAACAATTTCTGATCATACTCTCTCAAGAAGTTCCAACTTGATTATCAAACAAAATATTTAATCCATGTCACCTTCAGATTCTGGAAACAACAAAACGTCAACAACACTTGCACTTCCTCCATACCTAACCAACATTTTACAACCGAAACATATCTGAGAAGAAAAGCATCTCCCCCACTTATCTTCAAACCAAATCCTGCCTACAAGAGATTAGAAAAGCAAGCAAGCACCGACAGTGTTTGACACACTTGTCTCATGCAAAGGACTAAACAACATTAGGCAACTTGGTCGGACGGACCGGCCTACTCTGATACCACTAATGTAAAACCCCAATTCTACCCCAAGCAATTATCGAAAGATCTGAGTATAAAAATTTCCAATATAATCAGGATGTCACATATTCAATAAAACACATAAACCTGTCATGCTTTTAGAATAGATACATAACACTTAAAGAAGAGGAATGAACACAACTCATGAATAAAGTCTTCATAACATAAAACCAAACTTTTATTAATCACGCAGAGGATTCATAATAATTCTCTAAATAAGATATAGCATCTTTTGAATCATGAAACAACATCAATACAGTAAACTCCTCAAATAACAACATAAGGTTCAATAATTAAACAACAAAACAGATAAGCGTTCATTTCCCCCGAGTTCTACGTATCAGAGAAAATGACATTGAACTCGAACTCACAAGACTATTAACTACTCATCTTGGTTACCTGCACGTTACCAACAAAGAGCAATATTTAAACAGAAGGGGTGAGATATCAAACTATACAAATATGGTTATGATAAACAATATATTAGGTAAAGAATATATGATTCACCACTTCACCAAACAACAACATAAAGCAACACAATTCACCTACACATTAATTAAACTTATAACAACGTCAAGCATAAACAACACTTCAAATAATCAACAAAACAACGACTCCAAATGCGACTCAACTGTGCAAATGCATGTGGTACCATTGGAGCAGAACTCCCAACATAAATATTTTCCAGTAATTCCGAGGCACAAGGCATAAGCCTTCTTCACAATTCATTTTTGCCAATACATGCCTTCACAAACTCTGTCAATACATGCCTTCATAAGATGCAAATGTATGAATGTGCAACACACACAACAACATCATTAAACACTTCACGAGGCATACGCCTATATCACTACATCACTGGCCATAAGCCTACAACGTCATCAACGTAATCAACAACCATTCATGGAAACAAAATATTCATTATATATTAACTAGGATTCACACCATAAGGCTACCCACATAAATAATTCATAATCACATTATCAATATCGAATTCCACATATATTCACTGATATCTCGCAACAACAACACATTCATCAATCACACAAAATAACATAACATTGGTCATAAGACTTATAATAAACAATGTCAATAAACCAGACGGAACGACTTAACCTGTTGTACCGACAATTCAGTATAATCGACATAATTTCAACAAAAGACATATCTATAATTACCTACTAATTAAACTTAGTTACCCGGTCAAATTTCTTTAAATTCTAGACAACTAATTATACTGCCTAATTCGGATACTATTCAATAGTTCTACACAAGAATTTAGTAGTTACGTAAGCATTGCTTCACTCAACTAATTGAGGTTTTATTACTTATCACCCTATTTTATGTTTTGGTTTACAGAAGAATCAAACAGGACAAATCGGGTCAGAAAAATGCACAAGTCTAATCTTCAAAAAATTTACTATAGCAGGTGACACGGGTGGCCGTGTTGCCTGAGATGGCCGTGTCATAAGAAGGAAAGGGGAATGGTGTGGAGTGCAGGGGCTGACACGGGTGCCCGTGTCAGCTGAAATGACCCGTGTCAGGAGGCCTGAAGCTTAAAAAACCAGTTTTAACTCCCTTTACACATATGCCTTGTTCTTTTTCATTCTTGTTTCAATTCACCCATTTATCCTAGCTTAGCATTAACCCAACACAGTTCAAATACAACAAATAAAAACACAACTAAATCAATTGTTAATTTCAATAGCAACACAAACAAATCTTAGCACATCATAGTAGTGAAACTAATACCCTAAACCCAAATCAAAATTCATCATACTCCCATTTATTTAGCAAGAACCCCAACCTTACCTTGGATTGAGTGCAGCTCTAATAAATTTTTATGGGATTTCTGGGAATTTGACACTAGTTGCAACCTCCTCTCGTTCTGCTTCTCCTCTCAAAACCCTATTCCTCTTTCTCTTCTCTTTTTCCTTCTTTTTCCTAATAACACTAACTCTCTTTCTTCTCTAACTCTATTTCTATTATAATATATTATTTCTCTTAATAAATCTAAATGGACCCAAGTGACATACCCCCTATTACTTCACAACACCACAAATTAAGCTTAATCTCATAATTAAGCTTAATAGTAAAATAATACTTCAACTTAATTCCACCAAATTAAATCCGATTATTTATCATGCCACTAAATAAAATAATTCCGACTTCGACGATAAAAATTCAAATTAATATAAAATATTCAAAAATATTTAATTTAATAAATAATTAAATATTTGGGCATTACAACAACAATCATTTCCTCATAACACCTTGTGCGCCTTTAAAGTTTAAGGAGTTGTACAAGACACTTTGCATGTCTGGCTACAACAACCAATATCCCTAAGGGTGCTTTGGAAACGCTTTGCATGTCCAAATATAGCATTTAAATACCCCTTGTCAAAGAACTGTTGATCAGTGTATTTTAATACACTATCTTTTAACTTTTTCTAAGACTTTTATATGAATTCTCGCATCATTTTAATTGGTTTTAATTGGTTTTTGAAAGTTAAGTTGAGTTCTGCTTATTTTCAACTTAAAGAGTTATTTGATACCTACACATTGTACTTATCATAAGTCGGAGTGCAGAAGGGTCGAATAATTCATTATAGTTGCAGACTTAAGAAATAATTAGTTTTGAGCCAATTTTTTTTATGTTTTATGGGTCAGTTGTTATTAGGACCCGAGTTCCTTTATTTTATTAAAACAGTTGACAAAACCTTAGGGCATTCTTTCCAAATTTTCACAAAAAAGAATACATTGTATGAATCCTATGGAGAACTAAACCTATAGGTTGATCTGTTGTATTCAGGTTCCAACACTTTGAGATTATTATAATTTTGCAATACAATTTTGATTTTGTTCAATTCTATTATTTTATTATCGTTGGCTTAATTTGATTGTCATAGAGTAGTTTCGATTTAACTTGATTGTCATAGTGTAGTTTTGGTTTAATTTGATTGATACATGTTTCCTAATCCTAATCACACTTAACTTAGCTTATTTGTTAATTCGCATTATCTCTAAACCATATGCTTAATTTGGTAAACAAGAACATAATTCTTATAGTGTATTTTGTGCTTGTTAATTGATATTTTGATCGAATAGAAATAGAGAACCCACTTAACAAATTGTAGTTATAATAACCGATGATAAGTAGGAACCAAATTAGTAGACCAATTTGTTAATCGTAATTGTAATCAATCTCGTGTAATGGTGTATCTTCTTCCTAATCGAAACTAACCCCCCCCCCCCCCCCCCCCCGTTGTTCCAATTGGTTGGTAAAAATCAATACAATAGTCCTTGCGATACGACTCGAGTGTCACTTCTCGAAACTACAATTTTTAATTACTCGTTTATATCTGTGCATGACAACAGATCAAATTGGTGCCTTTTCTGGGGACTCTTGTTGTTGTTAACTGATATTAGAGTCATATGTGTTACGTTGTTGTGTGTTGGCCCATATATTCTTGCTATTTTGGCCAATTCGCGACCTAGTGCCAAAAACCCGATTTTCAGGAAAATTGTCTCAGAATTGAAACTATGATATTTTTCTTCTGTTTTCATAGTTTCAGAATATTCCAAATAAATTTCTATATTTCTTATTTGACTTAATTTGATTAAATTTCATGTTTTTGTATTTTTTTTCTTTTATTTTAATCAATTTTTATGCTTTCCCATTGTTTTTGTTTAATAGGGTCATTGTCGGTATTTTCCAATGTGTTACTGCATTGCTGAATTAGTTCTGGCTACTAGGTCTGGTTGTTCTGACTTGTTTGATTTTGATCCTGAAGTTAAAAGAACCTTTCATGCACGCCATATATCAGATCCGACTAGCACTAGTTCACCACCCATTAGCGATAATGATTCTGATTTTTTGTTCTCTTATACCTTATTTGATTCTGATTGTGAGATTAATTATAATAAATGGCTGAACCAGGAACTTTGAGACAACTGGATGCACCTGATGTGAATTATAATGCTCGGTGTGTTAAGCGTCCTGAATTTGCTACACCTTTTAAATTGTAATTTGGTTTATTACACTTGTTGGAAAAGTTTAGTGGTCTTGTAGGTGAGGATCAACATAATCATCTGAAAGAATTCCAGGTTGTGTGTTATACACCGTTGAGGTCTGAAGGAGTCACAGAAGATCACATTAAGCTCAGAGCCTTTTCATTCTCATTACTAGGTGCTACAAAAGATTGGTTATACTACTTTGAGGCAAATTTTTTTACAAGATGGAATGATCTCAAAAGAGTAATCTTAAAAAGATTTTTCCCTTCCTCAAGAGCTGCTTCGTTCAGAAAAGAAATATGTGGTATTAGACAAGTTAACATGAAATCATTGGCCGAACACTGGGAGAGATTCAAACAGTTAGTGTCCAGTTGTCCTAAGCACTAGATTTATGAGCAGTTACTTATCTAGTATTTCTAGAAGGGATTGCTACCAATAGATAGAAACATTTTAGATGTTGTTAGTGGTGGAGCACTTCTTGATAAGATTACAGCTGCTTCCAAAGCCTTGATTGAGAACATGTCACTTAACTTCCAACATTTCACAACTAAAAACAATTATGTGGTCCAAACAAGAGGTGTGAATGAGATTCAAGCTTCTTCTCCCAATAAAGCTCTAGAACTAGAATTGGTGATCTTACTTCTTTAGTGAAACAGTTGGCAGTGGGTAAATCTCGAAAGACAAACTTGTGTTGTATTTTTACTTCTCCTGAACACCCGACCGATACATTTCCTATTTTGCATGATGAGTCGGTCATTGAGTTGCCTCAAGCCTATGCAGAAAACCTTTAAAATCAAGGCAACAATTATAATATGTACAACATTCTTGACCTATTCACTAACAAATACCACCTGAATTGGAGGAACAATCCAAATCTTTCATATCGGAATCCACAACCCAGCCAATAACAATTGATGTTACCCCTGCCACCACCATATAACCCTCCCTAAGTAACCACCTCTACCCCTTTCAGACATTAATAGAGGACATTGTCAAGTAAAATTAATGTACACAATCTCCAGTTTTAACGAAGAACTGATTCCAATATTCAAAATTTGCAAACACCAATTGGACTGCTTGCCACTTCAATGAATTCCATGCAACAAACTCAAGGACCAAACTAACTACCTGCACAAACAATAATAGACTTTGATGATACTTATTCTTGTGATTCATACTGACACTAACCTTTGCTCTGTTAGTGTTGAGATTGATGTTGCCTTGAGGGTTAATGTTTTTCCTACATATGTCATTGTAGGTGAAGTTTTTTATGCAACTGAAGCTCTTGAAATACCGGCTTCCCCAATAAAACTATCCATCAAATGAAGACCTTCCTTAGAGCGTAAGCTACTTCCTGAAATTCTGAAATATACATTTTTGGAGATGAATGAGAAGCTACCAATAATAATTTCATCTAACCTTGATTTCGATCAAGAAGATAAGCTTTTACAGGTACTAAAGAAGCATAAGAAGGCAACTAGATGGATCTTGGCTGACATTCCAGGTATTAGTCCGTCCATGTGTATGCATAGTTTTCTACTTGAGGACGGAGCTAAAACTATTAGGCAGCCCCAAAGGTAACTTAACCCTTTGGTTCTTGATGTTGTGAAGAAAGAGGTAAGAAAACTTTTGCAAGCAGGTATCATATATCATATCTCTTAAAGTAATTGGGTAAGTCCAATATAGGTGGTACCTAAGAAATATGGGCTCCCAATGGTAAAAAATGAAAAAATGAACTTGTTCCTACTAGAGTTCAGAATAATTGGAGAGTTTATATTGATTATAGGAGATTGAACCCTACTACTATAAAAGATCACTTTCCTTTGTCGTTCATTGATCAAATGCTGGAACGAATAGCTAGTAAATCATATTATTGTTTTCTTGATGGTTTTTTGGGTTATTTTTAGATCCATATCACACCATAGGATCAAGAAAATAGAAATTTTACGTGCCCATTCAATACATTTTCTTACAGGGGGTTCCATTTTGACTTTGTAATACTCCTGGAACATTCTAATGATGCATGATTAGTATTTTTCTTAACTTATTGAAAATTGTATGAAAGTGTTTATGGATGATTTTACTGTTTATGGTTCTTCATTTAATGCATTTTTGAATAATTTGGAGCTTATTTAAGAGATATGCATTGAAACCGGCCTTGTTTTGAATTATGAAAAATGTCATTTTATGGTTGTACATGAAATTTTTTTAGGGAATATAATATCTACAAAAGGAATTTGATTAGATCCTACTAAGATTCATGTGATTTCTACATTGACTTACCCATATTGAATTCATGAGATTAGTTCTTTTCTTGGTTATTCATGTTTTTATAGGAGCTTCATAAAGGATTTCAGCACGATAGCTCTTCCGCTGTAAAACTTGTTGAAAAATGACGTCACTTTCAACTTGGATGACAAATGCAAAAAGGAGTTTAATTTCTTGAAGAAAGTGTTAACCTCTACTCCCATCACCCAAACTTTTAACTGGACTCTTCCTTTTGATATTATGTGTGATGCATCTAATTGTGCAGTTGGGGAGGTCCTTGCACAAAGGGTGGACAAGGTTGTCCACGTTATTTATTATGCTTCTAGAACTTTAGATTATGCACAAGCTAATTACACTACTACTGAAAAGGGACTTTTAGATTTTTTTTATCTTGATAAATTTAGATCATATTTGTTGGGTTCCAAGGTAGTTGTTTTTACTGATCATGCAATTTTAAAATACTTGTTAAAGAAACCAGAAGCAAAGCCAAGATTGATTCAGTGATGTTGTTGCTTCAAGAGTGTAATGTGGATATTAAAGATAAAGTGTGGAGCTGGGAATTTAGTGGTTGATCACTTATGCAGAATAGAGCAGGATGAAGATCCTTCTCCTATTCAAGAGGATTTTCCTGATTAGCAGCTTTTACAATTGCATGGGATAACTCCTTGATATGCTAATTTAGTTAACTATCTTGTTGTTGGAGTTTTTCCTGCAGGTGCATCTACGACACAAATGCACAAACACAAGAGTGACGAAAAATATTATATGTGGGATGATCCATATCTTTGGAAATTTGGTAGTGATCGCGTTATTAGGAGGTGTGTCCCCGACTATGAGAATGAACCTATTTTGCCTCTTTCTCATAATTATCAAGTAGGGTGACACTTTGGTCCTCAAAGAATTGAAAGAAAAATCCTAGACTCATGTTTCTATTGGCCCACTATTTTTAAAGATGCTTATGAGACTTACTGCACTTGTAATGCATGTCAGATAGCAGGTACAACCATCACTCGTAAGAGTGAAATGCCTCAGAAACCTATGGTTTTTTATGAGGTGTTTTATGTGCGGGGAGTCGACTTTATGGGTCCTTTCATGTATCTTTTGGTTTTGTTTACATTTTATTGATTGTTGATTATGTTTCAAAGTGGGTTGAAGCAATCCCCATTAGGACTAATGATTCTAAAGTTGTTACAGATTTTGTCAGGTCCAACATTTTTTGTAGGTTTGTGTTGTACCCCAAAATTTTCCCTCCCATTTCCTCAACATTTTCTCATCACAAGACCTTTGAAGATCAAGATCCAGTTAGGGTTTCCTCTGCTCAAGACTTCTCCTTGCACTGTGGACTCAAATTAGGGTTTGCGTTTGCCCAAGGATGTTTTGACCTAAAATGCCTAAGATGACTTTCATGCTTCATATTGGACTCCCAAGTTTACCCATGCCAAGTTTCAAGTCTTGATTCCAAGTTTTGCCCAGTCAATTGGACAGTTGACCTAGAAATCAGTTGTATTGGGGAAAAGTCAACAGTGGTCAATTGACAGTCAAAACTCATGATTTTTGACCCACATCAACATTATGAACTCATATGGACCATTTGATCAAGTTTGGATCACAATTCCACAAGAAATTTGATCAGATCACCAAAAGGGCAAAATGGTCATTTTTAGGGTTTTGACTGCACAAAGGTAATTTTTGACTGTTTGACCTAGCCAATGGCAAATCAAGCTCATATATGGACTTAAGGACTCAATGGAATGGTCTTGACACATTCATCAAGCTCAAAAGATCCCAAGTACACAAGGTTGACAGTTGAATTTCCCAGTCAATTGATCAATTTTGACTGTATACTGAAAAGTCAAACTTTGACTTTTTGGTCAAAATCAAGAGTCAAGATTCATTTTTCATCAAAACATGCCAAATCATGAAACTTGTTCACCAAGAAATCACAAAATGCAAATTAGGGTTAGAAAATGGAATTTTTCATAACTTAGAATTTTTCTAAGTTATGAAAAACCTTAATTTTTTCCCAACTTTGCCCCATCTTTTCAACAAGATCCATTTGGATTCAAACAAAAGTCAAAACATGAAAGTTGTAGCTTGTTGCATAATCTACAACTTTGATTCACAAAGTTTTCTCATTTGAAGCTTGTATCTCAAGTTACAATTTTTTTAATAAGGGCAATAACCATTTTTAACTTAGTGAAATTTTAACCTATTTTGACAAGGTTTTCTACCCCACTTCAAGGCCATTTTCCATACCCTTCCACTTGGAATTTCAATTTGCATTTCAAAGATGGATTGTATTACACATTCCAAGCTTTCCAAAATGTCCAAGAACTCATCAAACAACCTCATAACTTGAGAGATTCGAATTTCACAAGTTGGCAAAAATTCACTTTTTGTTCTTAACCAAAACATGTTCATAACTTTGCAAATTTGAACTCAGCTTGCTTTAGGCTAGATTACAGGTCCTTAAACCAAGTTACACTCAAGAATTAAATGCAAAACCAATGTGCCAAGTTGTTATTTCAAGCATTTGGACATTACATGATGAACTAATCCTAAACTAGATAAAGTGAACTTTCCATTTTTGAAAAGATTAGCTTTATGTCCAATTGCAAATCAAGAAGGTACATAGCAAATCTGCTTGGCACAAGATTATGTGCATAACACACTGATCAAGAGAAGCTTATGCAGCACATTAAGGGGTCCTCTACTGACCTAGAAAGCCAAGTTGCATTTTGTAGCTTAAGTGTGAAGAAAGGTCCATAACTTGTGACAACTCTCTTCTCAGCATAGAAACACAAGAACAAACTGATCAAACACATTCCAAAGAACATATCCAAGCTTTTGCACGAACCCTTGACCTCCAAAGCACCCTCCATCTCAGAATCATCCTCAAACTGCAAAAACAGAGTTGCCTCTGCAGTTTGAGTGCCAACTCCCATTTCCCTCGAGCATTCTTACCAAAATCAATTCATACACATTCCCTAGCATATATGCAAGCTAACCATGGCCTAAAACCTGACCTGTAATCCCTCTAACAGCTTCCACCATTTTCATTTTTTCCTTTTGCAGTTGAAGTTCCACAGCTCGATACAAGAAGTTTCAAGACAAAGTAAGCATTGAAACAGCATCCCTGGACCTCAAGGAAGCTTTTCCAATCATTACCTTGCACTAGAAGTTCCTCATTCTCCAGATAGAAGTTCAACTGCACAGGTAAAACTTTGAACTCGTATCTCTCTTATTATGTATCTTTAGTCTTAAGTTTGTGAAGAAACAAGGTTCTACTCATAGCCCTGAACATGTACATATCTTTACATTTCATTTCTTTTGCCTGAGTAGAGAGAATTTGGAGTTTAAAAATGGCAGAAAAACTAGGTTAGGATTTGGGGGAGGAGAAATTCTCCCTCATCTTAGAGAGTTAGGTCAAGTTCTATACATGGTTAGAATCGTCTCTTCATGCTGAACATTTGTTGTGTTATGAGTTTTTGCTAAAAAGCCAGGAATCGAGAGTTGGAAGATGATGAACATGGCGCGCGTTTTTTTCAAACATTTGTGCTGGAGGTTGAAGACAGTGGCATTGGGCTGGGCTTGTGTGTTTTTTTTCTTATTCACACCACATAATTGCTATTACACCCCCTGAGCCCATTTGCTTCATTTCTTAACATTTTTTACTTTTTCTTTTTTTTATTTGACTTGTTTATTTTTTCTCAACACATTAAAATTTTGAAAATATTTTTCTCATCATTTTTTGAATTTATTGCATATTTATTTAGTTATTTCTTTTGTTTATACATAAATATATACATATTTTTATTTAGAATAAATACAAAAAATAGTGTAAATACATTTCTTATTTTTATTCACCTTCTGAAAATATTTCACATAAAAATACTTTTTTTATTTATTTTATTAAGATATTAAATATATATTATTTTGTACATAATGCATATTTAAGAACTTAATATATATATATATATATATATATATATATATATATATATATATATATATATATATATATATATATATATATATATATATATATATATATATATATATATATATATATATATATATATATATATATATATATATATATATATATATATATATATATATATATATATATATATATATGTTTATTAATATATTTAAGTTAAAATATAAAAATACTTGAATTTTTCATTTTTTATTAATATTTGATACAAAAAATACTTTTTTTCATAATATACTTCATTTTATTTTTATTTTTGTAAATAATAAATAAATACTTGTATTAAATTAGATAATAATACATTTTCTTTAAAATTAGGGTTTTTGTCCTAAAAGTTAAAAATACTCAAAATAATACCTTTTTATTTTCTTATTTTATTTTACATAAACCATACTTGTCTCATACATATAAAAACTTTCTCTTTGCATTTTGCATATTTATTTAATTTCCATTTAATTATGCAATTTATTTACTTTGCAAATATTCAAAAATGATGTAGTAATTTAGATTTACATTACTTGTCAATATCCCCATTTGAACATTTGTACCCCCCTTCCCATATTTGGTTTTGTAATAGCTTAGTAAATTTATTTTCGCACTTTATTGCTTTCTAATGATAACATGTTAGAATTAGGGTTTGTATGCGAAAAACGACAAATAATAGTTATGACCTAATCTCAAGATGAACAAGCATGAAAATGGACACACAAATCACACTTGCACCCCCTGGGGTACTCCACTTGTTGCCTTTCAAAAATTGGGCCATATTGCATGTTAGGTCTCTTTGGGCAAAACAAACAAATTGAATGATCATAGTCCCTCGATAACATTTTTTCAAAACAAACAAAAACAAATGATCAAGTCCCTTAAAGAAAATGCCCAAAGATACTTGGCACCATTGCAATTATGGTCTAAACGATGACCCGCGCCTGTTCCTTTCACATCCTAACACAAGGTTGTCCACCAAATACAATGGTGGAACAAACTTGTTAAAAGGGTTAAAACGTAGCAATAATCTTTTGAGAAAATTAGGAGTAGATAACCTCTTAGTTACTTGAATCAAACTTGCAAAACAAAACACTTGCCTATTTCAAAAAACCACACAACACTACACTTTCAAAACAACTTTCAAAAACAAATGAAAACCTTTTCAAAAGACATACACCTTTGTATACATCCCAACATGGATCATTACAAAGGTTGCCACCACATTGTCCTCTTTTCAAAAACATTTTCAAACCCACACACACTCAAGCACCATTTAAAACAATTGAAAACACAAGGCAAGTGATCTAAGCAAGTAACTAAGAGCCCATGGATAACCATGGATACAAAGGGTGCTAATACCTTCCCTTTCTATAATCTACTCCCCGAACCCAAGAAAACATCTCAAAAGGTTTTTGCTGTGCTTTTTAACCTTTCCTTAGGATAAAATAAAAAGTCGGTGGCGACTCTTGCTCAACCGAAACATTTGCGAATACGAACGCAAAACCTCAAGTCAGTTCTCCCACCGTATCACAGAACTGGCGACTCTGCTGGGGAGATTCTTTAAAAGTGGAGTAACCTTAGGGCTTAGATCACCTCTGTTTTCAATTGATTGCTTTGTTTGCTTTACATTTGTGGGCTTTGTATCGGAGATTCATAGATCCTAACCCGGATCTGGGAAATACCCTTTTTAGGTAGCATAATCTGTGAGGGACCTGTCCGGCGTAGACCGACATGGGTGAAGCAGTGGCTACGTTGGTGTGGCATCTTAGTCTGTACCTATATCCCTTGTGTTGCAACGGGGAGAATATAGGTCTTCTAAGGGGTCATTAAACACCAACCAACCTTAGAACCCTAAATTGACCAACTTGGCTATTAGGACAGTAGCAGTATGCTACACTCATTGAGGCTAAACTCTCGAGATGGTTCTGGCCGCGAGAAAAGATTGCGATGCTGGAGTTATGACCGATTGAGGGTAGCCAATGATTTTAGATCCTCTAGAACCCGGTTACTTTTGATAGGACAGGTTTTAACCAACAAAACCAAAAGAGGGTAATACCTGAAATTCATGCTGGCCTGAAACCTAAGGGTGTCTTGTGTGACTTGTGTGCCTTATTTGCCTATGTGAATACTTGTGGTGTGCTTCATCATAACATCATGCCATCATACCATTGCATGCATCCTGTATAATGGGCTAACCCATTTCAAAGACAAAAAAAGGGTTCATCTTTGCTCTGTTTTGTAGGACATCATGATGCCCGCGCGTAGGAATACTGTCCGGCTCAACTTTGTTCAACCACCAGTGTTACTCAAGGATTTGGTTGGAAGGATTCCAAACACTTCTTCTTTCATCAACAGACATGGTTCTCTCCTTGGCTTGGTCACTGCAAAATGGGACCAACAACTGATAAGTGTTCTGACCCAATTTTATGACCCTCTGTATCACTGTTTCACCTTTCAAGACTTCCAGCTGGTTCCTACCCTGGAAGAGTTCTCTTATTTGCTTGGGATCCCTGTCTTGGAACAAACTCCATTCACTGGTTTGGAAAAGACTCCTAGGCCTGAAGAGATTGCTGCAATTCTCCCCTTGACCAAAGAAGAGGTATTGTCCAACTGGGAAACTAGAAATGGGATCAAGGGCTTTTTGGTCAAATTTTTGGTTGGCAAGGCTAATGATTTCTGGAATGACTTGGACTTCAAGGCATACGAGGATATTCTGGCTCTTTTGATCTATGGTCTGGTGTTGTTTCCCAACCCCGACACCTTTATCAGTACCCATGTCATAAGGATCTTCATGTCTCGGAATCCGGTACCCACTCTTTTGGGTGATATTCTACAACAACTCTATGCTCGTACTACTCGAAAACGGGGAACTCCGTGGTGTTGTGCTCCTTTGCTAGTAAGGTGGTTTATTTCGCACCTTCCTAAGTTCGTGCTGAAGAATGAAGAAGGAAAAGGTTGGGCTAGGAGGTTAATGTCTCTCACTGATAATGACATCACTTGGACTCTCAGAGGTTTGGATGAGGTAGCTGTTATTAATCGTTGTGGAGAATACCCAAATGTTCCATTGATTGGTATCCAAGGAGGAATCTCTTACAATCCATGCTTAGCTCTCCGTCAGTTTGGAAGAGCCAGAGGAGATGGGCCTCATGAAATGCTGGTTCCTCACTTCCATTTTGAGTTTCAGGAAGACATTGACAAACTACGCCAGGGATTCATTAGAGCTTGGGACAGAATCCACAAAGCCGACCCACATGAGTTGGGACCAAAGACTTCTCTGCCATTGAAGCCCTATTGCAAATGGGTCCGCATCCATGCTCAAAGATTAGGTATGCCCTACGAAGCTGTTAGGCCTCTCATCCTTGAGCCTCCTGTTGAAGATGGGGTCCCTCCAACTGTCCTCCCTCCTCAGATACCTACTGATTTTGACACCATGAAGAGATCTTGGGCGCAGCTAAAGGAAGAACGAGATTTCTATTGGGAGAAATTCAACGAGCAGGAACGGAAGATCCAGAGGCTGACTAAGCAATTGGAGGAAGAACGGGTCCTGAACAACTACATCAGCACTGAAAAGAGGAGGCCATGGGAGCATTGATGAGCTTTGGATGTTTCTTTTTACAGTTTTATTTCCCTTCCAGTATTTTTCATTCCTGTAATGCCTAAGGGCAAATTGCTAAACAATTGAAAATTTTAATCTAATGAAGTGTGTTTCCCTTTTGTCTACAAAGTTGAATCTTGTTTGTCTTTGAAAACATAAAACATACGCATTCCATTGCACCATATGCATAACAGGTACCCTATTTCGCAGGTTGCTTAATCTCCTTCGCTGTTTATTTTGCACAGTCATCATGAATCCAGACTCATCCAGTGAGCAAGCAATCAAGGCCCTTCAGGCCCAAAATGCACAGTTTCAAGAGATGGTCCTAAGCCTAGCCCAAGGTCAGCAAGAATTGAAGACTCTACTCCTGAAGAAGAAGAAGAAAAAGAGGACTGCGTTGTTCAACACCGGACGCAGATTTGGGAACACACTCCATAATGAAGCTGATCCAACTACTTCTTCTGCTGAGAAAAATAGTCCCCAAGGGGGAGGAGCTCCTAGTCCCACAGTCTCCGACAACGAGACGGACTATAACGACGAACAATACCCACCTGCTGCTGACAGATACAAGCAATTGGAGGACCGCTTAAGCGCCATGGAAATTCAGAACATGCCGGGACTGGATTTCGGAGATCTGGGGTTATCTCTGGGGTGGTAATTCCACACAAGTTTAAGGCGCCTGCCTTCGCCAAGTATGATGGGGTCTCCTGCCCAAAGCTGCATCTAAGGTCGTACGTGAGGAAGATCCAACCTTATACGGCGGATAAGAACCTTTGGATTCACTTCTTCCAAGATAGCCTCTCGGGGTCACAGCTTGAATGGTTCTACCAATTAGATGGAACTAGCATCCGACACTGGGAAGATTTGGCAACCGCATTCTACAGACAATACCAATACAATTCTGATCTCGCTCCTACGCGTACCCAACTTCAGGGTATGTCTCTAGGAACGAGTGAAGGGTTCAAAGAGTACGCTCAAAAATGGAGAGATTTGGCTGGCAGGGTGCAGCCTCCATTGACCGATCGAGAGCTGGTCGATATGTTCCTAGGGACGTTGTCTGGTCCATTTTTCAATCATTTGGTTGGTAACTCCTCCGCTGGGTTTACAGATTTGATATTGACGGGAGAAAGAATTGAAGCTGGCATCAGGTCAGGCAAGATACAAAAGGCTGCCTCCACAAGTGCTGAGAAGAGGTCGTTTAAGAAAGAAGCAAGTGCCGTCTATGGTACTAGAAGACAAGTCAAGCCCGAAAGTCGCCAAGCCGTCAATGCTTTGGTCATCTCGAAACCTGTTGCTGCTCCTCAGCAGTACAATCAACAAAGAAGCGAAAGGCCCAAGAGGCAGTATACTCGACTGAGTATGACCTTATCTCAAATTTTACCCCAACTGTTATCCACCAACCCGGTGACCCTCAAAGAAGCTCCTAAGGTCGTCAACACTGCGTCTCCTAAGTATAACCCAAATGCCCGGTGCGCTTATCATTCTGATAGTCCCGGGCACACTACTAATGATTGCTGGGCCTTGAGAAACAAAGTGAAAGATCTGATCGACGCAAAGGAAATTCAGTTTGAAGCACCGGAGAGACCAAATGTTGTAACTGCTCCTATGCCCCAACATAGAGTAAATGCCATTGAGGAAGAAATGTATGCTGTTTCGGTAAATGAAGTTGTTACCCCTCTGAAGACCGTCAAGAAGAACCTACTGCGGGCCGGTTTATTTCCGGGTTGCAGTGAGGATTGCCTGTTCTGTGCTGTTTCCCTATCTGGTTGTCCCTTGCTGAGGTTAGGCGTCTAAAGCCTAATGGATAGCAAGGAGATTCTGTTTAAGAAGTCTGCTGTTCAGTTGGTTCCGATAAAAGAAGTTTCTGTGGTTACCATCTTCAATAATCCAATCAAGGCTCTCCCGAAGAAGCCTGTTCAAATCATGACTGTTGCACCTGTGGTTATTACTGTCCCGGGGCCTCTCCCCTATGTATCTGATAAAGCTGTCCCCTGGCATTATGGGGCAGACGTATATGTAAATGGAATCAAACAAGAATTCGACACTGACGCCAGTATCTGCGATATCACTGGTCCAGCCAAGGTCACCCGCAGTGGCAGGCTCTTCTCGCCTGACATTGCACCGCCCGCTACTCGAAAGCCCCTCCTTATAACACCTACAAGTGTACCTGTCACTGTTGCTGATCAAGTTGTTTCCCCTGCCGCCGAGTCATCTAATGCTCGGGGCAAAGGGATTGAAGAAGAGCCTGCCCGGATGGAGGCACCAATACCTATAAATGCTGAGGCCTCCCAACAAGAAATGGAGGAGATCCTGAAAATAATAAAGAAAAGTGATTTCAATGTTGTCGAGCAGCTGGGGCATACGCCCTCCAAGATCTCCATGCTCTCTTTATTGCTATGCTCCGAGGCCCATGCTAAAGCCTTGATTTCATTTCTCAAGACGGCCCATGTGCCACAGGAAACATCTGCAGTCCAGTTCACTGATTGCGTAGCAAATCTGACAGCAGACAATAGCTTGGGTTTTTCAGATGCTGACCTGACTACGAAGGGAAGGGACCACAACAATGCCCTGCATGTCTCCATCGAATGCAGGGGCACTACTCTGGCGCATGTATTGGTGGATACTGGTTCTTCCTTGAATGTTCTACCGAAGAAGGCTTTAGACCGTTTGGATTATGAAGGCCTAGAACTGAAGCCCAGCAATATCATCGTCAGGGCCTTTGACGGTTCAAAAAGGATGGTTCATGGAGAGGTTGACATCCCTATTCGTGTGGGCTCTCAAGTATTTGACTCTACTTTTTATGTGATGGATATACGTCCATCGTACTCTTGTCTACTGGGTCGACCTTGGATCCATAAAGCTGGGGCAGTGACCTCTACCTTGCACCAGAAGCTGAAGTACCCTGTCAGAGGGAAGATCGTCACTGTGCAAGGAGAAGAGGAGTATATGGTGAGCCATTTGAATTCCTTCAGATACATTGAGATGGACGGGGAGTTTATTGAAACCCCCTTTCAGCATTTCGAGGAGGTACATCCAATTTCAGCAGCAGCAGAAACAACAGTCGAAGAGAATGTTTCCTTGAAGATGGCTTCCCTAAGGGATGCCCGGGCTGTGGTTCAGAAAGGCAATTGTGCAAACTGGGGTCAGCTTCCTGACTTCACTCAGAAGAACGACAAGTTTGGGCTGGGCTTTACTGCAGAGGCTCAGAGGGCTGTGCGCAAGGAGAAGGTCAGAAAGGCTCCGGTGTTTATCTCCAGCTCAAGGGTGAATGCTATCGAGGAGGATGTGGAGGAAGCAGAATTTGACAATTGGATCTACCCAACTACCAGCAACGGACCAAGCAACTGGACGGCAAAGGATTTTACACCTATCACATTTGTCACGCAGTAATTGATTTCTTTTAAATTTCCAAATTTGTAACAAACAATATGTTAAAACTTTGTTGGCTCGGTGTCCTACCCGGGGCATCGTAGCTCCATTTGTGAGGGCTTTTTGTATGACATTTTCATATATCATCAATCAAAACATTGGACGTTTGTTGCATTTCAAATCTTGTGCTCTTTTCCTTTCTGTGTTATATATATTGCAAAACAGCTATACTTACACACACTCACTTATACAGGTTTCAATCCACTCTGGATCTCACTGGTAACAGCTCTGCTACCGCCAGTTATGACTTCGAAAATCCGATCAACTTGGCCGAAGACGAAGGTGAAGATGATTGCGAAGTGCCTGGTGAACTTGCGAGACTTCTACTCCAGGAAGAAAGAGCTATTCAGCCACATGAAGAGCCGGTGGAGACAATTAACCTGGGTACCGAGACAGATAGGAAAGAGGTCAAGATTGGTGCCAATCTAGAGCTCGGCGTGAAGCAACGATTGATCCAGATGCTACAAGATTACATGGAAATTTTTGCTTGGTCCTATGAAGATATGCCTAGGTTGGATGCCGACATTGTAGTTCACCACCTACCAACCAAGGAAGATTGCCCTCCGGTAAAGCAAAAAGTCCGACGGATGCGTCCAGAGATGTCTGAAAAGATCAAAGCCGAGGTTATGAAACAGTTTGATGTCGGGTTCCTTGCAGTGACTTCCTACCCTCAGTGGGTTGCCAATGTGGTGCCATTACCGAAGAAGGACGGTAAAGTCAGAATGTGTGTTGATTACAGGGATCTGAACAGGGCCAGCCCCAAGGATGACTTCCCCCTACCTCACATTGATGTCCTTGTTGACAATACAGCTCAACACAAGGTGTTCTCCTTCATGGACGGTTTTTCAGGGTATAATCAGATCAAGATGGCTCCAGAGGATATGGAGAAGACTACATTTGTGACTCAGTGGGGCACCTTCTGTTATAAGGTCATGCCATTCGGATTGAAAAATGCTGGGGCAACCTATCAACGTGCCATGGTTGCTTTATTTCATGATATGATCCATCATGAGATTGAGGTATACGTTGATGACATGATTGCAAGGTCTCAAACTGAGGAGGAGAACCTTGACCATCTGAGGAAGTTATTTGACCGACTCAAGTTGTACAAGCTGAGATTGAATCCCAACAAATGCACCTTTGGGGTAAGATCCGGAAAATTGCTAGGTTTCATTGTAAGTGATAAAGGTATTCAGGTGGACCCTGCCAAGGTAAAAGCCATACAAGAGATGCCGACTCCAGAAACAGAGAAAGAAGTCAGAGGCTTCCTGAGACGACTGAATTACATTGCCCGATTCATCTCACATCTGACTGCTACTTGTGAGCCAATCTTCAAATTGCTGAAGAAAGATCAAGTAGTACGCTGGAATGATGAATGTCAGGCCGCCTTTGAAAAGATAAAGGAATATCTCCAAGAGCCACCCATTCTTATGCCACCGGTGGAAGGAAGACCTCTGATACTATACTTGACAGTACTTGACAATTCAATGGGGTGTGTGCTGGGGCAGCATGACGAGTCTGGCCGAAAAGAGCACGCTATTTATTACTTGAGCAAAAAGTTTACCGACTGTGAGTCTCGTTACTCACTCCTTGAGAAAACTTGCCGCGCTCTTGTATGGGCTGCTCGCCGGCTGAGACAGTATATGCTGACTCACACTACTTTATTGATTTCAAAAATGGATCCCATCAAGTACATATTTGAAAAGCCCGCTCTGTCTGGAAGAATAGCGAGATGGCAAATGATCTTAACAGAATATGATATCCAGTATACAACTCAGAAAGCAATTAAGGGAAGTGTACTGGCGGATCATTTGGCACACCAACCTGTGGACGATTACCAATCATTGAACTTTGATTTTCCGGACGAAGACATCATGGTGGTAACTGACTGTGAAGTACCTGGACCGGATGAAGGACCTGAGGAAGGATCCCGATGGTCTATGCATTTTGATGGAGCCTCCAATGCTTTGGGTAACGGTGTCGGCGCTGTAATCATATCTCCCAAAGGAACTCATACTCCCCTCACCGCCCGATTATGTTTCAGCTGCACCAACAATAAGGCAGAATATGAGGCATGTATCATGGGTTTACAAGCTGCAATCGACTTAAGGATCAAATTTCTAAGTGTTTTCGGAGATTCCGCTCTCGTGATCAATCAGATCAAAGGCGAGTGGGATACGAAACACCCGAATCTTATTCCTTACAAGGAGTATGTGTTGACCTTGCTTCCCCACTTTGAAGAGATAACTTTCGAACACTTCCCTAGAGAGGAGAATCAGCTAGCGGACACCCTAGCTACGATGTCTTCAATGTTCAAAGTTAAATGGGACAATGAGGCTCCCCGAATCATTATCTGGAAGTTGGATGAACCGGCATACTGCTGCGAGCTCGAGGCTGAGAAGGTGACCGAAAAACCCTGGTATCATGAGGTGAAGAGATACTTGGAAGCTTAGGAATACCCTGAAGGTGCATCTATCAATGATAAGAAGTTCATGAGGAGGTTTGCCGCAAAATTCTTCCTCAGCAACGGCATTCTCTACAAACGGAATCATGATTCAACTCTGCTACGTTGTGTGGATAAGGCTGAAGCAGAGAAAATTATGATGGAATTACATGAAGGCACGTTTGGAACACATTCCAGTGAACACACCATGGCTAAGAAAATCCTTCGGGCAGGATATTTCTGGTCCACAATGGAAGCCGACTGTTACCAACATTCCCGAACTTGTCATAAATGTCAGATCTATGCTGACAAGGTGCATATCCCTCCGGTTCCTTTGAATGTCCTGACGGCACCTTGGCCTTTTGCAATGTGGGGCATCGATATGATCGATGAGATTCGACCGACGGCATCCAATGGGCATCGCTTCATCTTGGTGGCAATCGATTACTTCACAAAGTGGGTTGAGGCAGCTTCCTACGCCACAGTAACCAAGAGCGTCGTGGCACGTTTCATCCGGCATAATCTGATCTGTCGGTACGGCGTCCCGGAAAGAATCATTACGGACAATGGTACCAATCTTAATAACAAAATGGTCACTGAACTCTGTGAACAATTCAAGATACAGCACCACAATTCTTCTCCCTACCGGCCGAAGATGAATGGGGCTGTAGAGGCAGCCAATAAAAATATCAAGAAAATTGTGCAGAAGATGACAGTGACCTATAAAGATTGGCACGAGATGTTACCGTTCGCTCTGCATGGGTACCGTACCTCAGCCAGAACGTCAACCGGGGTAACTCCCTTCTCCTTGGTCTACGGCATGGAGGCAGTCTTGCCGATTGAAGTCCAGATACCCTCTCTCCGGATAATGAAGGAGGCAGACTTGAATGAAGATGATTGGATCCAGACTCGACTTGATCAATTAAATCTGATTGACGAAAAGAGGCTCACTGCTATCTGTCATGGTCAAACGTATCAAAAACGGATGATCAGGGCATTTAACAAGAAAGTCAGACCACAAGAGTATCGAGTTGGGGACCTGGTAATCAAACGCATCATCCTTCCTCAAAGCGATCCCCGGGGCAAATGGACCCCTACATACGAAGGGCCGTTTGTGGTTAAACGTGTATTCTCAGGAGGAGCCATGATCCTAACCACCATGGATGGTGACGACCTTCCTCACCCCGCCAATGCAGACATAGTGAAAAAATACTACGCATAAATAAAAGACCCGCTAGGTTGACATACCTAGGCAAAAATAAGGGCTTCCCGGCGAACCAAAAGGGTTCGGGCAAAAATAAGGGATGAAATGAATAAAAATCTGTACACCCGGCAAGTCGAAAACCTGAAAAGGCGGCTTGGGCAAAAATGGGTATCCCGGTGGACTGAAAACCCGAAAGGGCGGTCCAGGCAAAAGTTAGGGATAAAAGCGTAACACTATGTCTCATTGGATCACTTCGCATCCGGAATTCGGCATCGACCAATCAGCTTCATCCTCAATTAGGCAGCAAAGCGATAAGACGTTCGAAGACATAAGGGCGATAGCAGAGTTGGAACCTAGTGGGATTGTTCACATAGCTGTTTTGTTTCCTTTTTCAAATTGTAAACTCTATGTTATTTGGCGGCGTCCTCTTACTAGGATGTCAGCCTCTTGTACAAAAACGCCTATTCACAGGCAAAGTTTAAATCAATACAAATTCACTTGTCCATACAAATTACCATTGTTTTCCTTTTTCTGTTTTGTCTTGCGAAGAACGTCCAATGTTCATTTTTGATATATGCATTTGACATTAAATTGCTGATTCATAAATATTTGCATATGAAACAAGAGATTGATTACAGGTGACATCAGAGACAGGGGCAATGTGAAGTTGTCTAATGCAGTCTGGTTGTTTTGTCCTCCAAGGTACCAAGGTAGGTTAAACTGAAGAATGTGGCCAAATCATCTCAACCCCCCCCCCCCCCCCCCCCCCGCGGAGTAAAACAAGGTTCAGTAGTACTTTCCCCAAGAAGAGTTGGTCCCCCGTCGATCCTAAAGTCACAACATTCCCCGACAGGTCTTAAAGCTCATCCCCAGTAGATTCCGGAAGCTTGTTCCCTATAGTACGCGGACGTCTCTCCCGAGTTTTATTTAGAGTTATTTCCTCACAAGGGCTTATAACTGGGTTATCCTCAGCTAAACGCCACGGAAGACCGCCCTCGGCAAAGTTCCTTCAATCCCCAGCGGAGTTCATCATCATTATCCCCAGAGGAATCCATCATTAAAGTCCTCAACAGGCCTCTCAGCAAAGCTTCGGCCAAGTATCTTTTCCACAGAGCAACTCCCCGGCCGTTCGTCAAGGATTTATTTTCCTAAGACAAAATTACATTCATAAACATTTCACATTTTCATACATCTTGCTTACATATATGATAAGGTGCATACAACACCATCTCATGTTGAACATCATGACATCATGCATATCATACATCATGACATTGCATACAACTTACATTTTTGCCTTTTCAGGAAAAAGACAATCCCAAAAACAACTACCTTCAACTGTCACAATTCCAGATTCGATACCTGTATCTAGCCAGGGCACATCTGAGAGTGATCATGTTTCCAGACTCGATTCCTGTATCTAGCCAGGGCACGTCTGAAGAGTTCGAAGATTCGATTCCTGTATCCAGCCAGGGCACATCTATCAACTACAACATCTCTAGATTCGATTCCTGTATCCAGCCAGGGCATATCTGTTGACCACATTTCCAGACTCGATTCCTGTATCTAGCCAGGGCACGTCTGAAGAGTTCGAAGATTCGATTCCTGTATCCAGCTAGGGCACATCTATCAACCACAACATCTCCAGATTCGATTCCTGTATCCAGCCAGGGCACATTTGTGAGCAACCAATTGTAGATTCGATACCTGTATCTAGCCAGGGCATATCTGCATAAGGAGACTGAAGATCAAACACCTGTAACAATCCAGGAAAACATCCGTCTTTCTCAAATACACAAGTTCTCGCTAAGGAATCTCTTATGCGATCGACACTTCCAAATGGCATCTATAAGCCCATTCCCGACAAGGTTCTGTCACATCTCCAGATGGCATCTATAAGCCCATCTCCCTATCCCTCATCTCTCCAAATGGCATCTATAAGCTCATTCCCGACATCACCCTGTTGAGACTCCAGCATGCGAGTGCAAATTTCCGGGCACTCTAGTGTCCAATCTCCTTTTACCCTCGAGTCACGAAAGGCAAACTCGCCAATCTAACTCTTCAGGTCCAAGAAGATTGAACAGGGGCAACTGTTGTACCCCAAAATTTGCCCTCCCATTTCCTCAACATTTTCTCATCACAAGACCTTTGAAGATCAAGATCCAGTTAGGGTTTCCTCTGCTCAAGACTTCTCCTTGCACTGTGGACTAAAATTAGGGTTTGTGTTTGCCCAAGGATGTTTTGACCTAAAATGCCTAAGATGACTTTCATGCTTCATATTGGACTCCCAAGTTTACCCATGCCAAGTTTCAAGTCTTGATTCCAAGTTTTGCCCAGTCAATTGGACAGTTGACCTAGAAATCAACTATATTGGGGAAAAGTCAACAGTGGTCAATTGACAATCAAAACTCATGATTTTTGACCCACATCAACATTATGAACTCATATGGACCATTTGATCAAGTTTGGATCACAATTCCACAAGAAATTTGATCAGATCACCAAAAGGGCAAAATGGTCATTTTTAGGGTTTTGACTGCACAAAGGTAATTTTTGACTGTTTGACCTAGCCAATGGCAAATCAAGCTCATATATGGACTCAAGGACTCAATGGAATGGTCTTGACACATTCATCAAGCTCAAAAGATCCCAAGTACACAAGGTTGACAGTTGAATTTCCCAGTCAATTGATCAATTTTGACTGTATACTGAAAAGTCAAACTTTGACTTTTTGGTCAAAATCAAGAGTCAAGATTCATTTTTCATCAAAACATGCCAAATCATGAAACTTGTTCACCAAGAAATCACAAAATGCAAATTAGGGTTAGAAAATGGAATTTTTCATAACTTAGAATTTTTCTAAGTTATGAAAAACCCTAATTTTTTCCCAACTTGCACCCCCTGGGGGTACTCCACTTGTTGCCTTTCAAAAATTGGGCCATATTGCATGTTAGGTCTCTTTGGGCAAAACAAACAAATTGAATGATCATAGTCCCTCGATAACATTTTTTCAAAACAAACAAAAACAAATGATCAAGTCCCTTAAAGAAAATGCCCAAAGATACTTGGCACCATTGCAATTATGGTCTAAACGATGACCCGCGCCTGTTCCTTTCACATCCTAACACAAGGTTGTCCACCAAATACAATGGTGGAACAAACTTGTTAAAAGGGTTAAAACGTAGCAATAATCTTTTGAGAAAATTAGGAGTAGATAACCTCTTAGTTACTTGAATCAAACTTGCAAAACAAAACACTTGCCTATTTCAAAAAACCACACAACACTACACTTTCAAAACAACTTTCAAAAACAAATGAAAACCTTTTCAAAAGACATACACCTTTGTATACATCCCAACATGGATCATTACAAAGGTTGCCACCACATTGGCCTCTTTTCAAAAACATTTTCAAACCCACACACACTCAAGCACCATTTAAAACAATTGAAAACACAAGGCAAGTGATCTAAGCAAGTAACTAAGAGCCCATGGATAACCATGGATAGAAAGGGTGCTAATACCTTCCCTTTCTATAATCTACTCCCCGAACCCAAGAAAACATCTCAAAAGGTTTTTGCTGTGCTTTTTAACCTTTCCTTAGGATAAAATAAAAAGTCGGTGGCGACTCTTGCTCAACCGAAACATTTGCGAATACGAACGCAAAACCTTAAGTCAGTTCTCCCACCGTATCACAGTTTGGAATACCTCGCGCTATCATAAGTGACCAAGGAACTCATTTCTATAATCGCACCATGGAAGCCTTGCTACGAAAGTACAGTGTTGAGCATAGGGTCTCTATTGCATATCACCCTTAAACTAATGGGCAAGCGGAGATCTCAAACAAGAAAATTAAGTACATTTTAGAAAAATGGTTCAGCCAAATAGAAAGGATTGGAGCCACCGTCTAGAAGACACACTTTGGGCTCAAAGAACTTATTTAGGGAAACCAATATGGATGTCTCCATATCGATATGTGTTTGGTAAGGCATATCACCGCCCTGTAAAAATTGAGCATCGTGCTAATTGGGCGGTTAAAAGATGTAATTTAGAAATGTGAAAAGCAGGAATGGAAAGCAAACTCTAATTGCAACAACTTGAAGATCAGCTTAGGCTAGAGGCCTATGAAATATCGAGAATTTATAAATAGAAAACTAAGCACTTCCATGATAAAATTATTTCTAGGAAGGATTTCTCTGTTGGCCAAAAAGTCTTATTGTTTAACTTTCGTCTAAATGTTATGGATGGGAAACATAGATCCAAGTGGATTTCCCTTTTTGTTGTTAATAATGCTTTACCTCATAGTGCAGTAGAATAAAGAGTGTAGGTACTGACAAAGCCTTTAAGCTCAATGGGCAACGCCCGAAGCTATTCCATAAAAGTTTGGTGCCTGAAGAAGCAAACCATATAAGAGCTTTCCTTGGAAAAGTCCACCTACACTGCAACTTGATCAGGGAGCCCTTCTTCCTTTCTCTCACTCTTATTTTATATTTATGTTCTTTCATTGAGGATAATGTGTGCCTTAAGTGTGGTGGAGGGAACTATTTACTTTGTTTTAGTTCATTATATTGTAAAAACGATGCCTTGAAAACACAGTATAATCTGTTTCTTTGATCAGAAAAAAACCAACAAGGGTAGAAAAAGAAGGAAAAACAAGAAGAACACAAGGAATGATTATAATTGTTATTCTTTAATTTCTCTTTAAACAAGATCACAAGTACACAAGAATAACAAACAACCCTCTCACCCTAAATTAGGATTTTTTGTATGCAATGATGAGAGACTAGTATGCTATTTATAATAAACCTAACATACTAAACTAATGGGTTTTTTCACAAAATACCCATTACAAGCTAACTTAGGGTACAAGCTAACTTAAACAATTGGACATAACAAACAGGCCCAGTTCGACATGCTAACAAACCTAGCATTATTGACATCTACATACTAGAACATATTTGGACTATAACATGTAGGTATTTCACAATAACATGTGAGTAGACTTCGTTGGCATGCTAAACTCTTGTCGAACTATCGAACAAAGAAGTTACCCTCAATCATACTAGAGTTCGATCCAATATCTCATAAATCTCCATCTTGGAAAAAACTGTAACATCAAAGGAATAAACTAGCTTTCTTCATACAGTTTTATCAACTTCATAAAGTGAAAAAACTTGCAACTTGGCAATGTCTTGGTGATCATATCAGCATCATTGTGATCTGTCGAAACCTTTAGCACTTGGACTTCTCCATTCTCAATTACCCTCTTTAACAAAATGTAGCCTCACATCGATGTGCTTGGTTTGGTCATGATAGGCTGAATTCTTCGATAGGTGTATTGCACTTTTACTATCACATTTAGCAATGATAAATCAACCTTTAAGTTTCATATTCTTAGTAAAACCTTCAATCCATAAAGCTTCTTTCACAGCTTCAATGAGGGCGATATATTCTGCTTCAGTGTTTGATAAGGCTATAAACTTTTGAAGTGTCGCTTTCCAACTAATTGTTGTGCCAAACATAGTGATAACATATCCAAAAATAGATTTTCTGGAATCTATACAACCTGCATAATCAGAGTCGACATATCCTTAAATTACTGCTTTACTATATTCACCCGAGGATCCTCCATATATTAGGACTTTGTTCAGAGACCCGTTTATGTACCTTATAATCCACTTCAATGCTTGCCAAGGAGCCTTTCCAGGATTCACCACGTACCTTCTTACAAGACTTACTTTATATTCTATGTCGGGTCTAGTATATACCATAGCATACATCAAAGAACCTACTATATTTGCATATGGGATGCTATTCATATAAGCTCTTTCAACATTAGTACCAGGACACTGATCTATACTTAGCTTGAATTGAGGATTTGTTGGAGTAACAACAGGCTTTGAATTCGACATGCCAAACTTGTCGAGAATCTTCTGTAGGTATGCCTCTTGAGATAAGGATAATTTCGACTGCTTTCTATCTCTTCGGATGTCAATCATAAGAATCCTAGATGCAGCTCTTAGATCTTTCATGTCAAACCCCTTATTGAGTTCAGCCTTCACCCTTATTACATCTTCAACTTTGTTTCTTGCTATGAGAATATTATCCACATAAAGCAACAAAATAACAAATGAATTACCATGTCGAAATCTGAAGTAAACACTGTGGTCGAACTGACTTCGAATGAAACTTATGTGTGCCATGAACTTGCTGAATCTCCTATTCCATTATAGAGGAGATTGTTTTAATCTGTATAAAAATATATTCAATTTGCACACATAATCTTCCTTTATGTTTTCCATATAACCTTCAAGTTTCCTCATCAGGATTTTTTCATCTAGATCACCATTCAAGAACAAAGTCTTCACATCCATTTGTTGTAGTTCAAGGTCGAACTGTGCCACCATGGAAATCAATATTCAAATGGACTTGTGCTTCATAGCAGGAGATAACACATCACTAAAGTCGACACCTTCTTTTTGAGTGAAACCCCTTGCGACCAACCTTGCCTTGTATCTTTTCAATGCCACTCTTTCAATTCCTTCCTTAACTTTGAAAATCCATTTATAGTTGGTTAATCTGACTCCAGCGGGTTTCTTGATCAGTCCCCAAGTGTTGTTATCATGAAGTGATTTCATCTCATCATCCATGGCCTTTAACCATTTAGTATTATTTTGACTCCTCATAACTTCCTTATGGTCTCTAGGTTCTTTGTCTAAAACTTCACTTGCAGAGATTAAGGCGTAAGCTATAAGATATGCATACCCAACTCTCTAAGGTGCCTTGATGACTCTACTCGACCTATCTATTTCCAATAGGTAGTCATAAAAAATTTACTCAACTTACTCAGCATCTTCTTCTTCTTCTTCGACTTCATCTGGGATACACAATTCATCATCAACATGCTCCACCTTAATAGGAATCTCTCCCTGTTCCAGCTCTTCATCGGATATTTCTGCAGTTCGAGCAACATCATCAATTTTATTGAAAGCCATTTAAGCTTCATTGAAAACTACCTTTCGACTGGTGATACACCTCTTGTGACCTGGCTCTAGGCACCATAGCCTATAAGCATTGACTCCTTCAGGGTATCCCATGAACATGCATTTAAGAGTTTAGGTTCGACCTTGTCTTGCCTACTGTGAGCATAGGCTACGTAGCCAAATAATCTCAGTTTGTTGAGAGATCTAGTGGATGTCCTAACCAAACTTCTTCAGGTGTCTTCATATCTAATGCAGTCGAAGGACATATGTTTATCAGATATATTGCTATTGAAACAGCCTTAGCCCAAAATAACTTCTTTAACCCAACATTAGTCAACATGCCATTAAATTTATTCAAAATAGTTTGATTAAACCTTTCAACCAAACCATTTTGTTATGGAGTACCTACAATATTTTTATGCCTTGCAATACCATAGGAATCAAAAAAGTTGTCGAAAGCCTCGTTGCAAAATTCAAGGCCATTGACGGTTCTCAACCTCTTGACCTTTCTACCAGTTTGATTTTCGACCAGAGTCTTCCAACTTTTTAAATTCTCAAAAGTTTCATCCTTTGTCTTTTGGATGAATACCCATAACTTTATGGAATAATCATCTACTATAGATAGAAAATACCTCATTCCTGAATGTGATGGACACCTTGGAGGCCCCCAAATATCAGCATAGATGTAATCAAGGGATCCATGTGTGAATTGTTTGACTTTTTTGAACTTCACTCTACAAGATATTCCAAGTACACATGGTTCACAAAACTTCAGCATTTTGACTTTGTATCCACCAAGCAAATTTTGTTTCCCCAATTCAACTAGTCCCCTTTCAGTAGCATGGCCCAACCTCACGTGCTAACTTTTTGTCTTCGATAAAGGTTTCGTGGATGCAACGTTTGTCGAACCACTTAAAACGTCAACCTCAAGGGTATACAAGCCTTGTTTCCTCACCCCTCTTAAGACTTCCTGCAAACCCTTCATGACTCTTAGGATACTTTTATCTCCTTAGAAAACATATCCTTTCTTGTTGAATTCACCAAGAGAAATCAAATTTCTCTTCAAAGCAGGTACATACCTTAATTCAGTCAACAACTTTATTGACTTATCATGGAGCTTGAATCTCATATATCCAATACCTACAATATTGCAAGCTTTGTTGTTTCCCAGCAATACAGATCCACCATCTTGATCACATAGTTCCTCGAACAAGTATTTGTTTGGAGTCATGTGCCAAGTGCAACTTGAATCCATAATCCACTCCTTACTCGAGTTGTTGCTTGAAACCACAAGAACATCAGATGAGTCGAAATCATCTTGAACAATGGATGCATTTCCATTATCCTTACCTCAATGATCTTTCAGGTGTACATGGCACAACTTTCTTGTGTGACCCTCTTTCTTACAATGATAGCATCGAATACCAGATGCATCACCACTATAAGACTTCGACTGACTTTTACCCTTCTTTTTTTTGAACTTACCATCATTTCGTAAGAATTTTATTTTAACGACCAAAACTTCACCAACCGTAGAATGTTTACGCTCCTTTCATTCATTCAAGTCCTTAGAATACAATGCTGATTGGACTTCTTCAAAGGTCAGGGACTCTCTTCCATACAAGAGGGTTTCTTTGAAGTGAGCATGTGTTTTGGGTAAAGAAACAATAGCAACAACGCTCGATCTTCATCATTGATATTCACATCAATATTTTCAAGATCAAGAATCAGCTTTTTAAACATATCCAACTGCTCAGCCAATACTTTGTCTTCAATCATCTTGAATGAATACAAAGCCTGCTTCAGGTAGAGTCGATTTACCAACGACTTGGTCATGTACAAACTTTCAAGTTCTACCCATAACCATGATGTTATCCTCTCATTAGATACATGTCGAAGAAACTTATTACCAAGGCTCAATAATACTGTGTTGTGGGATTTCTCTATCATGGTCGTCTTTTATTTTTCTGTTAACGCAATATCCATGGCCACCGCTCCCTTCGATGCTTCCAAACAATCATATTGTACTAGTAGGGCTTTCATCTTAAAGCGCCACATACCGAAATCGTTCACTCCGGTGAACTTTTCAATATCATACTTTTTTGAAGGCATCTTCTCCTGGCTCACTGCACTAATTTGTTGTGAAAATGATGCCTTGAAAACAAAGTATAGACGATTTCTTTGATCAGCAAGAAAGCGACAAGGGTAGAAAAAGAAGGAAAAACAAGAAAACTCAAGGAATGATTATATTTGTTATTCTTTACTTTCCCTTTAAACAAGATTACAAGTACACAAGAATAACAAATAACCCTCTCACCCTAAATTAAGTTGTGTTGTATGCCATAATGAGAGACTAATATGTTATTTATAATAGACGTAACATACTAAAATAATGGGATTTTTCACAAATACCCATTATAAACTAACTTAGGGTACAAACTAACTTAAACAAATGGACATAACAAACATGTCCAATTCGACATGCTAACAAACCTAGCATTATCGACATCTACATACTAGAACACATTTCAACTACAACATGTAGGTCTTCATCAAAAACATGTGAGCAGACTTCGATGACATGCTAAACTCATGTCAAACTATCAAACAAATAAGCTACCCTCGACCAGACTAGATTTCTATCCAATATCTCACACATTTAGTTTCTATTGTGTTTGTATGTTTTCTTAAAATAAAAAATAAAATAAAAATTGCATGATTTTTCAATGGTTTTTGGGCTGCAAGTGTTGTGTGAATAATTCTGTATTCTATTGATTAAAGATTTGTAGTGTGATGTGATTGATTTGTTATGCGTTCTTAGTATGATAGGTAGGACTAAACTCTAAACTATAAATCATTTGTGGTAGATCATTAACCCTTATGAGATTTTGAGCCTAATAATGGATAACATTAAAAAAAAACATATTTTCTTTCTTGTGTGATTTCACTCATGTCTGTTAGTCTTTAGAACTTGATATGACTCATTTTAAAACTGTTGATTACTTGTGCACACTGATATGATAAATGAAAGTTTATTTTGTTTTATTTTTTAGCCAGTTAGCAAAAAAGCCAACCCTGAATAATATCATCCCTTGTTTAAAAATCCCTTGAGCCTATTTATCCTATTCTTTATTTAAAACTCATTACAAGCTGAAAATTAAAAAACAATGTCATCACCATATTCAAAGGGTTGAAAGAGTCTTGTTTGGAGTTTTACGGGGTTGAATAATTATAGTTGTGATATCTGACTAAAAAAGTTGGCAGAAAAATGGAAAAATAGAAAATGGAAAAAATGGAAAAAAAATAAAAGAAGGATTTGAATACATATTCCTTCTAAAAAAGAAAGAATAAAAAGAGTAAAGAGAAGATAAAACAATTGATATGGAGCTGTTGTTGAAAGTGAATGGAATTTTTTTTGGTTCAACTCACATAGTTTCTTTCAAGTCTCTTTTGTCCCTTTGAATCTTAGCATATTACCCCTTAGGATTTATCTCACCTTGACCTTAGCCAAGTTACAACCCTAATAAAAGTCCTTTTGATCTTAGCGTGCATGTATTTCAATTGCGTATGTTAGAGTATTTTCAAGCTTATGATAGTACTAAATTTCATATTGTGCTTTTAGTGTAACCAATTAACCTAAACACTTGAGAGTTAAGAGAAATTTTATCTTGTGAGGATCTTGCTGCTTATGATGTACTATTTTGTAAGTTGTTTTCCTATATGCTTTAACTGTCACAAAAAGTTACTTACTAACACCATTTTCTTGAAACTTAGATTAGAATTTTTGCTTGCCCATTGTCATCATGAAAACCTTTGAAATTGCATGTTTTATTTTGGGGTGCAAAAGTTTAAGTATGGGGGAATTTAGTTTGGGGTGCAAAAGTTTAAGTATGGGGGAATTTGAAAAGTGTATTTTAATACATTATCTTTTAACTTATGCTAAGTATTTTATATGAATTCTCACATCATTTTAATTGGTTTTAATTGGTTTTTGAAAGTTAAGTTAAGTTTTTCTTATTTTCTGAATAAGTGCTTAAATTCAGCTTAAATAGTTAATTGATACCTTCTTGCTGTACAGGTCATAACTTGGGCTACATGATACCGTTTTTCATATTCTAATATGTGTTTGAAATATGAGAAGATAAACTAAAAGTTTTATGTTGAAGCCAAATTCCATTTCAGAGTGAAGAAGGGTCGAATATTTCAGTTTAGTTCCAGACTTAAGAAATTATTAGTTTTTAGCCGACTTTTTAATGTTTTATGGGTCAGTTGTTATTAGGACCCGAGTTCCTTTCTTTTATTAAAACAATTGACGCAGACTTAGGACATTCATTCCGAATTTTCACGAAAAAGAATACGCTATAAGAATCCTATGGAGAACTAAACCTCTAGGCTGATCTACTGTATTCAGGTTCCAACACTTTGAGATTATTATAATTTTGCAATTCAATTTATATTCCTTTCATTTCTTATATGTGATTATCGTTTCCTTAATTCAATTTTTATAGAGTATTTTTTATTTAATTTGATTAATATATATTCTTAAGCCTAATCGCACTTAACTTAGTTTATTTGTTAATTCACGTTATCTATAAACCATATGCTTAATTCAGTAAATAGGAACATAATTCTTATAATGTCTTTCACGCTTGTTAACTGATATTGTGATCAAATAGAAATAGAGAATCTACTTAGGCAATTGAAGTTATAATAATCGATGATAAGTAGGAACCGAATCAGTAGACCAGTTTGTTAATCGTAATTGTAATCAATTTCATGTAATCTTATATCATCTTCCTAATTGAAACCTGTCCATTATTTCAATCGGTTAGTAAAAATCAATACAAGAGTCCTTGCAATACGACTCGAGTGTCGCTTCCTGAAACTGTGGTTTTTAGTTACTCGATTTTGACTTGTGTGCAGCAGCGAATCAGCTACACACATCCATGCGTAGATGGAAACCCCCCTTTGGATCTACCAATCCCAAGGGACATGAGTGGTGGAGCCTAGATACGTCTACCTCGATCCAAGCGTATACCTCTTTGAGAGGGAAAAGTATCATCTACCCTTGTGTGAGGAATGATCCTCTGTGACGCAGAGTGAAGTTCAAAAGCATGACTTCATCTAGCTGGTTTCATTTTCCTCATCTGTAAGTATAATTCAAACGATAACCATATTTAATCTGAATCATATTTTATTCCTATGAATATAATCCAAAGCGTAGCTGCGTCTATCCGGTTCCATGCAAAATTATTATAGGTGTGGATGAAAAGCACAAATGCCAGAAGATGAGCTCATGGCTGACCAATATGAATCCAACATATGGATACGTCAAACTAAACTGATGCTTCACTTGCACAAGCACGTTCCAATTACAGGCACATCACTCTGACTCAACATTTCTCCAAGATAACGCATACATATTAAAGCAACAAGTTCACAAAAAAAGTAGTCATACATTGTCAGGTGACAAATTTAAGGTTATTTACACTTTAAGAGGATATTATTTACTGCTCTCTGTAGCGAACAAATTGTGAAAACCGCAGGGCTCGAAACAATAGTTGAAAAAAGCGAAATATGAAATTGAAAGCACAAGCATTCGAAATGTAATACTAAAAAAAAATATTATTTACAAACTGTGGCACAAAAGCCCGACAAAATCTTAGAGGAACAAAATAAAAATAAAAATAAAGGGGAACGCAAGTACCCTCAAACATCAGCGCCAGAATCTGAAGCACTCGGACCACCTCTGACGCCCTGTCTAGGAACCACTCGGTACGAACCCAGATGATCGGCATTGACTAAAAGTCAGGACAAAATCCTTGTGTGTGCTTTAAAATTTGATCTCGGGCCCAACACACGGATTTCATAACCCGTTGAAGGGACTCATGAGAATTTTTCCATGCGACAGATACTTCATTCTCAAGGGCTTTCAAGACAGTAATTTGATCATCCTTCTACTGCCAAAGAACTTCCCAATTTGCTTCAAATGCATGAAACACTTTCGCCGCATCTTTAGAAGCCTTCTTCCAACATTTTTCTCCCTTAGCAAGAGAAGCCTTTGTCGTGGTGCAAATGATACCCAAGCACATCGCACGCTCAAAATACAACAGAGTCGCCACCATAACTTATTTATTCCAATAGGAAAGGGAAAATATCGATAAAACCCATAAACAACGGCAAATGGTCATCGCAATCAAATTAGGTTTCGGGAGTCGGTGATGCAAGGGGAAGATATTACCACCCCTCAATATATGATGTACTCAACGAGATCCATTTACTCCGTCTCGTGATCAGATATTAGTGTGATGTTTACTTGCAATCTTCTAGTTATTATGCAATGAAAAGGGAAGAAAATTATTTTTAGGATTTTTTTGTTATTGTGCTCGCAAAGATTTCAAAATCCTTTGCCTAAGTATTTCTAGGTGCAATGGAAAAATCAGAGCTTCTTATTTATGGTAAAAACACAAATGTGTTGATTGATTTTAATTATGAAAATGAGTTTAGTCGCGCTTGGGAAAAAAGACTCATTGATTAAAAGATTCGCACTTGAGGATTGAAAGTTGTTGATAAAAGGTTCACACTTTGGAGAAGAAAGAAAGATTCTCGTTTGGGTGAAAAAGACGATTTGATTAGTTGAATTGTTTTTATTCAGGAGATGAGCATTCTAACCACAAGCTATGTACGACTAGAAATTGAAATACTCGGGAACAGATGGGATAGGAACGTCCTAACCATTTTTTTCATCCTAAAAGTTTTATTGGAAAAATGTGAGATGAACCTAAGTTCATTTGATTAATGTATTTTTGGAACAGAAGACAAGCACCAGGCCACAAGCTAGGTACGATTAGCAACCAAAGTACTCGAGAAACATATAGGATATGTATATTTTAACCATTTCTTTTTCGATCGGCTTTTGTTATGTAAATGCTTTTGAAAAGGTTTTTGATTATGAAAATACTTGGTGTTGACCAAGGATTTGATTTGCACTGACGAGAAATGATTCAATTGAGTATAAAAAAGTGACTTAATGTTGAACAAGTGTTTGAATTGATTTTGAAAAGGTTTGAAATGATGGAATTGATTGTGAAATGGCGAAGCGCTTTGAAAATGGTCTTTATATTGGTCAAAGTTTTGATTTGGAAATTGATTGGTTTTAGGTGGCCACGTTAATAAGTTAATCCAATTAGTCAAATTAACCAATTAAAATAAGAATCAACTAACCAAGTTGGTTTAAGATCAATTAACAAAATTAACCTATTTAAATAACCTCAATCAATTAATCAAATTAGTCAATCAAGTTAATCATTAAATTAAACAGTTAATCAATTAAAATTATTTAATAAATTAAAAGAAGTATTAATAATTTAAATAACTTAATCAATTAAAACAAAAAATTAGTTAATTAAAAGAAATGAGTAAAACAAAAGGCTTTGTGAAAGTAAAGGGTGGGGTGAAGCACATATTCCTATTCACCAGAGCCTATTGGTTTTCTTAATTTATGGATGGGGGTGCGTAAATGGAATAGGGGATGATGTTGGCCCAAAAGAAATGGGTCAGGCCCAATGGCTAAACCTTTAACACTCCTAAACCCTAAAATAAATACTCCTCTCTCTCTCTCTCTCTCTCTCTCTCTCTCTCTCTCTCTCTCTCTCTCTCTCTCTCTCTCTCTCTCTCTCTCTCTCTCTCTCTCTCTCTCTCTCTCTCTCTCTCTCTCTCTCTCTCTCTCTCTCTCTCTCTCTCTCTCTCTCTCTCTCTCTCTCTCTCTCTCTCTCTCTCTCTCTCTCTCTCTCTCTCTCTCTCTCTCTCTCTCTCTCTCTCTCTTTGTGTGTGTGTGTGTGTGTGTGTGTGTGTGTGGGAATGTATGAAGACAAACTCAGTTGATGGATTTTGTGTCCATTATTTTTGTCTTTTACTATGTATGCTAAAATATTCTAATGTATGGTTGTATGGTTTAGAACAAATAATTAAAAAAATACCATTTTGTCTTACTCGAATTGGTTTCATTTAGAATTCAAATAAAACTTGTATGTAAATTATATTATTCTTAAGAAAAATTGAAATATTAAAAATTAAAATTTCATTATGAATTGAAAATTTAATAAGAAAAAATGCAAATTAAATTATTAATTTAAAAAATTCAAATTAAAAAAGTGAAAAATGCAATATCTAAATGATGTAATTAGAAAATTAAAATGAAAACAACTTGGATGGTTGAACTTAAATAACTTGCAAATGAAGTCACAATGCAAAAAATGGTCAAAGAAAAGTCAAGTCTTGGCTTAGATGCATATGATATATATGTTGAATGAAGTGAATAATGCAATATAGGTAGGCACTAAAATTTTGACTTTGATTCAGATGATTATATAAATCCATGACCAAATGGAATGGTCATGGTGCACACGAGTTTTAAATCAGTAAAGATACAAAGGAATGATAACCTTGATATAAAATGAGTCCCAATGTGTTAAGACCATATGAAAATTAAAGTGAAGGGGGGAAATTAGGGTATGACAACCTTCAATTGTGTTATATGAGCAATCAACATTGACAATGAACAATATCAATCTACCTCTTCTTACAAAGAATTAGCAAGTTTGGTATGTGCCTGCAACTCGACCAACTTCTTATCAGCCTCAAAATTTTCCTGCTCAAGGGAATCACATTTCTCTTTTCAGCTTATCTAGCTCACTAGAAAGGTCGATACAAGCCAATACTTCATCCTGGCCAACAATTACCATCAAAACCAGAGATCTGGGAAACATCTGCGAAAAGACCATGTCTCTTAGTTACAAATAAGCTCAGGATGAAGGCTAGGTCCTCGATGGCCACATCAATTGCGAATTCCTTCGGAGTGCTAGGTACTTAAGACTGAAGGATGGCATGAAGACGGAAGAAAGGAGTAAGATTCTCTGGCTCGACACCCTCCAATAGGTAATCCCATTTTGGATAACCTTCTTCAACATGAGTGGACATACTATCACCCTAACTCATCATCACAGAAGAAGGAAGTGAGGAATGCTCACTGATAGATAAGCTAACCGATGTAGTAGTCAGTTCTTCCACCTCAGGAGTTATACATGGGATAGTAGTCGTAAATATTTTCGGGGCAGCAACAACACTCGGTGCCTAGATCCCCGAAGCGGAAGTAACAACAATAGTATGAGACACTGACACCTGACCAGATAATTCAATCGTGAGATCCTAATCTTTAGCGAATGCGAGAGCCTTCTGAAATTTATCCATGTTATATACAAGGCACGAGTTACACTTGCTAAAAAAACACATTGGGTCCCCATCTTCACCAAAGAGTTTTTTCCTCTCAACATGACTGGGCACACTATTAATCGCATGAATATCAATATGTTTCTTCTTTCGTTGAGAAATGGGTACTTCACCAAGACCAAATCCTTTTTCATAGTCGAGCCTTTGATACCAAGAGTACAAATACTATTTCATTTTCACCTCCTTGGATGATAGAGGACTTAGCCAAGAATGGTAAGAAGAAAGAGGGCGGCCGAAATGAGCTATAGACTAGTACTTAAGAAAACCTCTTTTACAAAAACAAGCACATCCCACCAGGACCGAAGACAAACAAAAGGAAAATGAGTCTCAAAAGTAACAGGTTTCACCCGCATGAAACATTTGAATGTTACCCCAGCCAGTGGTGAAAGGGCCGAACCAAGGTACCTGGGGGTGATGGAAGACCAATCCCTGATCCTCGGCATCATCCTAAGAGGTAAAAGCCACAAAAAATATTTAAAAAGAGCTATAGAGAAGGCCACCATAATTTATACCCGACGCAAAGTTGAAACACCTTCGTGAAAGTCTAAGCTTCAGGATGAAGCTGTGAGGGGAAACTCTTAAATGGTCCATCATGACCACTAAAATTAGAGAAGGGAAAATGTATCCCCAACCTGGTAAAGAGGAATTTTTATAGAGGAATGAAACAACTCTCAAAAAAGCTACATATCCTCTCCACCAAGCCTACTGGAAGAATCGACCAATCCGAGGGGTTGCCCACCTTAACGTCAGCATTCATTATAGCCTCGACAGTATTCAAGATTAAAGGAGTCTCAAACACTTTGGTAGACACCTAATGATATCTATTAGTATTAGCTGACTCAACTAACCGAAATCCCCTACGGGCAAGTTCATCAGCTTTATAATGATCACTGAGACTGATCAAAAACACAACTTTTGACTGTCGCTAACATTCCAAATGACGCTTAATTTTAGCATCACTAGGTTCATGGTCAGTATCCCCCCCAATATACATTGACGAAGATACCAACATGTTCCCTCCTTTGCTGGGAAGCTTTTATTTGTGCCTTAGTCAAGACGAGAGAAGGCATTGGTTTCTCGATAGGTTCCTTACCCTCACTAGTTTTCCCAAATAGGACAGTTCCTGAAGGGCCTCCCGATAAAGTTTTCTCAGAAAAGAAGTCCTCGGTGACTCTTTTTGTTTCGGAAAGCCCAATCAAAGAAGAAATATTTGATTCAAAATCACTACGGGCATAGGGAATGGAATGTGATGCAGACTTCGTTCTTCTTCTCGAAGAGGAAAAACATTATATTCTGAATCATTCTCTATAATGATAGGGTTATTGTTCATCGTAACGAAAATACAGAAAAAAACTCGAAGGCCGTAAAGTAAAGAAGAAGGCTAAAAGTCGAAGCTCGAAATCTTTGAGACTTTGAATGTATGATGATGGTTACTCCTGTAAAAATGCTCTCAGAATTGGAAAAATCTCAAAGGAAACAAAGGAAACTCAATCTACAAGACTACGAAAAAGTTTCTTCGCATTTCCTTTATATACATATAAACAAAGACATTCGGGCGGATCTGATTGAAAGTAAGAAACAAGGATCAACAAAAAAATTCCATCTTGGGTACACAGCCAAACTCAGGTACACTTAAGTGCACAGTAAGTTGCATCACACCACTTTATACCTTTTCAGGTCACACGTCTAGGAAAATAAATAGCAAAACGTTTCAATGATTCAGATGCATTTAATGCTCATGTAACCCATTACTCATTGGCAAAACTAAAATAGTGCATGTCAGCCGACACCTAGACAACATTCTCAATGACCAACCACGACTGTTAAAAGACTCCTCCGATATCCAGATTGTCCGACGAGTTGTAGGGGCAATTCTTCGGTGTCAGTGAAAGGCTCAATAACCCGAGACACACTTATCAAATCCGCTCCACTGGACCCAAGGTATAAATTTATTCACAGAGAATTTTTAGGTACACAATCTCTAATTTCCACTCTCACTACGATTATCTTAAACCTTAAACTGACTTGGATGTTAGTGTGTTAATCATGCAGTTACTATCCTCTAAACCATTGTATCAGAGATTAGCAACACCGATTCAAGATCGACATCGATTAACGTCTCTGATTCAAGAGACATTGTGATTACAACCTTCGATTCACGGTATTACATCGCTAAATTGTTCGAAAAACTGTATTCACTGTAGTTTCTACAATCTCCTTCATTTTTAATTCTGCAACGGAACAACATCGATTTAGATGTCGATCTCGATACATTTCCACTAGGTAAATTAATATCGTATGTTTCAAACGTTCTAATCTGAACATAAACAATGATGCTACCTTTTTATGCATTTATTTTTCATTTTCTTTATTTGATTTGTGCTACTAGCTATAGCTCAACATATATAGGAGATAGAGCATTTGCTAAAAGGCAATTCAACATCATAGTAGCGCACAATGCAGATAAAATAATATTAATATTACTACACCAATCAAATTCCACTTGATAATTATTTATTTAACCCTGCCTAAAATCGGAAAGAGAATAATTAAACAAGGCATAAGTCAAACATTTTGTGGCTAAAGTGAAGCAAAACCCATTGTGGACAAAGCACTCCCATGTTCCTTAGTGATATACAACTATTACAGCCTTAATTTAGTAATATTTTACTCATGGTCAACAATAATTATAGTACATTTTAGGGCAAGATATGGTGGATTATTATTACCACACCAAATGCAACTCAATGAGTTATCCCACCAAGTAAGTTTTGTTTTTTTAAACAAAATCTCACCAAGTAAGTTATTCACGTGTTTTGTGTGAATTAGTGGTGAAATATATTTTAGGGCTAAGATATGGTGGATGATTATTATTGCCACACCAAATGCAACTCAATAAGTTATCCCAACGAGTAATTTGTTCACATGTTTTGTGAGAATTAGGAGGTGAAAAACAAGTCGATTCGTCGAGCTAGTCCATTTAACTTGTTATTTTAAGGGGGGTTAGTTGAGGTTTTTAACTCGATTCTATTAATCGTCACATCCGTTCGACTAGCTAAAAAAGTAGTTGGGTTAAGATATGAGGTTTTTAACTCGATTCTATTAATCGCCTCATCCATTCGACTTGCTAAAAAAATGAGTTGGATCAAGGTATGAGTGGGCCGACCTACGAGTAAAATAAAATAAAAAATAATTTATATAAAATTTGCTTTTGGATTTATTTTGAAATTTGTATTATTTTTAGATTTGTTTAGTGTTATTCTATTTATTTTGGAATTCATTTTAAATGTGGATGATTGGGTTAATTTTAAGACTTGTTTAATTTAGTTGGATTTATAATGGTGACATTTCTGCTATTAATTATAATATTAACAATTGTAATTATGTTGATGGTGTTGAATTATTTTAGCAAGATTTTATATATAACTGTGTGTTTTATTTGGTTTTGATTTTCAACCATGAGTATGTGTTAGAAATTTCGGTAAAGTTAAATGAATCTATATTTGAATCGTGAATGGAGTTTTTTTAAAAGTATTTCATGTTTTTATTTTTTTTATTTTAGAATTTGGAAAGCACGAATATCTATGATAATTCAGTCTTTTAATCGAGTCTGCACAAGACTGGTGAAGAACTCGAATGTAAAGAAGAGTGTATGGAATAATGAAGAGGATATATGATTTGATTGTGAGATTTCTGAATTCTGAATAATATATTTATAAGCCATGCATGTGTTATTTCACAAGTTTGCAACTCTCGATGAAACAACACATTTTCAGCATAAATTTGCAATGTTTCACCTATAGTTACCTTATGCACCACTTCATGAAGTGTTGTATATTTCGAATTTGAAATTCAAACTTTCAGCAACAACCAAAAAATCAAGAGCAATAATGTCATCGCATATGCCGGCCGAAGCCCGGCCGCCGGAGCCGCCTCATTTACGCCAAAAATAACTCAATTACTCTGATGCGTCGTACCTAAGTTCTCAAGTGTCGCCTACAAGCCTCCACTAGCGCCTCTACGCCCACGCCCTCGGACCCAGTCCCGGAGCCAGAGTCGGTGTCGCCGGTGGCCATACCGGCGAAGGGTTGTTTGGATAAGACAGGTGACATAATGCTTTGTACCACGACATTTGTATATGTGACACTTGACCTTCTTTTCCTCCTTTATTGAGTTTAATGTTTCAAAATATTTATAAATGCTTTTAAAGTAAACACTACTTTCTATGTGAGACTATTTGCAATGCATTTTTCGTCATTAACTCAATTGTCCATTTTTTATCATATTAAACATATCCATGATCATTGATTGTCCATAATGTCCAACCGTATGTAGCTTTATGAGTTCCCCATGAATGCCAATATGAAAGAAAAGTGTGTACAAAATGAGTTGAAGTTGTCAATATGAAAAAACTTATTAACTTTATTTTCTAATACATTCATTTTATCAAAATTTTAAATATTTACACTTGATTTTAATTAAGATGTGTTAAAAGAATTTGTTTGACATACCTAATCACTAATAAGTCAAACAACGTTGTGTTTTAGGCTCTACTACTTAAGTTGAATCGGCTCGTTCTATCTCGCTTTTAAGAGAGTTTACGCAGGGTTATCCTAAACAAGTTGGTTTGCTCTTTTTTCCATCCCAAGTGTGAATTATATCTAGGCATTGCTTTTGAATTTGAAAATTTGTCCAAATTCAGTGAAGGGGATGCGGCTAAGCATATCCTTTAACACCCCGACATAAAAATAAAAGAATTTGTCTTGTACTCCCTTTGGCCGGGAAATACAAACACGTTCACCGGGAATGCAAGCCTTCAAAACAACATCATCCTCATTTCCGGTCGAAAACACCTTTCGTAAAGAGCGAAGCTTCGCTATCTCCACCTCACCCATGGAGCCTTTTTCATAGCCCATCACCTCATCACTAAAGGAGCCAGAAGTTTCCATTAGGATTTTCACGGAACCTGATGAGGAAGATTCAGAGTCAGAATGGATAAAAGAGGCATATATATCCCTATAAACCTCTAGCATAATACAATCAAACTCTTCTCTACCTAATCCTTTTTTATAATCCCTCATACATGCACGCCACTACGCGTATCTCTCTTCAGAATTTTGGGGTTTTAGAACGACACCTTCTTCATCACATTCGCGTAAAACTACCATTTATTAAAACAAAGGAAATGTGCGGGAAAAATAAAGTGAAAGGAAGAAAAAGATACCTGGAAGCGGTTGTCGTTTGGAAGATTTGAAGAGAGGAATTAGGGGCACTTGTAAAGGAAAATAGGAGAGTCTTTGGGGAACAGAAGAGGGATTTTATTTATAAAAAAGAGAAGTTATGGAAAGTAATGACTAAAGAAGAGGAGATGTGTGTTGGTTTCAAAAATTGCCTTAGTAATGATTAGACCTAAAAAACTAGGTGACTGTAGGGAAACCAGTGCATGAGCGTCACGTACACCGAGAATGAACTCGACAACCGTTCGGTTATAAGAGCCCAGCCCGGAGCAAAAGATCAATATTTATGTTGATCGAACATAGGGCTTCAAATATATCCATATGCTCGTGGGGCTTATGTTCATACATATATCCATTGTCTGGGCTAGGAGAGATAAAAAGGCAAGATATGGATAAAAGGCCAAGGAGGACAAACAAAAGCTTAGTCGGGTAGTACCCCGGTTTGATATCTCCATGCTTGAGGCGGGTTGTATAGCTTGAGACATATGTGGTCGGCCATAGAGAATGATGAAGATGCGTCAGCCAGGCTTATACTCGATCATTATCCTTGGATCTAGATGTTACATAGAGCCTGACCTTGATGAGGTTGTTACAGAGTGACCGACCTATTAAGGGCGTAACCGCTCATCAATACATGAAGGTGCATGCTATGATAATGACCATCATTGGAAACACCAATCATTTCTTTCCTTAATGGCATCTCAATTACATATTATGAAGAGTCACAACAGTTGTATGAAGTGACCAATGAGGTCTATGCACCTCTATATATATGGCTCTCGACTGAGGGGTAAGCAAGACACATCGCTTGGAGCTCACGCATACTTGTTTAAATCTATGAATCCCTTAATATCATAAACAATTCACTGCCATTTTCTTGAGGCTCTCCCTGATATACTTCAACTAGCTGAGAAGTCACTCATTTAGTGTTTAGCAAGAACATAGTCTAACTCAATTTTTCTTAAAGTTACTATATAGAGGAAAGAATTTTAAATATTGTGAATGTAGAAGGATAAATAGATAAAAATGTGTAAGCAACTTATTTTGATTGATTGTACATGTTAACTTTTTCCCCAAGAACTATATTTATGTACAAACATAAGTCCTACTAGCCAAAATAACATTGATTGTAGAATTCATTCTTGTTCAACTAATTATTAACAAAATGTGTTGAGTTAGTGTAGCTGTAGAAATATTGAGAATAAGCCATTGGATTGACTTAACTCGCACAGATCAAATAAAAATCACCACCATGCTTTATTATTTCCAGAGGAATGGGAAAACAGCGAATAACCCAAAAAAGAGGGGGAGAGAATCTATGTACAGGGGTTGGTTATGAAAAGGGAAGGTATTAACACCTTAAACATCTACGGTACTCCGCAGGAACTTCTTTGAAAATTTGTGTATTTTGGCTATAACTATTGTATACAAAAATAGATGGTGGAGATGAGAAAAGAAGTATTTATATACAATTTTTTCACCCTCCACGGTTGTGAACCTTTAGTGCCTACATACCATCTTCCGTGCAATAGGGGATCAGAGTACTCATAGTTCATCTTTAAAAATTTTAAAATACAAATGTGTTGATTAATTTTAAGACACGAGACATCATCGTCATATCCGAATGGAAGAACATACTTGCTACCCACGATTATGAGAAAGGAGAATTTGCGTCATCTCAAATTGGAGGATATAACTTGGATTTAAAAATCAATAAAGCCTCTCTCTACACCCAAGTTTAAAGTATCTCACTTCACTACATATCGTAGAAGTAAAGTAGCCCGCATCACTACAAGGATCGACAAGAGTCTAACCTTTTGATAAAATTTTAAAGTAAAAAGAAAAAATGGCAAAAATGGTTTGGATGATATTGATTGATTTTTAGTCTTCTCACAAAAATATCAAAGTATCATTAAGAAAATATTTTTGAAAATGCATGGACCTAAGTCCAAGTTTATTATGAAAGCGGTTCAAGTTAGAAAACCAGAAGAATTTTGAAAAGGAGGGAGAAGATTTTTGAAATTAAAGAAGATTGGAGGAGATGAATGGACTATCTTAAAGCATAAGGTAAAAGCTAGGGAAAAGAACCTTCTAACCAACAAGAGGTCAACACTTGACACAATGAGTCAATGTAAAATTCTCATCCTTTGGATTGAAACGAAGCAAACTAAGATACTAAACTTCTTAAGAATACCAAGCTTCAGATGCATTAAGTCTTAAAAAAAATTGGGCAGAGTAACAACTGTATACAGAGGCATTCCCAATCACAGTCAGAGCATATAATCAAAATATCCTGCACACAAATAAAATCAACCCAATATCTTGGGGTATGTAGCGACTAGTTTTTAAATCAAGAGTCGCCACTATTAGTTTTTATCCTAGGGAAGGGAACCTAATAGAAAACCCTAATTCGCAAATAGAGATTCTAGGTTTCAGACTCAATTAGACAAAAGGAAGGTGTTAGGCGCCTTTCATCCACCTTGTTCACAAGGATATTAAGCTCTAGGTTTAGGTTTGGGATAAACAGGGTTTTAAGTTTTAATTAGAAAGAAAGATTTTTAATTTTTAATAAGAGAAAGGGTTTAATTTTTAATAGGAGAACTCGCTACGATTTTTGATCGTATGCCTACGTATCCTCTTATGAGGAATCAGAGCCCTAATTCGTAGTTCGTATGGGTTGGTGTTTTTTAGGGGTTTGCAAACATATTTTGAATCACTTCGCACTTGGTCGGGAGTAGTGATTGCGGAGATTTTGACTGAATGCATAGTAAGCCAAAACTAGTTTGAAACCCTTTTGTATAAAAGACAGTAGATTAGTTTAGTTGATTGCGAAAATATAATTTGTTGTTTGTTGCGTGTTTTTTTAATCGTATTAACTGCAAAAATATCTTGATTAATGCATAATTAAGAAGAGATTTAATGCAAATAATATAGTAAAATAATGTATGCAATTTTAATATGAAAATAATTTATTTGGTAATATTATAATATCTACATATTAAATATATTAATAATAATATTTTCATAAAATATGATAATAAAAATTAATATTAATAATTATAAATAAAAAGGAAATAAATAATTAATAATGATAATAAGAATAAAATATAGTATAAAAATAATATAAAAGAAATAATAAAAAATAATAATCATTTTAAGTAAATCTGGGGGAGTGTCGTTTTCAACTAACCAGTAAAAAGGGGGGTGCTGGAAGTTAGGCCCAGGCTGGCCCAGAATAGTTTAGGCGAGGGGGGTGCAAATTGCTTTGGAGCTTAGTAATAATAAAAAAGGAGGTGTGGAAATTAACGGGCTTGGCCCATTACACGGTTTGGAGAGGAATCTGGGTAATCGAATGCGTAAGGGTGCACGCTACTGTGGTACGGACTTGGCCTAACGGCCGTCAGATGATGATCAAAAGGGGGGAGGCGAAGGTGTACGTTAAGTATGATATGCGCGTGCCTACTGGATAACACGAAATAATAAAAATTGTTTTTACATTTTTATTTTCATTTTACAATTTACATAAAACTTTCCCTCTCTCGTTTCTCTTTCTCTCCATTGCGAACCACCCTTCAAAACCCTTAGCCTAAATCTGGTTCTCACCCTTCAGCGCGGCGGCTATTCTAATCCCTTTCGCGAAATCCGACCCAACACCTTAGTATAAGAACAGCAACAACGAAACGGAAAAAAAACGAGCTAAGCCTGATTACCCTTTCGCGATGATGGTTTTTGTTCTTGAGTTTTAGTTTGATTTTGAGCTAATCCTCCCTTGTCTCCTTCGATTTGCAGATCTTGAAGGCAGTTTTCGGTGGCGTTAAAGTTGATGGCGGCAGATGGCGGCCGTGATAGGGCTATCAGCGACGATTGTGCTTTCCGGTAGTGGAACCCCAATCGCCCCTTTCACTGTAGCGCCTTCTTCTCAAAAATCTCTACCGTAAATTATCCGCCTTCTTGTTCTTCCGTATCAACAAAAAAATCCCCCTGGCATTCTTGTCGTTCTGTTATTTATAGTTTTTCTAGAAATTTTAGGGTTTTCAATTGTTAGCATTAGATTTAGGGTATTAGAGCAAATTAGGGGATTCAAATTTCATTGTAATTGATTTGTATTTCGTATTGAATGAAATTGGAGGTTCTGATAATCATTTGAGATTCTTGTAATATTTGATTGTTGTGCTATTTGGATTATGTCTTACTGTAATTTTCTGGATTGTAATGGTGTTGATTTGGTTTGATAATGTTTCAAGATTTGATTGGATTTTCAATTCCTACAGTGTTAGTTTTTTTTTTTACAAAAATCAAGCGCTTAGTTTAGATCTGAACAATAATTGTTAGTACACAAATTTTGTAAGATTGAAACAGTGTCTGTTTTTCTTTCACTTGGGCTTTACGCTTCTTTTATTTACTTAGCCCAATCACCCCTTACGGTAATTATTCCTTACCAAGCCCTGTTTTGATAATTTTCAATTAGTAACACATTTTTATTAATAGAATATAATATACAAATAACCACAACAATTTCTCAACAAATCCAGGAAACGCTATTACTAACAAGCTATGCTTTTCCGAAAATAAACAACAATTTTTTTTTTGTTTGATAATAATACTTAACAAATATTTTAATAAATACTTTACAGAAAATATAAAATAATTATAATAAAAAGTATTCAAAAATAACAGTAAAAAATGAAATAAAAATGCTAAATGGGCTCACTTAGAGACTATTTTAACGGGCCTGTATTTTGTACTAGATTCAAAGCTTTAAATTTAGTTTACCTCCCTTTTAGTAACAAATGAAAAAGATCTCTTTTAACGAGTTGTGAATAAGAATTTTCTTAGAAAAATAACAACAAACATTTTATAATAATTTTTTCTAAAATAAACCAGCAACAAAAATGACAGATGAACTGATTTTAAAGATCCCAATGGGCCAGCTAAAGAAGAAGCCTTAATGGGTCTGTAACTCGAAATTATACTGATTTTAATTCCAATTAACAACTTAAACTTGCGTTGGTTTTAAGACTTAAGGACATAACAATTATTTGAATAATTTTTTCTTTTTCGAGTCGCATGGGCCATAGGACAACATGCCATACGAATAGGTTTACACGAGTCTTCCTGATTTAAAAAGCCCCGCCTTCTTGAATTTAAGGTACACCCCCTAGTTGGATAAAGATAGATCATCAGATACTGCTATACCGTCTTTAGTAGAATATTACTTCAATTTTAATCTCAAAAAATAAAATCATCGAGGTAGGACAAATTTGGGGTACGGAAGCTTCCCCTATTCAATTATCTTCCAGTCGAATGGCGTGAGAAAACTCGAGTCTTGTGCATTATGATTGGAAGTTTATTGAATACTTGAAGTATCCCAAAATTTGTTTGACAAACATAAGGTTATACTGATGTACCATACCCTTACAAGTCTCAAGGAAATAGGAAAAGCTGATGACATATCGCTTACCGGGGTTTGATTATGAGGCAAATGGTTTTGAACTTAAGAGCACAATTTTGTATATCTTGGTTTTACTTTTGATCATTCACCCATTTGGAGGATGAATACAACAATAATTGATGATGCATGGCTGCTTGAAGACTAAGGCCATGGATTATGTTCGCGAATCACTGCATGACATCTGATGCGATAGGCTAAACCTTGTATATTGGAGCATCGCTACGTGAAGTCTGAGGCGATAATCGGTGTTTACGCAATAAAGAAACGCATTGCTGCATGAAGTCCAGGGCAATGGGTTAAATTTTTGTTTTCTTTCGAGCATCGCTGCATGATGTCTAAGGAGACGATCTGTGCTATGGGATAACGAAACATATTACTGCATGAACTAGGTTAGAGTGCTTTTCTTCTGAGCATCGCGGCATGAAGTCTGAGCCGATGATCGGTGTTTATGGAATAAGGGAACGTATTGCTGTATGAAGTGTGATGCAATGGGTTATAGTTTTACAAATCACTGCGTGAAGTCTGAGACGATAAGCTAGATTTGGTTTTCGGGCATCGATGCCTGAAGTCTGAGGCGATGGTTTATGTTACGGAATAGAGAGATGTACATTGCTTCATGAAGTCTGAGACAATGAGTTTGGTTTGCAAATCGCTGCGTGAAGTCTAATGCGATAGGCTGGATTTTATGGAATAAAGAAACACATTGATGCATGAAGACTAAGGCAATGGGTCAGGTTTGCAAGTCACTGCGTGAAGTCTGATGTGATAGGCTAAATTTAGTTTTGAACATCACTGCGTGAAGTCTGAGGAGATGGTCTGGAGTTTGGAACATATTGCTGCATGAAGTCTGAGGCAATGGATTAGGTTCGCAAATCGCTGCATGAAGTCTGAGGTGATAAGCTAAATTTGGTTTCGAACATCACTGCATGAAGTCTGAGACGATGGTCTGGAGTTTGGAACACATTGTTGCATGAAATATGAGGCAATGGGTTAGGTTTGCAAATCACTGCATGAAGTCTGATGTGATAAGCTAAATTTGTTGTTTCGAACATCGCTGCCTGAAGTCTGAGACGATGATATGTGTCCCATAATAAGAAATACATTGTTGCATGAAGTTTGAAGCAATGGATTAGGTTTGCAAACCACTGCGTGAAGTATGATGTGATAAGATAAATTTACTTTCGAACATCATTTTATGAAGTCTGAGGCAATGATCTGGGTTTTGAAAAAACATTGCGGCTTAGAGGCAATGTGATGAGTTCAGATAATACATTGCGGCTTAGAGGCAATGTGTTGAGTCTGGATAATACTTTGCGGCTTAGAGGAAATGTGTTGAGTTTGGATAATACTTTGCAGCTTAGAAGCAATGTGTTGAGTTTTGAGAATTCATTGGGGCTTAAAGGCAATGTGTTGACTTGGATAATACATTATGACTTAGAGGCAATGTGTTGGGTTTTGAGGATACATTACGACTTAGAGGCAATGTAATGGGTCTTTAAGAATATGTTGCGGCTTAGAGGCAACATATTGGGCTTGGATAATACATTGTGTCTTAGAGGAACTGTGTGGAGTTTTAGGATACATTGCAGCTTAGAGGCAATGCACCGAGTTTTGAGAATTCATTGCGACTTAGAGGCAATGTTTTGAATTTTACAAATACATTGCGGCTCAGAGGCAATGTAATGGGTTTTGAGAATATGTTGCGGCTTAGACGTAACACGTTGAGTTTTGAGGATACATTGCGGCTTAGAGGCAATGTGTTAAGTTTGAGGATACATTGCGGCTCAAAGGAAATGTTCTGAATTCTTCAAATGCATTGCGGCTTAGAGGCAATGTTTTGAATTTTGAAAATACATTGCGGCTCAGAGGCAATGTATTGGGTTTGTAAGGAACTCATCATTGCAAAAAGACTTAGGTGATGGGCTGAATGTGTCATGGCATGAAGACAGAGGTGACAGTTTGAATCGTAGGAGAGGTATTACGTTGGTCGACCCTTAGATTGTTGAATCGAGGGTGAAATTATTTGTCTATTTTCTATGTGATACATGTGTATGCATGCATATTGAATGTTATATGTATGCGAAATGTATGATGTTTGACATTGATATGGAACCCTGAGTGTATTGAATATTGAAATGTATAAGGTATGTATGCTTTAGATATGCAAAATGAAATGTGTGTAAGATGTGTATATGCCTTGAAATGTTATGAAGACCATTTCTGGCATTCTCTCCTTTAAACCATTGGCTTAGAGTTACCAATTCCTGGCGTTGTATGTTGTGTCATCGTAGCATTGTTGAACTTGAATGCGGTGGACAATGTTAGCAAAATTTGAACATTGATTTCGTATTGTGAGCGCGGGTGTAGATGTAGACGTAAATGTAGGTAATGGCATATGCATAGGTTTGTATTTTGTAAGCGTGGGCGTAGACGTATGCATTGGCATATATGTGGCCTTTGTAAGCGCAGGCGTAAGCGTAGACGTATGTAGATTTGTATGTTGTAGGCGCAGGCGTAAGCGTAGACGTATGTAGATTCATAGGAGTACACATGTGCGTGGACGCATGTGTGGATGAAGACTTTGCGTTGCAAATGTAGAAATAGGTGCTGACTTGTATATGGGTGTAGACTTTGTGTACAGACGCATAGACGTAGGAATATATATGCATAGATTTTGTATTGTTGAATGCAAGCATAGGCGCAGAAGTACGTGTATACTTTTTGCTTCGTGAGCGTAGACATGTGTGTAGACTCTTGTGTTGCAATACGTAGGAGTAGCCATGTGGACGTAGACGTGGATTTTCTTTAGATATTTTTCTAACCAAAAATGTTTTTTCGATGTTTTGTCAAATGCTTTTATTTTTATAATCCCCCGAAATGATTTCAAGACAATATTCATAAGTAATGATCGTAGTATTTTGTAAACAAATATGAGAAAAGAAAAATGCAATTTGAAAGATGCGAAGAAAGCAACTGTTTTATTGATATGCCTCTGAATAGGAAAAAATACACGATGCAATTCCTAGAAAGAGGTAATTACATAAAGTTTTAAAACTGTAAATGGAAATAATAAATGATAATTGTTACTGCTATGCCCTAATATCCTTTTAGTGATCTTATCTCCTTCACTTCTTAGTTGAATGATTCATATCTATCTCTCCTTTCGTGGTTCGTATTCGCAGTCATAGATCTCAGTCTTTTTGTTCTTTATTTCTTTGTATGATCCCTAATTTTTGCCTTGATTTCCCTTTAGGGTTTTCAATCCACCGGGATAATTTTCTTGTTTATATGCTCTTAATTTTCACTTGGATCGCCCTTTAGGGTTTTCAATCCACCGGGACGCTCCTTTTTTCCTAAGTCGCTTGTTTAAGGTTCGAGCTTAGCGAGCTTCTTATACATAGTGTTTTTGACTGCGTCTGAATTTTCCGGGTGCGGTAGTTCTTCCCTATCCATTGTTGTGGAGATAAGACCACCATCAGAGAATGTTATTTTGACTACATACGGACTTTCGTAATTGGGGGTCCGTTCACCACGTGGGTCGATGCAAATTAGCAGAATCTTCTTGAGTACTAGACCATGTCGTGGTCCATTTCGTAGAGTTTGTTTGCCAATGCTAGAGGCATTTTCTTGATGTCCTTGTTTTTCTTTTATGCCATAAAACAAAGGCTTGTTATCCGGTATTTCTTTGATAGCAAGACAAAGTGAGGGCTCTTGATAGTGTCTGTTTGTGATGCGCAGTTCGTGGTTGGACCAATTTATTTTGAACATAGACGATATAGTTGTCAGGGCATCTGTCATTGAATTTCCTTTTTGTGGGGATGTGACTGAAAGTGATCTTTGCAAATTCCGCAGTCAGTTTTCAAAACATGATCCCAATATGGAATCGGTTTTTTTTTATGTTTAGTATCCCTGTTCTCCGTTGACTTGTATATGGCTTGTGAGCATTCTTTGGAGAAGTCAATACTGCCCCTATATCATGTCACGGTGCATTTGAAGCCCCATTGAACGTGAGTATCTGACGTGCCCCTGGCTCGGGTTCTTCATCAGATCTTGGTATTTCGTAGTTGCTTATTTTTACAGCACCATTTGTATTTGACCTTGGCCTGTTACCATAGATATGCGTAATAACTTGATCAGATTCTTTGTGGCTCCACTCTTTATATTTCCCCTTAGATTGGTTTCTTCTAGGTCTTCCCCTGTGCTCAGATTAATGGTCTTAATAGCCTCTTGATATGGTTGTGTATTGTTAGCTTTTCTTTCTATTCCCTCGGCATTTTCTCGGAGAGTTCAAGATCTTTATCATCTTCCTCTTTAGCTTGGTTGATAGGAGCATAAAAATTATATCGGATCGAAGCGGTAGAATTTCAGTAGTTTTGGGCATGAATTTGCACCTTTATCATGTTTTGGTACAGATTTAGTATACGAAACTTGAAAATGAATATGCAGAGAAAGTATTGCCATTTTTAAATTTGAGATATAAATGCAAGAGAAGGAAATGGATCTTAATTGAAAACAAAATATAACTTTTATTAATTTCAAATATTGTCTGAAACAAAACGAGGGAACCCTTACAAGCAACCCCTATGCCCCGGGCTTGACATAGGTTCTTTCAAAAACAAGAAAAATTAATTAAGAAAGAAAAATATCTCAGGAATCTCCACGGTCGTTCATCTTTTGAGTTTTTTCTCCTGGGGCGCAGTCTCAGATGAAGTCAGTTTCCCCTTTGGTGTTGACTTTATTGGATATCGTTGCCACATGTCCGCCATGCTATGTCCCCTTGTTGAGAAAGGTCTCCAGGATTGGAGGAAATTATGCTTTGCCCTTCAGAGTAGCTTTATATTTTTCTTCAAGGTATTGTCTGAACTGGACTATCCCATGGTCCCTTAGCCTTTGTAGAGCTCTCTCAAAAGCTTCATTGTGTTCCAGCGGGAGTCTGCATCCCAACAGATATCCTTTCAGCGAGTTCGTCAGGGTTTTTGCTTGTCTACTTTCCCCAGAGTCGGTGACTACTTCAATTGCATTTATTGTCAGCCCATCATGCGACGACGTAGGGTATGATGTGATGTTGGGCTTCTTGAAAGTGATGTCTTGAGAATCCAACAAATCCTGCACCTTGTGTTTGAAAGGCCAACATTGTTCTATGGTATGTCTAGGAGAATTAGCATGATACTCGCATATGGCGTTGGCATTGTATCTTCGTGGGAGTGGCCCGACTGGAGGAGCTAGAAGCTTGAGTTCCACTAAGGATGTCTTAACTAGCTGTTGTAATAACTGGCTAGGTGGCATAGGGAGTGGGTCAAATTTCCTGGGTGGCCTTCTGCCTTGCTGCTGTCCTAGTGGGATCACTAATGGTTGTTGTACCCTGAGTTGTGACGCTGCAACATTAATTTCTCCCTTTTTTCCTTTGGGGAAGCTTGAAGCAGACCGTTTTGAATTGTAGGGAGCATTTGATGATCCCCCTGATATCTTCCCACTTTTTACCCCAGTCTCGATTCTTTCTCCAATGGTTACTAGGTCTGAGAACCCCGAAGAGATACTTCCAACCATCATCTCATAATACAGCCCTTTCAAATTTCCCATGAACGTGTCTACGAGCTCTTTTTCCAGCAATGGTGGTTGTACACGGGATGCCAATTCCCTCCATCTTTGAGTATACTCTTTGAAGGACTCTTCTTTCTTCTAGGACAAATTATAGAGTTGCATGTGGGTAGGCGTCATGTCCAGGTTATATTTTTAATGCTTTAGGAAAGCATTAGCAATATCTTCCCTGGTTTGAATATGCGTTCGCTCCAATTGAATATACCAGTCTGAAGATTCCCCACTCAGGCTATCTTGAAAATATTGAATCATCAACTTCTGATTGTGGGCATGGGCATGCATCTTCATGCAATACATGCACAAATTATTTCTTGGACAAGTGAGCCCCTTGTATTTTTCAAAGTCAGGTACTTTGAACTTTGGCGGAATCACCACATTAGGAACTAGGCCCATTTCAAGAGCGTCTACATCGAAAGTGTCGAAACCCTCTACAGCTTTTAGTCTTTCCTCCAGAGCTTTGTACTGATTCATCACTAATGGATTATCAACAGCATGAGTACTAGTCGTCTTTGAGGGCGCTTGGTTGGCATCCTCTAGATCATGGTCTCCGTATTGCAGGTCCAAGTAATTGTCTGCATTATTAGTTGGAATCTGCAGGGTACGAGGTGCCCCTGCTTTCAGCGACGGTGGACAAACCCTTTTGTTTCAGCTTCTTGTTGGGCTATGACGGACTTCTGGAGTCCTGCCTCTGACTCTTTCCTTAGTTGGTGACCGCTTGATGCACCAATAGTCTGGGCTACTTCTTCGAAAGCTGCCCTGGGAACCTGATCCAGTCGGTCAATAATATTCTTCAAAGCTAGGAGGACTTTACTCATATATCCTTTCATTGAAGTGACATCACCTTTTACTTGATCGAGATCATCTTTGAATGCAGCCTAAGTTTCCTCGATTTTTTCCATTTCTTTCTGTTGATAAGCCCTTGTCTGATATGAAGGCCAAGGAGGTGGAGATCTTTTTCTACCAATGATTCAACTGGAGAGATGTTTTTAAAAAATGAGTTTTGACATGATATGCAGGTGTTCGTGAATGCATGCGTGTGAATGAACACGTATGAATATGAAATGGTTACTTGTCTTATTCACTGAGGTATGTATCAGTCTTTTGCTTATTATTTTACTTAGCGACTATCTTTAAAATAGGTACGCAAACGAGATATGGAAACAAAATGCCTTTATTGAAAGTAACGTAATTAAGATATTGAAAAATATTACGATCTTAAACCAAAAATTTATTTGCATGAAGTCAAGCAAAAGGAAATAAGTCTTCTAGGTGCGCCTGCAGATATCTGATCTGGAAGTCCTCCACCTTGACCTGACAAAGCTTAAGAAAATCTTCAGCATATTATTTCCTTTTCGTGGCCTTGATTTCTGACATGTTTGGCGTGTTGACGTGGGCAAGTTGTTTCCTTCGGTATCCATTTTTAAAGACAGTCACCGAGATCTTGATTTTATCATTATCTTTTATACCCCCTATGAAATGCATGACGAATAGATGAAATATATGAATGTGTGGGTGTAAGGTTGAGTGACGGGACTTTTTGTAATAAGTACCCTTATAGGGTAGGTTCCTTAGTCTTGACCTACAGTTGATCTACCCTCCCAGAAGGTGACTTCCTTAAGGGTGTCATGAATAACACCAGAGGGAAAAGGCACAAGGGCCTCCCTTAGGTGGATCCTCTTTAGGGACTGAGACTTTCGTCTCAAAGTCGTGAAAGATCTCTTCATGAGATATTTGGGTTACAATCATTACAAAGAGTCATGGGTGACCTTCCAAATTCCTACTCGTCAAGAGGATATCTCTCGATAAGTATTCCTTTTTTCGGAAGTTCACCGACTCTAGGCGAAGTCATCACATAAACTCGCAGGGATGATGTACCCCCTAAGCTAATAGACGAACCTTCTTTCTAAGGGTTATATTGGAAATATTTTTGAGATAGAAAAATCCCACCGCGTAGTAAATATATGATGACAAGAGCAATTGACAGTAAATAAATAAATGCGATAAAATAGATAAATGCGATAAATAAATAAAGAAAATAAAAATAAGAAACCCCAAAAAATACCTAAACCTAGGGTTAAGGAGGGTCCCTAGCAGAGTCGCCGGCTGTAGCGACTAATTTTTAAATCAAGAGTCGCCACTATTAGTTTTTATCCTAGGGAAGGGAACCTAACATAAAACCCTAATTCGCCGACATAGATTCTAGGTTTTAGACTCAATTAGACGAAAGGAAGGTGTTAGGCACCTTTCATCCACTTTGTTCACAACGATATTAATCTCTAGGTTTAGGTTTGGGATAAACATGGTTTTAAGTTTTAATTAGAAAGAAAGAGTTTTAATTTTTAATAGGAGAAAGGGTTTAATTTTTAATAGGAGAACTCGCTAAGATTTTTGATCATATGCCTACGTATCCTCTTAAGAGGAATCAGAGCCCCAATTCGTAGTTCGTATGGGTTGGTGTTTTTTAGGGGTTTGCAAACATATTTTGAATCACTTCGCACTCGGTCAGGAGTAGTGATTGCGGAGATTTTGACTGAGTGCGTAGTAAGCCAAAACTAGTTTGAAACCCTTTTGTAAAAAAGACAGTTGATTAGTTTAGTTGATTGCGAAAAGATAATTTGTTGTTTATTGCGTGTTTTTTTAATCGTATTAACTGCAAAAATATCTTGATTAATGCATGATTAAAAAGAGATTTAATGCAAATAATATAGTAAAATAATGTATGCAATTTTAATATGAAAATAATTTATTTGGTAATATTATAATATCTACATAGTAAATATATTAATAATAATATTTTCATGAAATATGATAATAAAAATTAATATTAATAATTATAAATAAAAAGGAAATATATAATTAATAATGATAATAAGAATAAAATATAGTATAAAAAAATAATATAAAAGAAATAATAAAAAATAATAATAGTTTTAAGTAAATCTAGGGCAGTGTCGTTTTCAACTAACTAGTAAAAAGGGGGGTGCTGGAAGTTAGGCCCAGGCTAGCCCAGAATAGTTCAGGCGAGGGGAATGCAAATTAATTTGGAGCTTAGTAATACTAAAAAAGGGGGGGGTGGAAATTAATGGGCTTGGCCCATTACACGGTTTGGAGAGGAATCTGGGTAATCGTATGCGTAAGGGTGCACGCTACTATGGTACAAACTTGGCCTAACGATCGTCTGATGATGATCAAAAGGGGGAAGGAGAATGTGTACGTTAAGTATGATACGCGCGCGCCTACTGGATAACACGTAATAATAAAAATTGTTTTTACATTTTTATTTTCATTTTACAATTCACAGCAAAATTACCCTCTCTCATTTCTCTTTCTCTCCGCCGCAAACCACCCTTCAAAACCCTTACCCTAAATCCGGTTCTCACCCTTCAGCGCGGAGGCTACCCTAATCCCTTTCGTGATATTCGACCCAACACCTTAGTACAAGAACAACAACAACGAAACGACAAAAAAAAGAGCTAAGCCTGATTACCCTTTCGCGATGATGGTTTATGTTCTTGAGTTTTAGTTTAATTTTGAGCTAATCCTCCCTTGTCTCCTTCGATTTGCAGGTCTTGAAGGCGGTTTTTGGTGGCGTTAAAGTTGATGGCGGCGAATGGCGACGATGATAGGGCTATCAGCGGAGATTGTAGTTTCGGTAGTGGAACCCCAATCGCCCCCTTTCACTGTAGCGCCTTATTCTTAAAAAGCTCTACTGTAAACTCTCAGCCTTCTTGTTCTTCTGTATCAACAAAAAAATCCCCCCTGGTGTTCTTGTCATTCTGTTATTTATAGTTTTTCTAGAAATTTTAGGGTTTTCAATTGTTATCATTAGATTTAGGGTATTAGAGCAAATTAGGTGATTCAAATTTCATTGTAATTAATTTGTATTTCGTATTGAATGAAATTGGAGGTTTCTGATAATGATTTGAGATTCTTGTAATATTTGATTGTTGTACTATTTGGATTATGTCTTATTGTAATTTTCTGGATTGTAATGGATTTGATTTTGTTTGATAATGTTTCAAGATTTGATTAGATTTTCAATTCCTACAATGTTAGTTTTTTTTTTGAAAAAATCATTCTCTTAGTTTAGATCTGAACAATGCTTGTTAGTGCGCAAGTTTTGTAAGATTGAAACAGTGTCAGTTTTTCTTTCACTTGGGCTTTACGCTTCTTTTATTAACTTAGCCCAATCACCCCTTACAGTAACTATTCCATACCAAGCCCAGTTTTGATAATTTTCAATTAGTAACACATTTTTACTAATAAAATATAATATACAAATAACCACAACAATTTCTCAACAAATCCAGGCAACGTTATTACTAATAAGCTATGCTTTTTCCGAAAACAAACAACAAAATTTTTTTTGTTTGATAATAATACTTAACAAATATTTTAATAAATACTTTACAGAAAATATAAAATAACTATAATAAAAAGTATTAAAAAATAACAGGAAAAAAATGAAACAAAAATTCCAAATGGGCTCACTTAAAGACTATTTTAACGGGCCTGTAGTTTGTACTAGATTAAAAGCTTTAAATTTAGTTTACCCCCTTTTAGTAACAAATGAAAAAAGATCTCTTTTAACCAGTTGTGAATAAGAATTTTCTTAGAAAAATAATAGCGAACGTTTTATAATAATTTTTTCTAAAATAAATCAGCAACAAAAATGATAGATGAACTGATTTTAAAGATCCCAATGGGCCAGCTAAAGAAGAAGCCTTAATGGGTCTGTAACTCATAATTGTACTGATTTTAATTTCAATTAACAAATTAAACTTGCGTTGGTTTTAAGACTTAAGGACGTAACAATTATTTGAATAATTTTTTCATTTTCAAGTCACATGGGCCATAGGCCAACATGCCATACAAATAGGTTTACACGAGTCTTTCTGATTTAAAAAGCCCCACCTTTCTGAATTTAAGGTACACCCCCTAGTTGGATAAAGATGGACTATCAGATGCTGCTGTACCGTCTTTAGTGGAATATTTCTTCAATTTTAATCTCGAAAAATAAAATCATCGAGGTAGGACAAATTTGGGGTACGACAGGGTAAACCCTAAGAGCTCCAGACAAAATAACAACAGAGTCACAAGGTCCCAAGGGTAGTCAAGGTCTCTAATCCTAAGTCCAAGAGATCTATAACTCCATAATGCCAAGGATAGTAACCAAATAGTCCAAATAACCTTAAAGTTTTTTATTGTTCAAGTTGGTTATTAAGTATTTTCAAAAAGAAAATTAAAGGCTCAAGTGAGCAAAACTAAAAATGAGATAAAGATAAATGCTCAAATGAGCAAAGATGATAATAACATGAAATGTAAATGCTAAAGTAAATGGTGCATTAAAATAAAGCCAAAAGATAAAGGGCATAAAGTAAAAATACATAATAAAAGTCAATTGTTAATGAGTTAGGAATTAGAGGTTAGTTGAATGACCATCTTGAAACTTGCATTTGAAAACTCATTAGAAGATTGATAAAATTAAAGCTTTTATGAACAACAAGTTTAATTTGTTTTTTGTCAAGTATATCATTCATTTTAAGTTCTCGAGGCAACAACAAATGATCAACGATGTTTACATGATTCACTTAGACCAAAATTTATGATGGTTCATTAGAGGATTGATAATATCAAAGCCTCCTAACAATGAACCCCAAGGTTATTGGATCAAGGTTTTCAAATTAACATACTTGGGCTTGCAAACATAAGTTTGGGCCACAAATGATCATTTCTCGAATTGGGACAAAATTTAGCGCTATGTTAAGCAATCGTAAGTGGACTTATATAGAAGTCATGACTATTTTGAGTTTGGTCAATAGCAATCTATATACCATATGTTTGGAGAAATGATATGTAGATCATCTTCTAACAACATGTAACACAAGTAAGAAAGATATAAGATGAAGACGAAGGAAATATATTAGGTGAAATTAGGGTTTCAAGTATCATCAACATCATTCATCCATTTTGGTGGATTTAGTTTTTCAACCTATCAACACTCAAGATCCAATAAAGTTGAAGAACTTATCCCCAAAATAAAATCCAAACAAAAATGATAAAATAAAATTTAATAAAACAAAATTTAAATGCTTAATAAAGGGGAAATATTTGGTAAAATACACAAAGTACATTAAAACACCAAATAAAAATCTCAAAAAAAAGTCAGAAGTCAAATATAAGTTGATAAGTGTTGACAACTTTTTTGGAAATTTTTTTAAGTCGGCAACTATTTTTTAAAATTTTAAGAAACATGCAAAATAAATCAAAAATAGTAAAAAAATAGAAAAATCTGAAATAAAAATAAAATGAGGTCACCAATATTTGTCAATAGGTCATTGGATCCTTCCATAATTTCTTAGAATTTTAAAAATTAAGGAAAGTATTTTTAATCAATTAAAACAAGTTAATTAAAGTGAAAAAATCATAAAAAATATCAAATCACAAAATAAAATTGTTAAAAAAAACCAGAAAGAAAAAATCAAAAATATTTTTAAGAATTTTTTTTGGAATTTTTGAGTCATAAATGATTTTTTTAATGAATTTTTGAAGTTAAAACAATTAAATGTAAAAAATCAGAAAATAAAAATAGAGTCAGAAAAATATGGACCATTGGATGAGAGTCATAACGCGTTAGTAAACAGATCGAATGGATCTAGGACGGTGTGCATATCATTGTCTTATTTGAAAATCACACCAAATCATTTTTTTAATAATTTAAAGTAACTTAAAATCGGGCGCGTTGGATAGAGTCTGACTAATGAAAGTAATCAGTTCCAAGGTTTCTTAAAACATGCATATGGTAAGACAATTGAACTAGGTAAGATTCAAAAAAATCACATGTCACGCTATCATTGGCTGAAGCACGACACGTAGGTCGTCTTCAACCACCAAACGCCCTAAATTGGAGTTTCACAAATTGTAAAATTAGAGAACCAACCCGATACCATTAGATTCGTCTCTTTAATACAATTCTAATTGTACCCTCGCGCCAAATTTATATAAACTAAGCAAGGCTGGATTTAGAAAAAACCAGAAAAAGTAGCGAGCACGACATTTCCAAGTATCTCTCTCAATTCTCAATGAAAATGAAAACCGTAAGAAGTGTGAGAATCAGAAGGATGAATAGAGTAGAATAGGGATTTATTTGGTTCAATTTGGTTGATAATTCTACTTAAAGAGTATTGTGCAACTTATATCACTAAAAACTTCCAAATATTGAACAAGTTATGATCTTTTGAATATGATGAAAATCCATAAGGTGACCTATAGTCTTTTGAACTCAAAAAGCCTCTTGCAATCATTTACAAGCTTAGAACCAAAAATATAGTTAAATTTAACATCCTTAAGATAATTGTGAAAAAAGAATGAGCTCAAGATTATAAAATTGACCAAGTTATGATCCTTTGAAGTCACATGAGAAAATTTGATGCCATATCTAGAGGACTTGTAATATTTCTCAATCATTAGTGATCTTCCATACAAAATTTGTTTGAAACCTTTGAATTGATTTGTTGATAACCCTTTAAAGAGAAGCAAGTCTTTGGAATCACTCAAAAAACTCAAAATATGGACAAGATATAGCCCTTAGAAGTCCAAAACCCTAACTCCTAGAGCATCAAAATGACTTGGGAACCCCTTTCAATTTTGACAACCTTTCTTGTACAAATACTTTTTCTATGTGAAGATAAATTGTTGTCGATGATAATAATAACCTATAGTAACAATAACCACTTCCAAATGTTGATAATTGAGGTAGTTATGCACTTGTGATCAAGGAATCAAGAACTTGTCCAATTAGGTCAAACTTCTTTAATCAATTCTTGCATCTTTTGACTTCCTTTGGAAATTGAAGCATGATGAATCATAGTAGACCTTGTCATGACATTATTTTAAAGCATCCTCAATGATGAAGCTTAAATTCCAATGAAGCTTTGTTGAAGAAGGCATGGAAATAAACTCATGAACCTATGAATCAACTTGATGAAGTGTGTTGTGCCCCCACATATAGTATCATCATTTATAGAGCAAAAATTCATTATATTTGTTAGTTAAAAGTTAATCAACGCAAGACATATATGATCATAGTATAGGGTGCTCAAATAAAGAGACATGCCATTTGTTGTTATAACAAACCTGCTGGACAAAGAAAAATGACTTATTTGGGGAAATGTCAATATATTCATGATAAGGAGATAAAGTCTTCTTATGCAAAATAAATGCACACGCTCAAACCATGGATCATAGACTACAGAAATCAGAATAATAATGTTAACGGGGACCACAGATTCAAACCAGAAATAAACCGGGGTGAAACAATCAACCAAGACAACACCTAAAGAGAAATAAACTCATAAAGGGATCAAGTTTCATCCAGATAATGAACTGAAAAAGGAAAGCTAGAGCCAAATTCTTCCACAAGGGATAACTCAGTGGGAATTGAAAGGATATACACTTTCTGCTCAAGAATGACACTCTATTGGAGAGAAGGTAACATAATTCTGCAAAATAGGGTAACATGCCAACTAAACAACAATGAATGCAAATGAGCAATGAATTTTAAATTCATCTACGCATGATGTATGTATGAATGTATGAATATTATCAAGTATATGCTAACAAAACAGACATAGAACATTGGGAATAACTAGACAAAACCAGCTTGGGTAAAGTCAACACTTGGCTAAATGACATTCCGGATGAAAATTTCATAAGAAAGTAAGCACTAATTGGGGAAACAAATTCCTACTTCACAGCTTAATTTCACTGGGAAGAGATATGGCTTGAAAATAATCACAACATAATCTAATAGCAATAAACCAATATAAGATGTAGCAATATAACATCCTCCATACTTCACCGAGGAATATCATACAGACTTTACTAGGGGAGACAATGCCTCATCGTCTAGACTTGCACTGGACATTATAATACTGACTTCACTAGGGAAGCTGAAAGCCACATCGTCGAGACTTCAACTAGGGATCTCGTGCTGGCTTTAATGGGGATTACAACACTACATCATCTAGTGGAACCCAAAATACATTCTTTAATATCAAGAGTAATGGTTACACAAACTTCTCTGGGGAGGAAATATGAAACTTCATGGGGATACCAACTTTCAGAGAGAAGCATCATCTTAGCTTCATTTGGAGGTCTAAGAATTTTAATCAATACAATAAGAAATCAAAATTATGGGTATTTTAAATCAAACCCAAAACTTGGCGAGAGAAAACCCAAAAATTTGACAACTATCTCAATACTTCTTAGAAAAGATATTTCCCTTGTCTAGTTGCTCAGCTGGGGAAAATATATGTCAGGTCATGACCAAGACTTAACTGGGGGAATGAGATTACATGCCCAACATCGCACCATATATCAATTGGTATGAACTCCAACTATTTGAGAAACACAAGAAGATCATGTGCATATCACCAAGAGTGACTCAGGAGAACCTTCTTGGGGAACATTTTTCAAAAATTCGGAATTCGTCCATCCTTGGAATCACTAATTTTGTTCTACTTGACTCACAAAATTGAAGTAAAAAGTAATTTGTAAATTCTTTTCAAAAACATTTTTATTATGAAATATTTTTGTTTGAAAATTACTATCAATAATAAATGGAATCTTTGCAAACAGAATAAAATAAGAACTACAAGGAATTGGATAAAGGCTCAAACTTTATTAATAGAGTGGTAGTCTGCTAATGCCGAGACTCCATGGATGATTACAAAGTTTAGAAAATGGTAATATATGGAAAAGATACATTGAAATACAATAACCACTATTCCCCCTAACAACTTTGAACTCTTAAGTAGCGACTGTTATTTTTTCCTAGACCGCTCTTTTGGGTTTTCACCCTACCGAGACGCTCATTTTTGCCTAAGCCTCCCTTTTGGATTTTTGACTCAGCGAGCTGTTATTTTATTTCTTTAGGCAACATATTTCTTGATTGCGTCAGCATTCATAGGACATGGGAACTCCTCGCCATCCAAAGTTTCAAGAATCAATGCACCTCTAGAGAAGGCTTTCTTGACAACATATGGGCCTTCATAATTGGGAGTCCACTTGTCCCTAGAATCAGCGTTTAAAGACATGATCTTTCTGAGAGCGAGGTCGCCTTCTCTGAACTCACGAGGCTTGACCTTCTTATAAAAAGATTTCTTCATTATCTTCTGATACAACTGACCATGATACAAGGCCATCATTCTCTTTTCTTCAATCAAATTCAATTTGTCAAACCTTTTTTGGACCCATTCATCCTTTGACAATTTGGTTTCCATTATCACACGCAAAGAGGGAATCTCAACCTCAACGGGGAGCACTGCTTCCATACCATACACAACAGAGAACGGGGTTGACCCTGTTGAAGTGCGAACAGATGTAAGATACCCATGAAAAACAAAAGGGAGCATCTCATGCCAATCTATATAGGTAACAACCATCTTCTGGATGATCTTCTTAATGTTTTTGTTAGCAGCTTCAACAACCCCATATATCTTTGGCCTGTAAGGAGATGAATTATGATGGACAATCTTGAATTCTTCATAAAGTTTTGTCATCATCTTGTTATTCAGGTTCGAGCCATTGTAAGTGATAATACTTCTTGGCACACCATGTCTGAATCTCCAAATACACTTAAAGACTTGATTCCCAAATCTATGGCAGCTTTGAGACCAAAAATACACGCTTCGTATTTTGCCATGCGTGATACGGTGGGAGAACTGACTTGAGGTTTTGCGTTTGTATTCACACTTGTTCGGTTTAGCAAGAGTCGCCACCGACTTTTTATTTTATCCTAAAGGAAAGGTTAAAAAGCACAGGAAAAACCTTTGAGATGTATTCGTGGGTTCGGGGGGTAGATTATGAAAAGGGAAGGTGCTAGCACCCTTTTCATCCATGGTTATCCATAGGCTCTTAGTTACTTGTTTTAGATCACTTGCCTTGATTTTCAATTGCTTGAAATGGTGTTTATGTGTGTGTGGTTTTTGAAAATGTTTTGAAAAAGATGCCTTGTCTAGGCAACCATTGTAACAATTCTTTACTCGAATGTTTTACAAAGGTGTTTGTCTTTTTGAAAATATGTTTCAAGGTTTTGAAAATTTGTTTGGAAATTGTGTTGTGGGGTGTATTTTGAAAAATGGAAAGGATTTGTTTTGCAAGTTGGTCAAGTAACCAAGAGCTATCTACCCTAAATTTCTCAAAGATCTTTCCTATGTTTTAACCCTTTTAACAGTTTTATTCCACCATTGTATTTGGTGGACAATCTTGTATTAGGATGTTAACGGGACGGGCGCGGGTCATCGTTTAGACCATGAATGCAATAGTGTCAAGTGTCTTTGGCAATTTGCTTGAGGGACTATGATCATTTTGTTTAGGCAACTTCGAAAGCGTCATCGAGGGACTATGATCATTTGATTTGTCTTTTGTTTTGCCAAAGTACTTGACATGAAAACATGGCCCATTTTGGAAGGCAACAAGCGGGATTACCCTAGGGGTGCAAGTGTGAATTGTGTATTGGTTTTCATGCATTTGTCTTTGTATTAGGTTATCTAGCGGTTGATTTTTAATCTTCGCATACAAACCCTAATTACTATACAGTATATAGAAAGCGATAAATGCAGGAATTTAAAGTCTAAGCTATTACAAATAAGTATCCGGGAATGAGGGTACAAATATTTACAAATGGGGATGAGTCTTATCAGGATAGTAGTGTCCAAATAATATTTAGAACCAAATCGAATCGCATTCTCAATGTAAAGTATAGCAAAGTATAAGAATCAAAGAGAAATAAAAGTATTTGTGAAAGTGTGATTATTTACAAGTGATGCAAATGTTAACCTAATGCAATATTAAGTATTTATTTATTATTTTTGTGTTTTTGTTAATTATGTATAAATAAAAGTTTTAATGAAAAGAAAATTCTAACTTAATAAAAAATCTATTGTTTGCATATTTTGTTAATGTTTTATATACAAAAGGGTTTTAAGGAGAAAAATCACTTAACTTAATAAAACCTAATTTTATGTATTTTTGTTTTTTTAATGAAAACATTAATAAAATTCTATACAAAAATTAGTATACTAATGTTTTTACTTTAAAAGAGGTTATGAAAAAAAAAATAGAAATAAAGTGATAAAAAGGGTATTAGTTTATAAGTATAAGAAAAAAAAGGTTGAATGGGCCTAAAGAGGCATTTGGCCCAAACAAAAACAGACAGGATTAGAAAAGGGGGGTGTAAGGCGCCAGGATTCAGATAGGCTTAAGGCTTGGAGCGTGGAGCAGGCCCAATGGCACTTTTGACACATTTGTTAGGGTTTGTTTTATTTTGTTTCAGAACAAGGGTTTTTTGTTGAACAGTGCCGCTTCCATTTCTTCTTCTTCGTCTTTATCGTTCTCAACGAAGTCCATTGAGCGTTCTCTCCATGTCGGGCTACTAGGATACCACCTCCAACTTCTCCTCTCCCAGATTGCTCAGGCAGTGACGACAAAAAAAGGTATTTGATTTCTGCTTTTCAAGTTTTAGGGTTTCAAAGACTTATCTCTTGCATGTTTTACTTCTCACATGTTTTGATCTTGATGTGTTATTCGTATTCGTGTGAGGTATCAGAAAAAACGGAAAGAGGGACAATACCTTTGTTCTACCTTTGGAGAAGAGGAGGAGGAATGGACCGGCGGTATCCTCAGGCGGCCAAGGCAAAGAACATGATGATGGTGGCTTCCTGGTACTTGTATCTTGCTTTTTGTTAGGTTTAATGATGAATATCTGAAAACCCTAGCTTATCTGTTTCTGAAACTTTTTTTCCTCTTCTGTTTGCTTGCTCTGATTGCTTGCTTGACTTTTTTTTTGATGAAGATACTTTCTTCTGAATATTTGTTCTTTGATTCTGAGATGCTTTCACAATCTTCTTCTCTTTGGCTTGCTTCTCGATGATGAGCTTTTGCTCTGAGAGTTTGGATTTTATTAGCCTATGAAGAACATGTTCTGAGGCGTTTATTAGGCTTGTTTGGATATTTGGATTGGATGCTTGGATGTTTGGATTGGCTTTTCTGGCTTGAAGATAGTTTTGACAGGTTATGAGTTTTTTCTTGCTTAGGCTTGAGCAGGCTGTTTGTTTTCTTAGAGCAGGCTGATATGTTTGAAGCTTAACAGGTTTGTAGGGCTTGAGGTTACAGGCTTCAAGGTTTTTTCTGGTTTTTGTATGTTTTGTTGGATTGAAGTTGTAACAAGTTTTTTAGGCTATACAGAGCTTGAGGTTACAGGCCTATTGGCTTGTATCTGTAACAGGTTTTTGGGCCATGTTTGGCTTGAAGACAGTTTTGACTTGCTTAGGCTTGAGCAGGTAGTTTGGTTTTATACTGGCTTTGTACAGTTTGTAAGCTTATGGAGGTTGATATGTTTTGCTCTAAGGCTTGTGTTATGCTTGATCTGTGTTTTCTGATACAGGCTTAAGGCTTGATCTTTGAAGCAGGTTACAGGCTTGGCTTGAGGTTGCAAGCTTGCTTCTGTAATAGTTTTGCAAGCTTGGTAGTTTTGAGGCTAGCTTGAGGCAGGCTGTTTGTTGGCTTAGAGCAGGTTAAGGCCGGAGGTTTGAGACAAGCTTTGGTTATATTTTTTCTATGTGTATTCTGCCTCCTCTTTTGCTTGTTCTGATATTCTCTGTTATATCTTTTTTTTAAGCCTGCCTATAAGCCTCTCCACTTCTTTCTCTCTTTCTCTCTCCATAGATAAAAAGCATTTTTTATTGCTTTAGACTGTACTTACTCTGAAAAAGTGATGGCCTGGAAAAATGATGAATTTGAAATAAGTTTGCTTGCATTGTTAGCTTTGCTCTGTGTACTTTCTTCTTTTCCAGATTTCCTGCATATCTTTGATATCTTCTTTGGACAGTTTTGACAGCTTTTGGACAGTTTGGTTGACATTTTGGACTTGGTTAGGCATTTTTTCAGTTTGCATATGTGCAGTTCAGTTTGGACTTTATAATTTGTTTGGAATATTCAGTTTGTCTATTTTGACATTTTTGTTGACACTTTGCAATTTGAAATTATGCAGCCTTGTACACTTAATTAATTCCAATGCTTGCAAACATTTTCTTTCCCTCTTTGTGAACCAAGAGTCTTCTTGATATGTTTTTCTCTAAGGCTTGTGTTATGCTTGATCTGTGTTTTGTCTTTGCAGATAAAAATCAGTTGAGCAATGGGGAGCAGCAGTAGAAGATGAAGACTTAGGAAAATTAGGATATAGTCTTTATTTTACCTTTAATCATTGTAACAATATTAATGTAAACAATTGTAAATAAATTTACAGTGTTCAAATAATAATTGTAACAAACAATTAAAAATGAATAAAAATAATCCTTTGTCAGTTAATTCTCTTTTAATTCTTCTACATTTATTTACTTAAATTTCTTGAATTATAATAATAGGAAGCTATCCAATAATTTTAACTTAGAAATTATAAATAATTAACAAACGTCGCAGTCTTACTGTCTTGCATTAATCAATAATAAACCCGGTGTTCCAATTAGCCATAAGCATTGCACAGTCAATCAAACAAACATCCATATGCCTTTTCTTTTACTTATTAAACCAAACACTGCAAGTTTTCAACCAGAAGCCTCAGCTTCTAAACCAGAGGTTCAGGTTTATTGAGAAACAAACTGAAATCTTGAGCAGGCGTCAAAGCAGTGTAACAGCCAATTAAGACACTGTGGATTCAAATTCTTCTGAAAATGCGCGTGCAAACCCTGATTCTTGATTTATTGTCAAAGAAGCGTCTGCTTGATCAAACCCTGAGCCAAACTCAACCAAACCCTAACAATCTGCTTGAACTGATTCAAAATCAATGAAAACCCTAATTTTGTTTGACTGACAAGAAAAGTCTGTTTGACTGATTCTTAAGCCAATCTGAAAAAATTAGGAAAAACCTGAAGCTGTGATTTCTTGTGGAAAAGAGATGGAAAATTTTGGGGTACAACAGTTGCCCCTGTTCAATCTTCTTGAACCTGAAGAGTTAGATTGGCAAGTTTGCCATTCGCGACTCGAAGGTAAAAGGAGATTGGACACTAGAGTGCCCAAAAAATTTGCACTCGTCAAAGCGTAATTTTGAGGGAATGGGCTTAAAGATGCCATTTGGTGATGGGCTTAAAGATGCCATCTGGAGATGTGACAGGGGGATGGGCTTAGAGATGCCATTTGGAAATTGCTGGTAGGAGGATGGGCTTAGAGATGCCATATGGAAATGTTTGTTGGACTGTATGTCGTTGGTGAGTGGGTGAGTATCAGAAAGGTATCCATGTTTTGGAACATCTCTGAACTGGGGGTTTGAATAAGCAATAGATTGACATCCGTATCTGGAAGCATCCGTAAACTGTCTTCAAAAGTTGAATCTGAACAAGCGATAGATTGACATCCGTGTCTGGAGAATCCGTGAACTGTTTTCAGAAGTCTTGGATCTGAACAAGCGATAGGTTAACATCTGTGCCTGGAGAACCCGTAAACTGTTTTCAGAAGTCTTGAAGTTGAATAAGAAATAGAGCAGTATCCATGTTAGGAAGCGTCCGTAAATTGTTTTCAAAAGTTGAGTCTGAACAAGCGATAGATTAACATCCGTGTTTGGAGAATCCGTAAACTGTTTTCAGAAGTTGAAGAATCTGAACAAGCGATAGGTTAACATCCGTGTCTGGAGAACCCGTAAACTGTTTTCAGAAGTCTTGAAGTTGAATAAGCAATAGAGCAGCATCCGTGTTGGGAAGCGTCCGTAAACTGTTTTCAAAAGTTGAGTCTGAACAAGCGATAGATTAACATCCGTGTTTGGAGAATCCGTAAACTGTTTTCAGAAGTTGAAGAATCTGAACAAGCGATAGGTTAACATCCGTGTCTGGAGAATCCGTAAACTGTTTTCAGAAGTCTTAAAGTTGAATAAGCAATAGAGCAGCATCCGTGTTGGGAAGCGTCCGTAAACTGTTTTCAAAAGTTGAGTCTGAACAAGCGATAAATTAACATCCGAGTTTGGAGAATCCGTAAATTATTTTCAGAAGTTGAAGAATCTGAACAAGCGATAGGTTAACATCCGTGTCTGGAGAACCCGTAAACTGTTTTCAGAAGTCTTGAAGTTGAATAAGCAATAGAGCAGCATCCATGTTGGGAAGCGTCCGTAAACTGTTTTCAAAAGTTGAGTCTGAACAAGCGATAAATTAACATCCGTGTTTGGAGAATCCGTAAACTATTTTCAGAAGTTGAAGAATCTGAACAAGCGATAGGTTAACATCCGTGTCTGGAGAACCCGTAAACTGTTTTCAGAATTCTTGAAGTTGAATAAGCAATAGAGAAGCATCCATGTTGGGAAGCGTCCGTAAACTGTTTTCAAAAGTTGAGTCTGAACAAGCGATAGATTAACATCCGTGTTTGGAGAATCCGTAAACTGTTTTCAGAAGTTGAAGAATCTGAACAAGCGATAGGTTAACATCCGTGTCTGGAGAACCTGTAAATTGTTTTTAGAAGTCTTGAAGTTGAATAAGCAATAGAGCAGCATCCATATTGGGAAGCGTCCGTAAACTGTTTTCAAAAGTTGAGTCTGAACAAGCGATAGATTAACATCCGTGTTTGGAGAATCCGTAAACTGTTTTCAGAGGTCTTGGAATCTGGAATAAGTATCAAAATGTCGCCATGTCTGGGTCACATCTGAACTGTCTCTGGAAGGAATCTGGAATAAGTATCAGAATGTCGCCATACCTGGGTCACATTTAAACTGTCTCTGGAAGGAATCTGGAATAAGTATCAGAATGTTGCCATGCCTGGGTCACATCTGAACTGTCTCTGGAAGGAATCTGGAATAAGTATCAGAATGTCGCCATGCCTGGGTCACATCTGAACTATTCTCTGGAAGGAAATCTGGAATAAGTATCAGAATGTCGCCATGCCTGGGTCACATCTGAACTATTCTCTGGAAGGAATCTGAAAGATGATGATCTTTGTCTGTTGATTGATCTTTCCTGAAAAGGTAAAGAGTTAGTTGTATGCAATGTCATGATGTAATGAATTGTACTTCATCAATGTTTATGATATGAATGTAATGAATGTGCATGTAAGCGGATGAGCTGTCTTGCTGAGGATAGACGACTCCTGGATAGCCAGAGATAAAAGAGTCTTGACTGCTGCCGGCGAAAGTAAATCCTTGACTGCTGCAGGGGATTGTTGGAAATGAGAAGTCCTGGAACCACTGTTGAGGAATCAGGAGCTTGGGTTGGATGCCAATCTACTGGAGATTCCTGTCTTTGAGAAGATCTTCACTGGAGAATATCTGAATATCCTGTGAGGAACTGAGAATGAGAGTCTTCATTCTGCTTGGGGATTGATAGTTGAAAGTTTTAGCTCCGCTGGGGATTGCAAGAATCTTTTGATTGCTGCAGGTGTTGATCTGGGATCTTGAAAAGATTGGTCGGTGAGACAGTTGTCCTGGTTGGTTTCAGGTATTAATCTCTGACCTGAGAAAGAAAGATAGTTTTCCTGGCTTGTTACAGGTATTAATCTTCAATCTCTTCATGTAGGTAGTTTTCCTGGCTGGTTTCAGGTGTTAATCTACAATCAGTCGTCCACAGATAGTTTTCCTGGCTTGCTACAGGTATTAATCTGGAACTTGAGTTATACGCCACTTTGAGAATGAGAATCTTCATTCTGTTGGGGGCCAGAAATTGGGAGTATACCAATCTTCTGAGGTTTTTAAGGATGAGAGTCTTCATTCTGTTAACGGTCAGAAATTGGGAGTATACCAATCTTCTGAGGTTTTAAGGATGAGAATCTTTATTCTGTTAACCGTTAACTGCTATCTGGTCGTAATCCAGGCTTTCACAGAAACTTGTATTGCTATCTGGTCGTAGTCCAGGCTTCATAATAACTAGTTGGGGATTAAACTATTATCCGGTCGAATCCGGGCTTCATAGCTTGCTTTTAGGAGATACCACTATCTGGTCGTAATCCAGGCTTCGCGGTAGTCTGATATTGTGAATGAGTGACAGAATGGCTACCGTGTCTGGAGCGTATCTGAAACTGTATCTTGGGGTTGAGATCTGTGTGAGTAGCAGAATGACTTCCGTGTCTGGAGTGTATATGAAACTGTAACTAGGATCTGAATGAGTGACAGAATGGCTACCGTGTATGGAGCGTATCTGAAACTGTATCTTGGAGTTGAGATCTGTGTGAGTAGCAGAATGACTTCCGTGTCTGGAGTGTATCTGAAACTGTAACTAGGATCTGAATGAGTGACAGAATGGCTACCGTGTCTGGAGCTTATCTGAAACTGTATCTTGGAGTTGAGATCTGTATGAGTGATAGAATGGCTACCGTGTCTGGAGCGTATCTGAAACTGTAACTGGATCTGAATGAGTGATAAAATGGCTACCGTGTCTGGAGCGTATCTGAAACTGTATCTTCCAACAGGTGATGAAGGAATTGTTGAACACTTTTGACATTTGAATGCCCCAAGTGATGATGAAGGAGACTTGCCCCAAGTTCACTGAACTTTTGAAAGATTTGTTGAAATTTTGACTGGACTTCCCCAGTTTAATTGAACTTTGAAAGATTTGTTGAAATCTTGACTGGACTGCCCCAGGTTAATTGAACTTTGAAAGATTTGTTGAAATCTTGAGTGGACTGCCCCAGGTTAACTGAACTTTTGAAAGATCTGTTGAAACCTTGACTAGACTGCCCCAGGTTAACTGGATAGTGACATGTCATACCCCCTTGTTGATGGGAGATTTGTCAATGGAAGTGTCATCCTTCTTGAAGTGATTTTACTCACTGAGAGAGTTTTCGTTCCTCCGAACATTCGTTGTAGGAATTTCTTTGCTGCCAAACAAATAAACATGTGCAAACAATGATATTCAAGTAATGCAAAGTTTATGCTTGTCTCGAAGTTTTGAAAAATGTGTTTTTTAGCAGAAAACTTTTTATAAGACAAAATCAACACAAGATTTAGAGCAAAGCCTTACAGGAGTCAGGATACCTTTTGTAACAGTATGCTTTCAAACTAACCCATGCTTCAATTAGGACTTTTGAAGGGTCGTAACGTGGCTTGGTTCACAGTTTAAGAAACAAAGGATAAAGGCTCAAAGTATATTTGTACCCACCCGCTCTTCGTGATGTTCTTCAACCCTAAACTCAGTTAATCGTGCGTCAAACTCTATTCGAATTTGGAACGACTTTTTTGTGATGGTTCACACAAGTTAGATTTGGAGGGCAGTCATCATCTCCTTTTTCTTTTGCAACATTTTTCATGTTTTTGAGGATTTGTAATGACCTCTTTCTTTTGATTTGTTATCCCTAACTTTTGCCTGACTGTTCCCGTTTTCGAGATTACAATCAACGGGATGCCCCAGCTTTCTTAAGCCTCCTTTATAGGTTTTGGCTCAGTGGGCTTTTCTCTTTTGAGAGGTAATGACTGCCTATGTGATAAGGAACCATCATTGTCTTTTGATTCCAAAGGAATGTTTTTGATGTCATTCGTTGTATTACGAACTGAGAGTTTGCGACTTCAATGCGCACCTTTTTTGGATTAACTGAGAGACTACCCTGCCCCAGGTTTAAATCAAAGGATTTAATTTGTTTAGAACAGAAAACTCCTACTTCTTTGGCTCGAAGGGGTTGACTAGGGATTATCTTCCTTATAACTCCAGTGTTTGGGAATTGAAAGAAATGCCTGTACATCATCAGCAAGGTCTGTTCAAAAGCATACTGTATGAGATTATGGTATTGTTTCGTCATCCTCCCTCTAAAGGCTTGTAGCTTTTTATCAAGAGTTAAATATCATGAAGAAAGCATAAGAGTAGTGAAAACGAATAGATGAATTCAAGACAAACATATGCAATGCATTAATGAAACAGAGTTTGACATCAACAGATAATTGTTTGAATAACAAAAGAAATTACAACCTTGAAAATTCAAATGAAACAAAAGTCTCTCAGTTCGAGCTTTGTCATTTCAGGTGGAGAAACCCTTAACGGAAGATTTTCATCTCGCCATCTGGCATGAATATCAGCACCCCAATGTCAATCAGATCTTGAATCTTGTTCTTCAAGGCCCAACAGTCGTCGGTGTCGTGTCCCGGACTATAGGAGTGGTATACACAAAATGCATCGGGATGATAGCTAGGAGCGGAGGTATTGGGCTTCCGAATAGGATCCCTCAAAGCAGTCAGATTGACCTCCAACAAGCGCTCCAGTATTAGAGATGACGGTATGTCAGTCTCAGTGAACTGTCTTCCATACGTAGTTTGCTTACACCGATTACCCCGTTGACGCTGACGTGGTTGTTGATGGGCTTGTGACCCTGAAGAAAGTAGAGGAGCCTTTCCCTTGTCTTCTTGTCTCAAAGGGGGTTGAATGATAACTTGCTCTTTAACCTCAGATGTTTGTCCCGCTTGGTTGTCCCGAAGTAGTTGGTTGACGAGAACTCTGAGCTCCTCTTATCTTTGAGCCAAGTCCTGGATGAGAGCCATCTGGCCCACCAGTTGTCCCATCATTTGAATCCTCATTGCAGTCAGCTCAGACTGAAGCTCTTCCAACTGATCACTCCTGACATTGCTTGAATTCCCCTGGACCAAGCCCCTTGTGAGGAGAGCTTTCACTTCTTCTTGCCCCTGAGACAGGTTCAAGAACATTTCCTGAAGTTGAGCATTTTGGTCCTGGATATCCTTGACAGCCCTCTCTAGAGCCATCTCTACTGAAATAAACAGTAGGAGAGTAAGGAAACCTGAAAAGGAAAAACTGTCATGATGCAATGCATGATATGTGGATGCATGTTTTCAAGGATCTCTTGGGGTAAACACAAGAGAATGTTAGAGGTTGAACTTTGATCTTTGATTGGAGAACCTTGCAACGGTGGATGTCTTTCCACGAGAATCAAGCTCACCATGTCAAGTGGGTCATAGCCCCTGATTCAAGTTGTTGCACTTGATCTTTGATGACATTTTTTAGAGGAGAACCCTCTTGCCCCTTGGTAGACGTCTGGTTCAACGTGACCCTGCATCAAAAGACCCTCGAGATCTTTGAAATGGTTATTGAAAATGCTATGGTATGGTGTTATGATGTTATGCACATGTATGCAAAAGCAAGTAAGTGTATATACAGGTAATCATATTCACACAAAGCAAACAATTCCTTAGGTTTAGGCTCGCATGGGGTTTGTAGGTAAGTACCATCTTGAAGTTAGTTGGCTCATCCAGTCCTAAAATAGAAACCGGGTTCTAAGGAGCTCAATATCATTGGATTATTTTCTGTGTTCATTGTTTTGGTTTAGCCACTTAACTGGCGACCAAAATATTCCAAGAAAATAACCCTCAATGAGTGTAGTATCGAGTATCTACCAACTTCGGACTGCACCAAAGTCGGTCATCTCACTACCCCTAAAAAGGCCAAGATGGTCAATTAAGGTTCTAAGAGTTCGTTAGTGCTTCATGACATCACTCAGCGGCCCCGTATTCTCCTTGACTACTCAAGGGATACCGGTACTCACAAATATGTCACACTAACATAGCTTACTGCTTCAACCATGTCGGTATACCCTGCACAGTTCCCTCACAGCTTTATTGCTATTTACCTAAAAAGGTGCCCCCAAATCCGGGTGTAGGATTTACAACAAACCCAAACAAGGACCCAAAAAGTAAAGCAATCAAAGCAATCAAAGCAAGTATGTAAATGTGATCTAAAACCCTAAGGTAACCCCACTTTTAATTGAATCCCCAACAGAGTTGCCAGTTCTGTGATACGGTGGGAGAACTGATTTGAGGTTTTGCGTTTGTATTCGCACTTGTTCGGTTTAGCAAGAGTCGCCACCGACTTTTTATTTTATCCTAAAGGAAAGGTTAAAAAGCACAGGAAAAACCTTTGAGATGTTTTCGTGGGTTCGGGGGGTAGATTATGAAAAGGGAAGGTGCTAGCACCCTTTTCATCCATGGTTATCCATGGGCTCTTAGTTACTTGTTTTAGATCACTTGCCTTGATTTTCAATTGCTTGAAATGGTTTTTATGTGTGTGTGGTTTTTGAAAATGTTTTGAAAAATATGCCTTGTCTAGGCAACCATTGTAACAATTCTTTACTCGAATGTTTTACAAAGGTGTTTGTCTTTTTGAAAATATGTTTCAAGGTTTTGAAAATTTGTTTGGAAATTGTGTTGTGAGGTGTATTTTGAAAAATGGCAAGGATTTGTTTTGCAAGTTGGTCAAGTAACCAAGAGCTATCTACCCTAAATTTCTCAAAGATCTTTCCTATGTTTTAACCCTTTTAACAGTTTTGTTCCACCATTGTATTTGGTGGACAATCTTGTGTTAGGATGTTAACGGGACGGGCGCGGGTCATCGTTTAGACCATGAATGCAATAGTGTCAAGTGTCTTTGGCAATTTGCTTGAGGGACTATGATCATTTTGTTTAGGCAACTTCGAAAGCGTCATCGAGGGACTATGATCATTTGATTTGTCTTTTGTTTTGCCAAAGTACTTGACATGCAAACATGGCCCATATTGGAAGGCAACAAGCGGGATTACCCTAGGGGTGCAAGTGTGAATTGTGTATTTGTTTTCATTCATTTGTCTTTGTATTAGGTTATCTAGCGGTTGATTTTGAATCTTCGCATACAAACCCTAATTACTATACAGTATATAGAAAGCGATAAATTGCGGGAATTTAAAGTCTAAGCTATTACAAATAAGTATCCGGGAATGGGGGTACAAATATTTACAAATGGGGATGAGTCTTATCAGGATAGTAGTGTCCAAATAATATTTACAACCAAATCGAATCGCATTCTCAATGTAAAGTATAGCAAAGTATAAGAATCAAAGAGAAATAAAAGTATTTGTGAAAGTGTGATTATTTACAAGTGATGCAAATGTTAACCTAATGCAATATTAAGTATTTATTTATTATTTTTGTGTTTTTGTTAATTATGTTTAAACAAAAGTTTTAATGAAAAGAAAATTCTAACTTAATAAAAAAATCTATTGTTTGCATATTTTGTTAATGTTTTATATACAAAAGGGTTTTAAGGAGAAAAATCACTTAACTTAATAAAACCTAATTTTATGTATTTTTGTTTTTTTAATGAAAACATTAATAAAATTCTATACAAAAAATTAGTATACTAATGTTTTTAATTTAAAAGAGGTTATGAAAAAAATAGAAATAAAGTGATAAAAAAGGGTATTAGTTTATAAGTATAAGAAAAAAAAGGTTGAATGGGCCTAAAGAGGCATTTGGCCCAAACAAAAATAGACAGGATTAGAAAAGGGGGGTGTAAGGCTCCAGGATTCAGATGGGCTTAAGGCTTGGAGCGTGGAGCAGGCCCAATGGCACTTTTGACACATTTGTTAGGGTTTGTTTTATTTTGTTTCAGAACAAGGGTTTGTTGTTGAACAGCGCCGCTTCCATTTCTTATTCTTCGTCTTTATCGTTCTCAACGAATGCCATTGAGCGTTCTTACCATGCCGGGCTACTAGGATACCACCTCCAACTTCTCCTCTCCCAGATTGCTCAGGCAGTGACGACAAAAAAAGGTATTTGATTTCTGCTTTTCATGTTTTAGGGTTTCAAAGACTTATCTCTTGCATGTTTTACTTCTCACATGTTTTGATCTTGATGTGTTATTCGTATTCGTGTGAGGTATTAGAAAAAAGGGAAAGAGGGACAATACCTTTGTTCTACCTTTGGAGAAGCGGCGGAGGAATGGACCGGCGGTATCCTTAGGCAGCCAAGTCAAAGAACATGATGATGGTGGCTTCCTGGTACTTGTATCTTGCTTTTTGTTAGGTTTAATGATGAATATCTGAAAACCCTAGCTTATATGTTTCTGAAACTTCTTTTCCTCTTCTGCTTGCTTGCTCTGATTGCTTGCTTGCCTTTTTTTTATGAAGATACTTGCTTCTGAATATTTGTTCTTTGATTCTAAGATGCTTTCACAATCTTCTTCTCTTTGGCTTGCTTCTCGATGATGAGCTTTTGCTCTGAGAGTTTGGATTTTATTAGCCTATGATGAACATGTTCTGAGGCGTTTATTAGGCTTGTTTGGATATTTGGATTGGATGCTTGGATGTTTGGATTGGCTTTTCTAGCTTGAAGATAGTTTTGACAGGTTATGATTTTTTGCTTGCTTAGGCTTGAGCAGGCTGTTTGTTTGCTTAGAGCAGGCTGATATGTTTGAAGCTTAACAGGTTTGTAGGGCTTGAGGTTACAGGCTTCAAGGTTTTTTCTGGTTTTTGTATGTTTTGTTGGAGTGAAGTTGTAACAAGTTTTTTAGGCTGTACAGGGCTTGAGGTTACAGGCCTATTGGCTTGTATCTGTAACAGGTTTTTGGGCCATGTTTGGCTTGAAGACAGTTTTGACTTGCTTAGGCTTGAGCAGGTAGTTTGGTTTTATACTGGCTTTGTACAGTTTGTAAGCTTATGGAGGTTGATATGTTTTGCTCTAAGGATTGTGTTATGCTTGATCTGTGTTTTCTGATACAGGCTTAAGGCTTGATGTTTGAAGCAGGTTACAGGCTTGGCTTGAGGTTGCAAGCTTGCTTCTGTAATAGTTTTGCAAGCTTGGTAGTTTTGAGGCTAGCTTGAGGCAGGCTGTTTGTTGGCTTAGAGCAGGTTAAGGCCGGAGGTTTGAGACAAGCTTTGGTTATATTTTTTCTATGTGTATTCTGCCTCCTCTTTTGCTTGTTCTGATATTCTCTGTTATATCTTTTTTTTAAGCCTGCCTGTAAGCCTCTCCACTTCTTTCTCTCTTTCTCTCTCCACAGATAAAAAGCATTTTTTATTGCTTTAGACTGTACTTACTCTGAAAAAGTGATGGCCTGGAAAAATGATGAATTTGAAATAAGTTTGCTTACATTGTTAGCTTTGCTCTGTGTACTTTCTTCTTTTCCAGATTTCCAGCATATCTTTGATATCTTCTTTGGACAGTTTTGACAGCTTTTGGACAGTTTGGTTGACATTTTGGACTTGGTTAGGCATTTTTTCAGTTTGCATATGTGCAGTTCAGTTTGGACTTTGTAATTTGTTTGGCATATTCAGTTTGTCCATTTTGACATTTTTGTTGACACTTTGCAATTAAAAATTATGCAGCCTTGTACACTTAATTAATTCCAATGCTTGCAAACATTTTCTTTCCCTCTTTGTGAACCAAGAGTCTTCTTGTGATTTGCAGAGAGGGCGAACAAACTGATTCCGGCCAACACTTTTAATGATGAGCTTTTATGATTAACTGTCTGAGAATGTTTTTTCCAAATTCATTTGTACTGACTTCTTTCTTTTTTTGTCTTTGCAGATAAAAATCAGTTGAGCAATGGGGAGCAGCAGTAGAAGATGAAGACTTAGGAAAATTAGGATATAGTCTTTATTTTACCTTTAATCATTGTAACAATATTAATGTAAACAATTGTAAATAAATTTACAGTGTTCAAATAATAATTGTAACAAACAATTAAAAATGAATAAAAATAATCCTTTGTCAGTTAATTATCTTTTAATTCTTCTGCATTTATTTACTTAAATTTCTTGAATTATAATAATTGGAAGTTATCCAATAATTTTAACTTAGAAATTATAAATAATTAACAAACGTCGCAGTCTCACTGTCCTGCATTAATCAATAATAAACCAGGCATTCCAATTAGCCATAAGCATTGCACAGTCAATCAAACAAACATCCATATGCCTTTTCTTTTACTGATTAAACCAAACACTGCAAATTTTCAACCAGAAGCCTCAGCTTCTAAACCAGAGGTTCAGGTTTATTGAGAAACAAACTGAAATCTTGAGCAGGCGTCAAAGCAGTGTAACAGCCAATTAAGACACCGTGGATTCAAATTCTTCTGAAAATGCGCGTGCAAACCCTGATTCTTAATTTATTGTCAAAGAAGCGTCCGCTTGATCAAACCCTGAGACAAACTCAACCAAACCCTAACAATCTGCTTGAACTGATTCAAAATCAATGAAAACCCTAATTTTGTTTGACTAACAAGAAAAGTCTGTTTGACCGATTCTTAAGCCAATCTGAAAAAATCAGGAAAAGCCCGAAGCTGTGATTTCTTGTGGAAAAGAGAGGGCAAATTTTGGGGTACAACACCATGTTATTTGTATAGTTGAAGCAAAGTATTATGGTGAAGGGAGTATGACATCCTTCCGGGGATATGATTACGTCACCTATGCCATTACCGAGTGCGTTGGACGCTCCATCAAAAACCAAGGTCCATCAGGATCCTTGTTCAGGTTCGTTATACGGTATGAGTTCTTCACAGTTGTTCACTATCACGATGTCTTCATCTGGGAATTCAAATTTTATGGACTGTTAGTCATCCACAGCCTGATGAGCAAGATGATCGGCTAGTACACTCCCCTTTATTGCTTTTTGGGTAGTGTACTGAATGTCGTATTCTGTCAGGATCATCTGCCATCTTGCTATTCTCCCAGAGAGGGAAAGCTTCTCGAATATGTATTTTATTGGATCCATCTTGGATATCAATAAGGTAGTATGGGTCAGCATATACTGTCTTATCCGGCGAAAAGCCCATGCCAGAGCGCAACAAGTTTTCTCAAGCAGTGAATATTTTGTTTCACAGTCGGTAAATTTTTTTCTCAGGTAGTAAATAGCATGCTCTTTTTGGCCAGACTCGTCATGTTGCCCTAGCACACACCCCATTGAATTTTCCAAAACAGTTAGATACATGATTATAGGTCTTACCTCGACCGGTGGCATCAAAACACGAGGCTCTTGAAGGTACTCTTTGATCTTGTCGAAGGCAGTATGGCACTCATCATTCCATTTGACTACTTGATCTTTCTTCAGTAATTTGAAGATTGGTTCACAAGTAGCGGTCAAGTGAGAAATGAATCTGGCAATGTAATTTAGCCGTCCTAAGAATCCTCTGACTTCCTTCTCAGTACGAGGAGCAGGCATTTCTTGTATTGCTTTCACCTTGGCAGGGTCCACTTCGATACCTTTGCCACTGATGACGAAGCCTAGGAGTTTACCGGACCTTACCCCAAATGTGCATTTATTCGGGTTCAACCTTAGCTTGTACTTCTTTAGTCTCTCAAACAATTTCTGAAAATGGTTAAGATGTTCCTCTTTAGTTTGAGATCTGGCTATCATGTTATCCACATAGACCTCTATTTCGCGATGGATCATGTCGTGAAATAGAGCTACCATGGCACGCTGATAAGTTGCCCCAGCGTTCTTCAACCCGAATGGCATAACCTTGTAACAGAATGTGCCCTACTGTGTGAAAAAGGTCGTTTTTTCCATGTCCTCAGGTGCCATTTTGATTTGGTTGTAGCTTGAGAAACCGTCCATAAATGAGAACACTTTATGTTGTGCGGTATTGTCAACCAGAATATCGATATGGGGAAGCGGGAAATCATCCTTGGGGCTTGCCCTATTCAAATCTCTGTAGTACATGCACATTCGTACTTTGTCGTCCTTTTTGGGCACTGAAAAAACATTGGCGACCGATTGTGGATAGGAGGTAACAGCTAAGGATTCAGCATTGAATTGTTTCATGACTTCGACCTTGATCTTCTCTGACATGTCTGGCCGCATGTGACAAACTTTCTGTTTTACTGGAGGGCAGTCTTCTTTTGTTGGTAGACGATGGACCATGATATCAGCATCAAGTCTTGACATGTCTTTGTACGACCAGGAAAATACCTCAACATAATCATGTAGCAACTGAGTTAGACGTTTCTTGACACTAGGTTCCAGATTGGGTCCTACCTTGACTTCTTTCTTGTCCTCTTCGGTACCTAAGTTAATTATGTCCACTGGATCTTCATGGGACTGTATGGTCCTCTCTTCCTGTTGTAGTGACCTGGCTAGTTCCCCTGGCACTTCACAATCTTCATCACCTTCGTCTTCGGCTTGGTAGATTAGGTTTTCAGAGTCACAATAGGCCATAGCAGAATTGTTACCCATGGGATCCTGAGTGGATGTAGACCTGCATTTTGAATGTGAGTGTGCGTAAGAGTATTGCTATCTTTAAAAGAAAATAAAAATGTAGAAAAATAAAGACAAAGAGCACAAAGTTTGCATGCAAAAACATCCATGATTCATTGATGACATATGAAAATGAGGTAACAACCCTTACAAATGGACCGTTGTGCCTCGGGTAAGATACAAGGTTTAAAAAGTATGAATTGTTTAATTATTACAAGTCCGACAGAAATTTAAAGACAATTACTGTTGGATAAAAGTAATTGGGACAAAATCTTTAGCTTCCCAGTTGGTGAGTCCTCCATTGATAGTTGGGAAAATCCATTCTTCCAGGTCACAATTGTCATCACTATCCTCCACTATGTCAACTCCATGGTTGCTGATCTTCAAAGGTGGTCCCCCGGAATGAGCGCGACGAACAACTTTCTGGGCTCCTGAAGTGAAACCCAAACCAAATTTGTCATATTTGTAAGGGATATCCGGGAGTTGGCCCCAAATAGTACACCCACCTTCTTCGATCACTGCCTTGGCATCTTTCAGAGAAGACATCTTTAGTGGAGGTCTTGTAATCTTTGGGACTTGGGAAACAGTCTTAGTAGCTGCCACTGTCTATGGGACTTCCTCAAAATGATGAAATGGAGTTTCAATGAATTCACCATCCAATTCCATGTATCTGAAGGAGTTCAAGTGACTGACCATATATTCCTCTTCTCCATGGACAATGATGATTTTTCCCTTGGTTGGGTATTTCAGCATCTGATGTAATGTAGAGGTGACGGCACCAGCATCATGAATCCATGGTCGGCCCAATAAACAGTAATAGGAAGGGCAAATTTCCATCACGTAGAAAGTTGAATCAAAGGTTTGAGTTCCAACTTTTATGGGGATGTTCACTTCCCCATGCACCATTCTTTTTGAACCGTCAAAGGCCCTTACCACTATGTTGCTTGGTTTTAAGGTCAGACCTTCACAGTCGAGTCTATCCAAAGCCTTCTTAGGCATCACATTCAAAGATGGGCCAGTATCAACTAGGACATGGGCCAAAGTTGTGCCCCTGCATTCAACAGAGACATGCAACGCCTTGTTATGTTTTCTCCCTCTAGGTGTTAGGTCAGCATCAGAAAAGCCTAAGTCGTTGTCAGCTGTTAAACTGGCCACACAGTCTTGGAATTGATCAGTAGAGGTTTCCTGTGGCACATGGGCAGTTTTAAGAAATTTCACCAAGGCCTTCACATGAGCCTTGAAGCACAACAATAAAGCCAGCATGGAAATCTTTGACGGAGTCTGCCCTAGTTGTTCGACTATGTTGTAGTCGCTTCTCTTTATAATTTTCAGAATTTCTTCCATCTCCTATTTCGAGGCTTCCGGGATAGATACTGATTGCACCTTCACCCGAACAGGCTCAACCAGAATGCCTTTGCCCTAAGTCTCGATCGACTCGGTGGTAGGGGTGTCAGTATGGGTATCCACAGGAACTGTAGTAGTAGTAGTATCAGCAGGAACAAAAACAGGGATGATCACAGGACCGGTAATAGTTTTTGGAGGAGCAATCTCGGGTGAGAATACTCGGCCACTTCGAGTTATCTTGCTGGTTCCCGCAATGTTATCGATGTCGGGGTCAGCCTTCTCAACAATCGAGTCTTCATCAACCATCTAATCTTGCTTGACACCGTGATAGTAGACGTCGCCCCCCATAGTTCCATGGGACAGTTTCATCTTATGAGTACGGGACCAGCCCTAGCATAGTAATTATTAGTGGAGCCACTTTAGGAACTGATGTAATCCTGAGGGGTCTTTTGGTAGAGACCCTGGAAGGATTGGCGGAAATGGTTACTATTGAAACATCATTGTAAGAAATGGTTGGGATGGGAGTCTTTTCAAACAAAATCTCTTTGTCATTCATTAGGCGTTGGACACTTGCTTTCAGTAGATGACAACTAGTTGGTAGGGATGAACAAAGGTGGCAGCTTTTGTCACAGCCCGGATATAAACCGGCTTTCAATAGGTTCTTCTTGACAGTCAAGAGAGGAGTAACAAGTTCATCAACAACAGTAACAAACATATCATCTTCAACAGTGTTAACATCACTGCCATGCTTGGGCATATGAGCGGTGATAAAATTTGGGATTTCAGGAGCATCAAATTAAATTTCTTTTGCTTCGAGAAGGCCTTGTACTTTGTTTTTCAAAGCCCAGCAGTTGTTGGTATCATGGCCTGGACTTTCTGAATGGTAAGCACAGCGAGCATTAGGATGGTAATGAGGAGATGCAGTGTTGGGATTCTTCGGGGCTTCCTTCAAAGTTACCAGATTATATCTCAACAAATGTGTCAGGACTTGAGATAGTGTCATATTTATCTGGGTAAATTGTCTTACTGGTCTTTCCGTTCTAGGATGGTTGCTCCTTTGTTGAGTAGGCGCAGGCTTAAGGATCATGACAGCCCCTACCGTTGGACGGTGTTCAATTCTGCCTTGATTCTTTTGAGGGTACACAACACCAACTTCTTTCTTCCCAATAAATGGTTTTCTCCTAGCATTAGAGGATGCGTCTTTTTGGATCTTCCCACTCTTAATCCTAGCTTCCACTCTTTCCCCGATCAAGATTAATTCAGTGAAGCCTGCTGAGGAGCTTCCAATTAGATGATTGAAAAATGGGCCAAACAAAGTCCCTAGAAACATATCCACTAGTTCCATTTCAGACAGGGGAGGTTGGACTCTTCCTGCTAAGTCCCTCCATTTCTGAGTGTATTCTTTGAAGCCTTCGCTTGAAACCATAGCCATACTCTAGAGTTGAGTACGGGGTGGGAGCAAGGTCTGTGTTGTACTGATACTGTTTATAAACAGCAGCGACAAGGTCTTCCCAATTATGGATATCGGCTCTTTCCAGTTGATAGAACCAATCTAGTCGAGTCCCAGATAAACTTTGAAAGAAGTGGACCCACAAATCTCTGTCAGCAGTGTGAGGCTGTATCTTCCTCACATAAGATCGGAGATGCATCTTGGGACACGAGATCCCGTCATACTTAGAAAACATTGGTGCCTTGAACTTTGGTGGAATAACAATCCCAGACACCAAACCCAGCTCCTCAAAGTCCAGCCCGGGCACTTTCTAAATCTCCATTGCACTTAGACGCTCTTCCAGATGTTTTTATTTGTCGTCAGCCGAAGGATACTGCTCTTTAGAGTAATCTTCTTCTTCTTCCTCTTTAGATTCTGGCTGGGCAGTCACTTCCTTGCCTTTCCCTTCTTGATTATCCTTTTCACCATATGACGTTGCAAAGTCTAGGGTCCGTCTAGCTGGCCCTGGGAACCTTCTTCCTAGATTCAGAACTCTGGTCGTTTTCTTTGCTTTCTTCTTCTTTTCTTCAATCAGCAAAGTTTTCAAATCCTCTTGTCGTTTGGCTAGAGTCAATAACATCTGTTGAAACTGAGTATTCTGCGCCTGGAGGTCTTTTACTGTCTGCTCAAGATCCATCTTACTGAAATAAACAGTAGAAAGATAAGGAGACCTGTTGTAAGAAACTTGCTTATGTTATGATGAATGGAGATGCATATGCAAAGATTTCAAGGAAATTAGAGATTTAAATTTGCTTTAGACCAAAAAGGAACACACGTCAAATTAATAAATCAAAGTTTGAGTACATCATGCCTCTTTGGGCTTCCAAAGAAATATAAAAAAAAATTTTAAGATAAAAAAGTTGTACGCATCCTCTTCGATCCTTTTGGCAACAACACACCATGATCAACAATTCCCTTGATGTATCTCAACACCCTCTTTACTGCAATGAGATGACATTCTTGAGGTTTCTCCATAAATCTTCTCAACAATCCTACACTTTGGCAGATATCTGGTCTAGTGTTGCAAAGATACCTCAATGATCCAATGATTTGTTTGTAAAGGGTCGAACTTACAAACTCATCATTTGATTCCTTCTTCAACTTTACTCCAGTCTCTAATGGAGTAACAACTGCCTTACAGTTGCTCATATTGAACCTCTTCAATATATCTTGATCATACTTCGTTTGATGCAAGAAAACTCCTCCTTCGATGTCTTTGAATTCCATTCCCAGGAAGTAGGAAAGATTCCCTAAATCAGACACTTCGAATTCCTGCATTAACTTTGACTTTACCTTCATTATCTCAGCTCCATTTGCTCCTGTAATGAGTAAGTCATCAACATAGAGGCATAAAATGATTCGATTGGCACTTTCGACGTCATTTACATACACTCCATGTTCAGAGACACACTTCGTGAACCCTGCTTCGATTTGGAAGCTATCTATCCTTTTATTCCAAGCTCTAGGAGCTTGCTTCAAGCCATAAAGAGCCTTCCTCAATCTGTAAACCTTCGACTCCTTCCCTTTGACGTCGAAGCCTGGTGGTTGAGTGACATAGACTTCTTCTTCCAGAGGCCCATTCAAGAATGCTGACTTCACATCAAGTTTGTGCATTTTCCATCCTCTATATGCAGCTATCGAAACAAGAATCCTGATTGTTTCGATCCTAGCAACAGGCGTATACACTTCATCAAAGTCAATACCTAGTTGTTGTAGAAAACCTCAGGCCACCAGTATTTCCCCTACTTTTCAATCTCACCATTTGACCTTTGTTTCACCTTGTAGATCCATTTCACATCAATTGGTTTCTTGTTGGTTCTTTCGACAAGTTCCCAAGTGTTGTTCTTCTTAATGGCTCTAAGTTCTTCTTTCATGGCTTCACACCAATTCAAATTGTTCAAGGCTTCACCCAATCCAATTGGTTCTGCTTTATCCATCATCATGGATTCTTCGATTAAGTCACCATCAGCATCTATTGCTTGATCTGGAAACCTCAGATATCCAGTAAGCCTAGTTGACTCAGTTCTTGTTCGTTTGGATCTTCTTTTGTTCTGCACAGGTGGTTCTTCATTTCGATCAGTCAAAGTATCACCTTGTTCATTTTGACTAGTCGAAGCTTCATCTTCTTTGAACACAGTTGTGATTGTGTCTGATTCTTGTCAAACTTCACTTTGACTGCAATTCCATCCTTTGCTTTCGTCTACAAGAACATCTCTACTGATCACTAGTTTATCTTCGATTGGTGAATACAATTTTTATACACCAGTCGAATGATAACTTATGAGCATCGTGACTTAACTTCGATCATCCAGCTTCTTTCTCAATTGTTCAGGTACATGCCTGAAACACATTGATCCAAAAATTATAAGATGACTGACATTTGGCTCCGACCCTGTCCAAGCCTCATGTGGTGTCTTTTTGACCATCTTCTTCGTTTGGCATCTGTTTAGAATGCATACTGCTGTCGAAGCTGCTTCAACCCAAAAACTCTTAGGCATATTCTTAGCTTTCAACATACATCTGGTCATGTTCAGTACACTTCTATTCTTTCTCTCAGCGATGCCATTATGTTGAGGTGTATAGGGTGCAACAATCTCATGCTATATACCTTCTTCATTGCAAAATCTGGCAAATTCTGCTGAAGTATATTCACCACCACCATCAGTTCTTAACTTTTTCAATTTGCAGCCACTTTGTTTCTCAGCATGCAACTTGAACTTCTTGAATTGTGTGAATACCTTACTCTTCCTTTCAATGAGGTAAATCCACATATGTCTGGTGAATTCATCAACGAAAGTAAGGAAATACATGTTACCTCCATTGGATTTTACTTCGAAAGGTCCACACACATCTGAATGAACCACTCTAGTTTTTTCCTTGACCTTATAGGAAAATTACATTTGAATGCCTTCCTTGCCTGCTTAGCTTTGCAACATTCTTCACATATCTGCTTTGGTTCCTTCACATACGGTGACCCAAGCACCACTTTCTTCTGATTGAGCATACATAAACTTTTGAATTTTAGATGTCCATACATGTGATGCCATAGCCAGTTCTTATCTTCTTCTACATTTGAAGCAAGACATTTGTCATCTGATGTGTTGAGTTCTACTTTGAAGGTTTTGTTCTCCGCTAATGGTGCTTTCATGATTAGCCTCCCATCAGCCCTATATACCTTCATACGATTATCTCCAACTTCATGTTTAAGCCTTTTGCAAGTAATTGACCTGCACTTATCAAGTTACTTGTCATCGAAGGTACATACAGAACTTCAGTTATAGTAGCCTTTCGACCATCCTTCCTGATAATCGAAATGTCTCCTCTACCACCTGATTTGATATGCCTTCCATCTGCAAACTTTATCACCTTTTCGACTGACTCATCTAACTTGGTGAACCAGTTTTTATTTCCAGTCATGTGGTTGCTACATCCTGAATCCAGATACCACATGCTGTTTTTCTCAGTGTTCGATTGAGTGTTCACCAGCAACAACACATCATCAGAATCACTACTTCCAGCTCTTGCATATTGAGCTTCATCACTATCTTTCGATCTTGCAGCTTTCTTGCTTCAGCAATCTCTAGAATAATGGCCAAAACCTTGACAATTGTAACATTTCACCCCTTTCGTGTCAACTTTCTTTCCAGAATACTTGTTGCACACTCCTTTCGAATCAGTATTCTTGCTTGACATCTCATCACCAGCAAGATTCTTATGCTGCTTCGATTTCTCTTTTCCAGCTTTCTTGCTGAATCTTGATTGCAATGTTTGTTCACCTGTCTTCTTCCTTTCCGGGTTTCTTTGTTGCGGCCTCATTTCACGAGCCTCCAAAGAAACTTGAAATTCTTCCAACTTCAACTCAGATAGATTCTTGGCCTCTTCGATTGTTACAACAAAGTAATCAAAATCTGCAATTAGAGATCTTAATACCTTTTCTATCTTCTACAGATCCGTTAATGCTTCACCACGCGCCTTCATCTGGTTTGTTAGCATCACCACGCTTGAGAAATATGCTGAAATAGATTCATCCTCTTTTATCTGCAGCATCTCATACTGCTTTCTCAGAGTCTGCAATTTTACCTTCTTCAGTTTCTCATCTCCACCATACAAAGACTTCAGCTTTCCCAAGCGTCTTTTGCTGTTTCTTCTTCGATTATCTTCTCAAACACATCACAATCCACACACTGGTGAATCAAGAATAGCGCCTTGCCATCTTTCTTCCTTTGATCTTTGTGCGCAGTTTTTTGGGCTTCCATAGCATCTTCCTCCAGTTGTTCCATTCCATCATTCACGGTTTCTACAACATCTTGAAATTTGAAAATAACCTTCATTTGTGCCACACATCTTTGATAGTTTTCACCTTTGAAAACCAGAAGATTTGCTGGAAATTGTGTTAAGGTTATTGATCCGTTTGCCATTAGATTCTCTCTGAATCGCAAACAAACTCTTGATACCAATTTGTTGGAATAAAGGGTTCAAGAAAGAAGAATATAGTGAGAAACAAGAAGAAGAAGAAGAAGAAGAGAGAGAGAGAGAGAGATTGTTGAGTTAGTTAGTGTAACTAACTCTTTAAAACCGAAACTGTTATTTTGATGCTGCAGTATATATGGATTACAAAATAATGACCCTTTATATAGGCAACATGTCCAGACTCAAATGCAAGTTAAAACCCAAATAACAACTAACAAAAATTAATCAACTAACAATAATAATATCCTCTTTTTAGTTTAGAATTATTGAGAAAGTCACGTGTTTAATGTATGACTTACCCTACCTTTTCCCTATAGTAAGGATAACTTGAAAATAAATGGGAGTGTATTGTATCAATGTTCAAATTCTTAATCTTTTATCAAGATCAAAATTCTAAACTAAAAAGCCATGGTGTGATCACCCGCAGAATATATACTACATGTAATGTAAACACCAAAACAAAAATGAATCACGTGAAACATGCTCCATTGTGTAGATGACTAGATGTGAAGGAATCGTAAGTATTCCTCTACAGAACCAAGTAAAGCTAATTGCACTTTAAGAGTTGAGGGGATTCTGAAGAGATGTCATTTTTAAAATATAAAGCAGGGCCTTGTCTTATAGAAAATACTTTTTTTAAATAATTAAAAATTTTAATTTTAATACTCAACTAGTTAATCTTTTTTCACAATTTCCAATCTAAATATGTTTCAAACAAAATAATAAATTAAAGAGAAGACGCCATTTGAATTGACGTCTTCTATATATATAATTTCTTTTTCCAATTATTTACGAATTTACCTGTAAATTTGAAATTATCTGAATTGCAGATTTATTTGCGTGAGTTTGTCTGTAGGTGAATCCGCAGGAATATTTGTAAGAAAATTCGCAGATAATATTAAATTTGTAAGTAAATCCACATGTAACTGAAAAAAGTAAAATAATATAGGAGACATCAATTTAAGAGGCGTCTTCTCTTTAATTTATTTATTTTTATTTGAAATATAGTTAGATTGAAAATTATAAAAAAAATTAGTTAGTTAGATATTAAAATTGAAAATTTTGATTATTTGAAAAAACTTCCTAATTACATTTATTATATTGTTATATTTGGTATAAAACATGTGATTGATTGAATTTATGAAAAAAAAATTTAAATAACCAAAATTTTCAATTTTAATGTCCAACTAATCAATATTTTTTATAATTTTCAATTTAATAATGTTTCAAAAAAAAAATGAATTAAAGAAGAAACCCCACTTGAATTAGTGTCTCCTATATTTTTTTTTTATTTTTTTCAATTACATGTGTGTATTTATCTACGAATTTGATGTTATTTACGAATTTTCTTGCAGATATTCCTGCAGACTTACCTAAAGACAAACACGCGCAGGTAAGTCCGCAAGTTAATCGGCAGGTAATCTACTAATAATTGAAAAAAATAAAATAAAATATAAGTGGCACTTCCTTTTTAATTTTTTATTTATTTGAAACATAGTTAAATTGAAAATTATAGAAAAATATAAACTAATTGAATATTAAAATTAAAATTTTTAATTATTTAAAAAAGTTTCAGATTTATAAGTTTATATCCAAAGCAAGGAGCTCTGCTGGAATATTATTGTTATTTTTAACAATGATCGCATTATATTATTGTTTGAATTGTACCTATCAAGGTGATGGATAATTTCATGTCAATTGATTTTGACATCAGCCATTGAGTTTCATGTGGTGAGATGGTGGTGCTTATATGACTTAAGACTTTGAGTATATTTGAGATTTTTGAAGGCAGTGCTGAGTGGCACACGGTCGTTAAAGTCGGTATCACGAAAATTAGTATAAATTAAAATTTAATGCTTTTTTTATAGAAATTGATGGAAAGATTAAATAGAATAATTGAAGTGAATTTAAAAGATTAATTAAAAATATTTTTAAGTTAAAAGATTAAAGCAGATTAAATTAAGTTAAGGATTTGTAAATTTTATAAAAATTGGATTATTTATATAGATTTAGTTTAATAAATATTAAATCGACTAAATCAATCTGATTTATTCGTCAAATTGAATCTATCGAAAATCAAAATTTTATCAATTAAAATTAAATTTTAAGAATGAAATTACAATTTGTGCCGAGTTTAAATTTTGGGTCCAACTTCAACTTCAAATATATATGAGATTTTTGAAAGGTGTGCATAGTGAAAAACTGGTTCGTTTAAGTCGGTATCACAAAAATCAGTATAAAAAATAGAAATAAATATAATTTAGAGTTTGATTTTAATTTTTTTTCGTCCCACAAAATATTATAAGTTTACGTTGACTTTGCATCTCTAAGAATATGTTTAGATTGATGAAATGTTGACTTTGTATTTCTAAGGAAATGTATAGATTAATGATACGAAAAGAGTTAATCTATATTTTATTTTGCTCTGCTTCATTCTATTTTGTTATATTTTATTGCACTCTTCTCTATTATATTCTATCAATTCAAATATAGCTTAAAGACAAAAAATTATTAAAATCTATAAAATTCTTATTAATATTGAATTTCCTATTTTTCAAAATTTTATAATAATAATAATAATAATATTATGTATATGAAATAGAAGAGCATGGAAAAAAAAGGCTTCAGCTCCATTATGTTTTTTAATTATTATATATATATATATATATATATATATATATATATATATATATATATATATATATATATATATATATATATATATATATATATATATTAAAACTTAATTAGCAATTGGTCCTTATTGATTTTATTTTATTTTATTATTTAGTCCTTTTTTTCCCTTCTCCATCTTCATGATTATCTTTTGTTCTGGATTGAACCTGAACACGGTCCAACGTCCGACACGATCGAACTTATCTTTACATTAAAGACGATCTAAATAATGGCCCAATCGAGTAAGACCCAACTCAGAGACATATTCTTCACGTCTCTCTCACTCGAGGACATGTTACCAACGTGTTCCGCACACTTAGGAGCAGTTATGCTCTTCATAACGGGTGTGGTCAGCCCACCATCTGTGAAGCTCTGGACACTTGATCTAGGATGATGAGTATGTGCTGCTCATCCTTACTCCCACGTGAGAATCCTGGCAGCCATCTATCGTGGGCCTAGATATTTAGCCCATAATAGAGGTCATTGGTCCAGCGCTGGGGGCTCTATAAATACTCTCTCATACGGGAGAGTCAGGTACCTTATTCATATTTCTTACTCTCACTTACCTCACTCTCTCTCTGACTTTAGCATCGGCGTGTCTTGCAGGTACAACCTCCTCTCCGTGGAACGCTTTGGATTAACAGACAATTGAATCGACCACACCTTTCTTTTTGATCACCAGTAAGATTAGTGGTGCCGTCTATGGGAAGACTTATTTCCCCATCTTCTTTCCCTTGAAACAAAAGATCAAAACAAAAACTAAAAACCGATCATGGTTGGTCCCAATGACAAGAACGACAGTCTAGACATCTTCCTCTCCCCCTCCCGTAACAACATTGACGGCCACGAGATCCCTCAACTGGAAGACATCACCCCCAACGAGGAGGGACAGACACACTGCTTCCCCCTTTTCCGAGGATGCCCAGCAAGATCTCACACTGTACCTGGAAACCCACATGAATCAAGAGACCCAAGAGCTGATGCCGAAGACGTTTCAACCGATTTCAGTGCCCTCCAACATCGATCTGACGATGGTGGCTTATTTCACAATAATCAACCAGAAAAACTTGCTGATCCACCATCAAAATCAAAGGATCAACACTCTAGAGAGAGGCCACCATTTACGCTCTCCCCCATAGAGACACCAACGGTACGAGTCCCAAAGTCCATCCCCGGGACGACCCAACCGTCGTCCACCGTTGGAGAGGCAGCCACCCCCGATGACCAAGAAGCGCAATCAGACCCCTCCCTTCGAGGGTCGGCGCTCCCCGAGCACGAAAAAGAATAGGGCATGAGACCCAACTGAGAACCATCATTCACCTCTCCGAAAGTCAAAGGGGAACTCTAAGAGCTCATGAACACGATGTAAAGACAACCCCCGATTGGAGAACTACGACCACTATACCTCACGGTCCCCGAGTGACGACGATGGACCATATAGAACGTTATCTCAAGCCATCCTGGACACACCCCTTCCATCGGGACTTGAGAAACCACCGAACCTAGGAATGTACGACGGGACGACAGACTCGGACGGACATCTCAAAAGCATGGATGCCCTGCTTGACTATCGAGGCGCCATCAAGTGTAGACTATTTACCACCACACTTAGGAAAAGGGCCATGACATGGTATAAGAGCCTCGTTGAAGAGTCCATCTCTTCCTGGAAAGACCTTAGGAAGCAATTCTCGAGGCACTTCACTGCTTCCCGACGACATCCTAAGACTGAGGCAGCACTCGAGGCCATCATATAGGCAAAAGAAGAACCTCTCAGAGCCTACAGTTGTACCCCAATTTCCCCCCGTAAGATTCCTCTATCATCTCATATCAACTCAACCACAACAAGATCACACTAGGATTTGGCTCTCCTCCCTATCTTTAGGTTTGCTCATGAGAAATCACCAAGCACCTTGATTTATATATTGTGATCATATATGTTTTGTATTGATAAACTTTTAACTAACAAATGCAGTGAATGTTTTCTCTAATTGATGATACTATAGGTGAGAGCACAACACATTTCATCAGGTTGATGCATAGGTTCATGAGTTTATTTCCATGCCTTCTTCAACAAATCTTCATTGAGATTCAAGCTTCATCATTGAAGATTCTTTAAAGTAATATCATGACAAGGTCTACTATGATTCATCATGTCTCAATTTGTCAAAGAAAGTCAAAAGATACAAGGGTTGATTGAAGAAGTTTGACCTAATTGGACAAGCACTTGATTCCTTGATCCAAGTACATAACTCTCTCATTTCTTAATATTTGTAAGTGTTTTTTGTTGCTATGGATTCTTATTATCATCCACAACAACTTCTATTCACATGGCAAGAGTAATTGTGCAAGAAAGTTTGTCAAAATTGAAAGGGGTTTCCAAGTCATTTAGGTGCTTGAGGAGCTAGGGTTTTGAACTTCTAAAGGTTATATCTTGCTCATCTTTTGAGATTTTTGAGTGATTCCAAAGATATTATTCTCTTTAAAAAGTTATCAACTAATCACTTTAAGAGTTTCAAGGAAATTTTGTGTGGAAGATGTCTAATAATGAGGAAAGATTACATGTCCTCTAGACAGACTATCAAATTCCCTTATGTAACTTCATAAGATCATAACTTAGTCAATTTTTATCTCCTTGAGCCCATTCTTTTTCCATAATTATCTTAAGAATGTGAGGTGCAACTCTTCTTTTATGTGCAATTCTTGAAAATGAGTGGAGGATTCCCTAAGAACTTAAAAGATTATAGGTCACCTCATGAATTTTCACCAATTTTACAAGGCCATAACTTTTTCAATAATTGGTATTGTTTTGAGTGATTCAAGTTTCACAATGCTCATTGTAAAGTCTACTTCAAGCTAGCATCAATGATCAAAGATCAATTTTGGAGGAAGGCTTTGTTTGAACTCAAAACATTATAGGTCACTTTTGAAAAAAAAACTTAGAACTTTTCTATGTACAAAAAGTCAGCATCTTTTTTTCAACTTTGACTCATCACAACTTTTAGCTCAAACATCCATCTGGTCTCATTCTTAGCACATTTCAAATATCGTGATTCTATCTTTCAAATGCTTCAAGAATCATACCCTAATACCCCTTGAGCTGTGAATACCATTGATTCAAAGTTGGTTCCTTGAAAATGAAGGTTCACTTCAAGTCAGATTGCAAAATACATAATTTGGCTTCTAATCACCAAATTTCCACGCGTTTTCCACTTAAACATGATTAGCAAATATGTTTGAATCATTTAGACTGATAAAACACATCGTTTGATTGAGTTTTGATGCACATTTGATCACACTTTCTTCACGATCACAGGTGTGCACGAACTCAAGGGAAATTGCATCAATCACCCCTCCTCTTGATTCCATTCACTTCTTCTATAAATTAGGCTCTCTTCCACTCATTTTCGCAAGCTTGAACATCCAAAATTACTCTGTCAAACTCCCTCCATAACTCACTTTTCTGAGATTTCGAATTCCTATTTTCTCCACTTTTCAATCCAATTTGTTCATTGATCTTTCATCATTGAACTTCACTGAAGCTAACAGAAGAAGAATCAAGCCTTGAGGTGCCCTGAAGCGTGCTATCTAAGTCCATTTACATAGAAAGTTCATCTGACTTTGTTCAGGTAGTTTAAGGCACCAAATCTTCTAACTCAAATTACTGGAATGGTTTATGATGTTCACTGATGCTTTCTCTTAACTCAATTTTGGTGAAACAATGCATTATATGCTTCTGATTTTCGATTTTAACATTTTTAAACATCTCTGGTTTTTTCCAAATCGACTATGTTGTGCTTTATATAAACTTTTCACGAGCATATGGTTGTGATCGTCTCAAGTAGACACATCTAATGGTACCACTATGAACGCGTAAATTTACATATTCAAGGATCTTGGATTTGCCTTACTTGCAGGAGGCTGGAGGTTAAAGATGACCTACGTGTCGTTCTTCAACCAATGACACTCAGCCAATTATTTTATTTTGATTGGTTGGACTTTCTTGTGTTGTATGCGCGCGCCTTAACTTGGGTCTATGATACTCCCTCACCTCAGATCCATTAGATATGTCAACGTGTATAAGTGAAAGAGATCCAACGCGCATGGTTTTTTCTGATTTGTTTTTATTTTACAAAATTATTTTTAAATTTCTTTTATCTTTAAAAATTCATAACACTTTTATTTTTATCCAAAAATTATGAAAAAAATATACGAATTACTTCTGACTTTGTGAATATTTTTTCACATTTTTATTTTAATGTTTGATATTTTTCATAATTTTTATTTTGTTTGCCTTATTTTAATTATTTTAAAAATAATTTTTGATATTTTTTAAATTCTAAAATTTTTTATAAAAATCATTTTCATTATTTCTGACTTTCTGAATTTTTTCTAGAATTTTATTTTGACTTCTACTATTTTTTATCCTTTTCCATTTATTTGAATGATTTTTATCAATTTAAAAATGTTTTTTCTGTTTAAAAAAATTACCAAAAACTTTATAAAAATATTTGAGATCACTTCTGATTTTTCTATGGTCTCTTTAAATGTTTCTTTGATACTTTGAATATAGTTTTCTATTTTACCTTTTATTTTCATTTTAAAAACATTTTCAAAATCATTTTTCCTTTTTATTTTATTCATTAAATGCAATTTATTTTATAATATATCTTGGCTATGTGATTGTTGATCATGAACTTCATTAACATCATTGGATCTTGGGTGTTGAGTTTAACTCCACCAAAATGGATGGATGATTTTAATGATAGTTTGATTAATTTTTTTAATTCAAATTTTTCCCCTCCCTCTTGATCTTATCCCTTTCTCATTGTGTTACATGTTGTTAGAGGATGATCTACATATCACCTCTCCAAACATATGGCACATAGATTGCTATTGATCAAGCTCAAAATAGGTGCGACTTTTATATAAGTCCACTTACAATTACTTAACATAGCATTAAATTTTGTCCCGATTCGAGAAATGATCATTCATGACCCAAACCTATGTTTGCAAGCCCAAGTATATTTAATTTGAAACCTATGATCCAATAACCTTGAGGTTCATTGTTAGGAGGCTTTGGTCTTATCAATCCTCTAATGAACTTTCATAAAATTTGGTCTAAGTGAATCATTTAAACATCGTTGATAATTTGTTATTGCCTCGAAAAATTGAAATCAATGATTCACTTGACAAAAAGCAAATGAAACTTGTTGTTGAGAGGCTTTGATTTTATCAATCTTCTAATGAGTTTTCAAATACAAGTTTCAATATGGTCATTCAACTAACCTCTAATTTCTAACTCATTAACAATAGAATTTTATTTTCATGATTTTACTTTACGCCTTTACTTTTACGCACTATTTATTTTAGCATTTACATTTCATGTTATTTTCATCTTTGCTCACTTGAGCATTTATTTTTATGTCATTTTTTATTTTTCTTACTTGAGATTTTCATTTTCTTTTTTAATATACCTAATAACCAACTCAAACAATAAAAAACTTAAAGGTTACTTGCACTATTTGGTTACTATCCTTGGCATTTTGGAGTTATGGACTTCTTGGACTTAGGAGTAGAGACCTTGACCTACCTTGAGACCTTGTGACTTCTACTGTAATTTTGTCTAGATTTCTTGGGGTTTACCCGGAGACACTGGGTTGTTTGTTTTTCTTTGTGTGCAGGTTCTTCTGATTATATGCTTTGACTGTGATTGAGAATTTATCTGTATACAGTCGTTACTCTGCCCAATTTTTTGTGTGAAGACATAATGCATTTGAAGATGGGTTTTCATAAGAGGTTTATTATCTTTTCTTGTTTGGTTTCAATCCAAACGATGGGAATTCTATATTGACTCATTGTGTCAAGTGTTGGCTTCTTGTTGGTTAGATGGTTCTTTTCCCTAGCTTTTACCTTATGCTCTAGGATAGTCCCTTCATCTCCTTCCACCTTCTTTAATTTCAAAACTCTTCTCCCTTCTTTCGAAAACTCTTCTTGTTTTCAAAATTGAATCACTTTCAAAATAAACTTGGACCTAGGTCCATGCACTTTCAAAAATATTTTCTTAATCAAACTTTAACCAACTTAATAATACCTTGACATTTTTGTGAGAAGACTAAAAGTCAATCAATCTCATTCAAACCATTTTACTACTTTGGCTTTTTACCTTAAAACTTTTCTTAAAAGATTTGACTCTTGTCAATCCTTGTAGTGATGCGAGCTACTATACTTTTAAGATATGTAGTGAAGTAAGGTATTTTCCACTCGGGTGTTCAGTGAGGCTTTGTTGATTTTAAAATCCAAGCCATGTCCTCCACTTTGAGATGATGCAAATTCTCCTTTCTCATAGTCGTGGGTAGTAAGTATGTTCTTCCACTCGGATAAGACAATGATTCTCGTCTCTTAAAATCAACCAACACACTTGTGTTTTAAATTTTTTAATGGTAAACTAAGAGTACCTTGATCCCATATTTCACGGAAGGTGGTACGTAGGCACTAAAAGAACGCAAACGCGGCGGGTGCAAAATTTGTAAAAAATACTTCTTTTCTCATCCCCAGTCTATTTTGTGTATACAACTTTTATAGCCAAAATACACAGATTTTCAAAGAGGTACCTGCGGAGTATCGTAGATTTTTAGGGTTCTAATACCTTCCATTTGCATAACCAATCCCCAAACTTAGATTCTCTCCCCCTCTTTTTGGATTATTCACTCTTTTCCCATTCCTATGAAAACAATAAACTGCGGTGGCGATTTTTTATTTGATCTGTATGAGTTAAGTCAATCCAATGGATTAGTCTAAACATTTCTACCGCTATACATACATTGAGAGGTTCACCAAAGAACTTGTACAGGTCCTAACGACTGACAACATGAAGAAATATCTACTCGAGCGGGGACTGCGCCTCTGCAGCGACTTTGCAAAAGCAATGGGCATCGAGACGCCCACATCGCTTGGCTCCCTCCTCTCCAAGGCTCGGGCATACATCTAATACAAGGAAAGGGAAAATGCAAATAACGCTCATGACACACGACACCAAGACAACTCCAAAGTCCCGAAGAATGACGACCAACTTGCACCTCGTCGCAGGGGAGAAAAGCGAAAGGAGAAAAGACCTCACGACTCCAGGGAGTTTAGAAGATCCGTCGGCCTCTTCATAAAATACACCCCTTTGACCGCTTCCCATGAGCGGATTCTATCTGAATGTATGAACGCATAATTCTTCCAGGATATGGTATGTTTCCCCAAACAACCTCCTCCCAAACCTAACATTAACAAGACTAAATATTGTCGGTTTTGCACAAACCACAAGCACCTCACCGAGGAGTGCATCCATGTCATACCCCAATTTTTGACCTAAGATCCCATCTCCATTTTCATTTTTTTGGTATATACATCAAAGTCACAAAATATGGTCGGTTTCAAACGTTTCACCTTAGAGCATCACCTGTGTAGAGATTATCGAGTGTTGTTAACATTTTATCTTATGCATGACTAACTTCCAATCAAGCACGAAGTGTACGTTTTTTTGTTTATTTGATTTCATATGCAGAAACAAGTTTGAATCAAGATCATCAGGCGTCGCATCTCAATTAGGTTTTTGAGCCTCTCAAGCCAGAAGTGTGGTTAATCGTTGATTCTCAAAGACTGATTCATCAAGAGAATCGTGTGTTTATTTTTATGGTCTTTTCAATAAATGGTCTCAAGCGTCTCCAAAATTCTTCAGAAAAAGTCAAGGTTCCATGATCACTGGTGTTGTACCCTAAAATTTCCCCTCTCATTTTTACTAAAGACATGCTCATTGAGGTCTTCAATTGCTATAGGGTGACCAAGAATTTATCAGACAAATTCTTCTCCTAAGCAATGAACCTCCTACTAGGGTTTCACTTTTCAAAAAGAATTTTGGTTTGAAAAGACCTCAAGTGATATCCATGGTCCCTAATATGTCCTCATGAATCTCTATGCCAAATTTCATGCCTTACACTACAAGTTTGCTCAGTCAATTGCTCAAATGTTTGAAAGTCAACTATACTAGGTCAAAAGTCAACTATGGCCAATAAACAGTCAAACTTCAATATTTTTGGTCAACATCAACATTTTGAAGGGATATCCATCAATTGATCAAGGTTTGATCATGATTCCTCAAGGAATGCTCTTAATTTATCAAAAGTCAAGAATTGCAAAATTAGGGTTTCTATAGGAGAAGTCAACTAAACTTTGGCTAGGCATAACTTTCACATACTTCATCCATTTCCCCAACTAAAGATCATTTTGAATAGAATCGAATTCCCTACAACTTCTCTTTTATCCTCAAGTTCAAGAAATGCACCATTTGAAAGATACAAGCTCACACATTACATGTCATTTTCAGAAAGTCAACAAAAGACACTTTTTGCAAAGACCATTTACATCAAGATAAAGTCTTCAAATGCAAAATTGATTATAATAGGGATTGAGGTGGGCTTCTTGGGCTTTCCAAAAAGTCAAAGATCATCATCATTGGATACAAATTGAGCAAGTTATGGTTTGCCTAAGTTGGGAAAATTTGGGAAATTTCAAGAATTATGCATTGGGAAAACTTGAACTTTTAAGTCAATGGCTTAACTTCTTGGACTTCAAACATCTTCCTAACCTTATGAGAGACCTCTAAAATCATTTCTACATTGCCTTGCCATTTCTACCTATTTTATCCATATTTATTTTGTTTTATTCAAATAAAACTAAATAAAATTGCAAAAATTAGTAAGTATTGGTTATGGCAATATGGGCTGATGGTTTGAATTTTTTTTGGGCCCAAAAACAAGTGCAAAGGAGGCCAGGTGCACTGCACCTCAAAATGGGCAAGAATTTACATATTTGGAACTTTTTTAATGTATTTGATTTTGTTTTGAAAGAGGGCCATTATGGGTGGATCCTTACCATCTTTGCAAGCCCTCTTCTTCCTCTATAAATACAAGACCAAGGCATGAGAAAAAGGGGAAGAAAATACATTGCCTTACCAAAGCTCCACAAAATTGCAAAAAATCATAAAAGTTGTGAAATTTGAAACTGAGTTTTTAAGCCATCATCCATCCATACTAACTGCTCAGTCGTATTCCTGAGATTCCTAGAAACTTATTCCACCCATTCCCAAGGCTTGCAACATCCTAGATCACCGGATCCACGCATCACCGGTTGGTAAGGTTTCTTGAAATTAAAATTGCATATTCACGCCATGTAAATACCTATTGCATCCATATTTGTGTTATTAACAATCATTGTGAATGTTTTAACGTGTTTCATGTGACAACCAGTGCTAAAATAACAGGACACCATTCTTAGGGCACTCCTTTGCCAGGTCTTGGGTTCGACCCAGGCAAGAAACTATTTTTATTTTTTTTAACCTTTGTTTTGCAGATCCCACAGGCGCCTGGGCCCTCTTGTCATTGGGCCTGAGGTTTTCGTTTATTCTCACCCCCTAACTATTTTTGCAGCGCCTGGATCCTCTTGATGATAGGCCTGATACTTCTTTGAAGCGCACCCCCCTTTCCATTTTGTTTGCAGGCCCATTTCAATTTTCTTTATTTTGTTTTAATTAACATTTCTTTTTTAATCAATTTAATTTAATTTCAACATTAAAATAAAAAAATCATAAAAAGATTAGGTTAGACTTTTTTTAATTAAATTAACTTGGTAAATTAATTAAATAATATTTAAAAATAAATTGACCTAGGATTTAATTCATTTAATTTCTTTTATTCATAACAAAAATTAAAAAAACTTAGATTTAATTTCTTTTTAAATTTAAATTTTATTTAATAATTAACATTTTTTTATTTAGATCTATATTATTTAATTACTTATCAATTAAATATTTTCTTACATAAAACAAAAACAAACAAAAACATTTTCCTTTTTAGGGTTTAGACGTCTTTTCCATTTCGCACGCGTTATTTACTTTCACACTTTTTTTTATACTAATATATTTGCTTATGGGATGTAATAAACTATAATTAGGACTTGTTACTTTACTGCTTTCTTTATTTTCCCCCAAGTTTTGGACTTGTAATAATCCCCCTCCCCGAAGCATTGTAATAGTTAGATTTATATTTCCGTACTTTTAATTACTACAAACCATTAACTGTTTAGATGCATGACTAATTGGATTGTATGGCAAGAATAACAAACAAAATGCTAGTAAACCTAATTCAAAGACAAAAATAATGTAATACAAACACAATTGCAAATGCACGCCTCTAGGGTACCCCTATTTCGGTTGCCTTCAGAAAATAGTCACATCTCTCGAAACGTGAGAGATTTTAGTGGGTACCCTCCGATTTAAAGATCATAAGTCCCTTGATGACCCTATCGACATTTCCTCGGTATGATCTTAAAAAACCTAGGGTAGTTACTAAAGTTTCTTGCCCAGTTGCCTTTGTGACTGTATAAACTTCCCTTCGAATGTCCCTCAAACATCAAACGATAAGGCTACCTACTCACTATTAGTAGGATAACACTGTCTAAAGGAAAAGAGGAAAAGAACAAACCTTTTCGAGTAAGTAGATAGTTCTTAGATGCTTGCTCAAAACAAAACATTTTCCACAGCTACACTCCTTTCAAAAAACATTTTCAAAAACACTTTGTATACATTCTCAATAATACGAGAAACATTACAAAGTTCTCCGCACTAAGGCGTCTTTTCAAAATACTTTTTTCAAACACACAAAAACAAGGCATTTTCAAATGAGATAGCAAAGATGGTAAGAATCCACCCATAATGAAACGTAATTCATGCTCTACAGAAACATACTTGCCTTATTTGGCATACCACAAGCACTCGTCACTGACAATGAAACGTAATTCACTGACAAATTTTTTCGAGAATTCACCGTCAAACGGGGCACTAAAAAACATTTCACATCTATCGAGCACCCACAAATGAACAAGAAGGCCGAAGCCGCGTAGAGTTATTCTACACAGCCTAAAATGAAGATTAGGTGAGACCAAAGGTAGATGGGTCGAGGAGCTACACAACATGCTCTAGGCCTACAAAACAACACCACATTAAACCACGGGAGAAATTACATTCCGACTAGCATACGGGACCGAAGCAATAATCGTAGTGGGATCAGAGAACCCTATAGACAAACTGAATTTCCCCTTGACGAGAAAATAAATGACGCGGCACTAAGGGACGAACTCGACCTCATCGATGAAATTTGATCAAGAGTAGCCCTCCGTCAAGCCTGCTTGAAACAAAGAATAACCATACAACATGATGCCAAAGTCTTCAAATGAGAATTCGAGATTGGAAGCCTAGTCTAGAAAAGAAATCACAAAGATTATCACGAGGGAAAACTCGCCGTGAACTAGGAAGGTCCCTATCGCGTCACAGAAAGAATAGAGAATGGGGCTTACTACCTTGAAAACCTACACGGGGAAAAACTTTCTCGACTATGGAATAGCGAGAAACTGAAAAAAATACTACAGTTAGGCCTTAACAGTCGACGTGCCTTGCTCAAGGTAAGGGGACACGTCCCGATTTTGGGGGCGCATTCAGGTACATGCACGACCTCCCAAGCCTAAAAAAAGGCAAGTTTTCACTCTGTGACAAGCGGGCTCTTGGCTTGACGAGGATACCTCAACCGAGCTCCTCCACCGTCATACCATATTAGTAGAACACCTAGCTCGTGATAGGAAGTTCAAGCCGTGAAGTTAAAGACCCAGAACGAGATCTTTTTTTACCGCTATCAATCTGGAATCCAACTCTGGCCACTCGATAATTTCCCCACATTGTCAAGAAAACACGTCGTCGACACAAGACCTCCCCCCAAAACACTTTGCGAAAATAATTTGCTAACGAGCCCTCTATTACGGGAAACTCAGGAGGACGAGTGCCCAGAGCGCCCAACTAAGGAATATTAGTATTTGGAAGAATCATGCATTCAAACAAATAAAATAGAGACAAGTACATTAACAAAATAAAAGTACACTAAAGATAAACGACCACACCAGTCGAAAAATGTCAAAATATTACCATAAAAATCAGGCAAAGCCCATTATCAAAATATTACAAATATTACAGGTGCATAGGCCCGAACAAAGACATCAAAATAACAAGATTAAAGTTAAACTACTCCTCATGCACGTGTTCCCCATCATTTGAATTCCCCTTGACATGGGGTTCTCCATCATCCTCTTTGTTGGGAGGGGAGCCGGGAGGAGGTACTACCTTGCCATCAACCATTTAATGAAAGAAACTGATTCCCTTGATGACAAGCTCAACACCAAGATTCACGACCTTGAGCTGGGAGAAAACATTGTCGAAATTCATCTCGGCAACCTCCAGGTAATCCTGCTCGAGACCCTAAATCCGAGAAACCAACTCCTCGGCAGGCATCGTGGAAACCATCAGGCCAACAATCTTGTTCTTGAGATCCTTCTTTGTGAGTATCAATGCACTCTTCTCCATGGTCAACTTTTCCACCTCCTCCCCTTTTTTCCTCAGGTCAGTGATAAGCCCAGCCTGGATCCGATACTTGTCTTTGTAATCGACAAAATCAGTCTCCAGGTTGATCACCTTTGCCTCGAGCATCTCCTTCATTATCCGCAGCTTCTCTAGATAGGTGGAAGAGTAAGTCTTCTTGCCTGTGAGCACCACAACCATTTCCAATAGCCTCATTATGGCGGCCGCATCTCGAGCCAGCCATTTCCTCTTCCCTGCCAAGTCGAGGCTCTTTATGGCCAGAGACTTCATCTGATGCACATCTATAGGGTACTGCTCAAATAATTCCTTGTCAAGAAAGCAAGGAGGAAAATAGAATTAGTCTTCAGGACTGTCCTCCATAAAATCTATCTCCATATTTTCCTCCTTGTGACCCCTCTTCCTGCATGGGAGGAGGTTGACCGATGATCGTCGTTGGGTTGGTTCGGGGCTGCGACGAAGCGACTCTTGGTTAATTTATTTTGAACCTTCGGGGCCTTCCCCTGCTCTGCGCCATCTTGAGTACGCGATCTAGGAGGCTAGACATCTTATTTGAGGCAAATAATAAACACAAGTTAGTACACCGAGGAGAAAAGCATATGAGCATGCTAAAATAAAGTAAAGCGTGACAACCTAAAAGCACTATGGCTTCCTCGAAAGTTTTACACTCGAGAAGCTCCTTGGTATTAATGTGTTGAGCTTCGAATATGGGTTGGCCCTCATCGTTGAGGAACTCCTCCTGATTTCTATTCTCCCACTTGGAAGGAGAAAAACCATCAACAAACTTAGCAAGGTTACCATAGGAGTCTTCATCATCGGAATCTAAATAACCAGGCCTGATAAGATAATAATCTTTGCCCTTTTGGAAATGACCGTCACTCCAATGGAGAGGAAACTTTGAGACCAATTATGTCTCCTTGTTCCCGTCCTTATCATAACATACATTCCCATCCTTGTCGACTATAATCACCCGCTCGAACACCGAATCAAAGGCTTGCCACGACACAGGTTTAATAAGGTAGTACCTATACTTGAAGTCACGAACATAGCCCATGAACGTCTTAAACAACCTCTTCGGCTACTTCAGGGAGACCCAACTATGTTTTTCGCTCAATGTCTATCATTGGAGATGGAAGAAGTGGAAGAACCAATGGACCATGGCATCAAGCTCGAGACATCGACACGCGATCTCAAATTCCCGAATAAAAGCAATTGCTTTTGGATACAGCTGGGAGGGTGCTAACTCCAGATGGGAGAAAACCCCAATTTGAAAATTTCTTAAGGGAAACCGAAGTCCCAAATATTTGAAAAAAAAGTCGTACATTCGAAAGTGGTTTCCCGAGTAATACGAGCAGATCCTTCTGTTCTCGATAGGTCTGTAAACCCTCCAAGTTTCAACGAATCACGTCTCGCTCACACCTTGCTCGACGGTAAAAAACGCATCACCTAGAGAGGCGACAAAGCATGAGGCTATACCACGAGGTTTCGGCCCGACCCAAACCTAGTCAGTATCCATGATCGTGTCGACCAGCTGGATGCCATCAGTGATATGAACCATCAAACATGAAAAGAAGAGGAAAATAGTGAATTTGATGATCAAATCAAATCCATATTTCCACTGCAAATCAAGAGAAAGGGCGTAGGAGGGCACAAGGGCGAATTCCCCGAACAAAGCCCTTACTCAACGGAAAAAAAGGAAGTCACAACAAACCTTCCTATACTCAAGGCTTGGTAAGCTCGCCAACAAAACTTCGGGGAGGACCCCCCCTCAATGCTCGCAAGCTTATGGGTTTTATTGGAGACCTTTGAATCTCGTAGAGACGTATGAACATCACGGGGAAAAACTTCCCTGACACGTGGACTTTGTCATGAATTCATGAATTTCACGGGGAAACACCTCCCCAATACATGAACTTCGTCATGAATTCATGAGTTTCACGGGGAAAAGCCTCCATGACATATTAACTTTACCATAAATCAAGAAAATCCTAAGTCCTAATACTTCTCACCAACGTCAGCGTTCGAGAATGGCTGAACCACCGCCAAACGCCAACACGACATAGCCTAAACTAAACTTAACATACAGGATGAACGATGTCATACCCCAAATTTATCCACCTTGATTTTACAATTACGTATTTGATTATTTGGGTTGTACAAATGTCTATTGGGCCATTTCCATTAAATTTCCATTATTTCTAAATATTTATATGCATTTTTGGTTTATCCTCATTTACAAAATTATTTATTTACGGAGTATAATAAGTCACATTTTTAACTATTCTTGGTTAAAAATACCTGGCGTAATAATAACAAGCCATTTTTTTAAAATTTTATATGGGTGAGATAAGTTAGTCGGGTCTAGGGGCATATTTGTGCTTATGAGCATCATTTTATAAAAATAATATTTGAATAAAAAAACCATTTAAAATATTTTTATTTTTGTTGACCTAGGGGTCAACATTTTTTCCCATACTCATTTAAATTTTTATTTTATTTTTACATTATTATAAGTTCTTTAAAATTAACAATCTATTTTAAATTATGTCATTAATATTATCGTTTGATTATTTGGTTTATTGCTTAATATCATTGTTATTTTCATTTTATTTATTTCTTTTTATTATACTATAATTTTTATTGGAGAGTGTTGATCGAAGTCAACAAAGGTTGAAACCCTAATTCAACCAATAGTTGCACCTAGGGGTTTAATCTCTTGTTCACTAAGCTAACAAAGCCCTGAACCCAGAAATTAGTTTTGAGCCAAATCAATTTAAATGAGAGATTAAAAATGAAAACATTATTTGATTTATACAAATCTGTATACAAAGGTGTCCAAATACATTACAAATCTTACAAACCCTAATTCTAAAATACAACAGAATCAAATCTAATCGTAATTGATAATTACAATCAATCACAGAATCAATTTAAAATTTGTAACAATAAATCAACTAAACTAATTTCCTTAACCTATATCAGACAAATCCTAAGACCTAATTAGGGGATCAAAAATTGAGAATTAGAGATTGGAGAAGAAGAATTTATGAAACCTCTGTCTAGTTGTTGTGAGCTCATCACCTTCAACACCTGTAAACAGAAAAGAAGGAGATTAGAAGTGGAAATCGGAGAGGAAATAAGAAGGTATTATACGACCAAATTCACTGTAGGTGAGGTAAATGCAAAAGAATTAGCTTATGGGTATATATTGTTGTGGTAATTGTTGAACGTTTGAATGATTAGGGATTAATTGTTGTATTTCTGGGAAATGTAGGGTTAAGGTTCCTCTTGCTATAGTTAGGGTTCTTATTTTGAGGTTAGGATTCATGTAGATAGGGTTAGGGTTTATCCTTGAAACTTAGGGTTTTCAGGGAAAAACATATGAAAGCCTAAGCGGCTTTGCATCAATATGGCAGCCTCAATGGTCGTTAGTGGTGGTCCGATGTAATTAGGGTTAGGGTTTTAATATTCCCGGGTTAGGGTTCTTATGATATGGGGTTAGGGTTCATGTAAGTTGAAGATTCTAATTCAAGATCAACCAGAATTCTGGAGATTACAGTGGTTTCCTGTGGGGTTAAGGGTGGCTCAGCCGTTGTGGCAATTTTCGATGAGGCTTGGTTATAGAGAGAGGCGAGAGAGTTGTTGTGTAGAGAGAGAGAGAGAAATGAATTAGAAAAGTGAAACACGATTGAAGATAATGAATACATATACTTCCTATACCTGTCCCAAATGCGCTCCATGTGGTTCCCTGAGAGCCATGGGATCTGGTGACAATTGACTGGTCACCATGCGCTCCCTCCCACCATGTAACCTAGTAAACATCCCATCTAAGTGTTATACCCTAATTCTCCCCCCTAATATTTCTCACCATCTCGTGTCACAATGCATCAAGACACATACATTAGGGTTATTTCTCTCTTTATCCTATCTTTAAGTTTGCTCTTGAGGGATTACCAAGCACCTTGAATTATGTATCTTGCACATCTGTTCTTTTAACTAACATTAATATGTGTATATATTTTTCTTTGAATGTGCATATTGTAGGTGGTCACCATTGCATTCATCTCACCATCTAATATAGGGTTTGAGGGGTGATTCTCAATCAAATGGTTCTCTAATGGATTGCAAGAACTCAAACTTCAAGGTCATGTCTATGGCATCAAATATTTGTGGTTCAATGTTCTCTCTCACTTTATTTAGGTCAAGATCTCTTCAAAGTTGGTGGTGGCATTCATCAAGAAGATTCATAGGTTCATGTGTTTATTTCCATGCCTTCTTCAACAAGCTTCATTGAGACTTAAGCTCCATCTTTAAGTGTGCTTGAAGATAACATCATTTCAAGGCCTATTAGGATTTATCATGCTTATTTTCCCAAAAAGATCAAAAGATTCAAGGTTGGCGCAACAAGTTTGACCTAATTGAGAAAATGCTTGATTTAGTGATCACAAGGGCATAACTCTCTCAATTTTCAAAATTTTGAGTTGGTTAATTTTTATGTATTCTTATCATCATCTACAATAACCTCACTTCAAACAACAAGATCAAATTGTGCAAGAAAAATCATCAAAATTTGAAAGGGGTTTCAAGTAATTTTGACACTCTCTGAGCTATGGTTTGTTGATTTCTAAGGACCATATCTTGCTCATTGTTTGAGATTTTTCACTGGTCCCAAAGCCATGATTCTATTTAAAGGATCCTTAACAAGGTCTCTTCAGAAGTCTAAGGCTAATTTTGAATGGAAGATCACTAATAGTTGAGAAAGTTTACAAGTCTCCTTGAAAGGCCTTTAAAGTTTAGGGTTTGACTTCAAATGATCATAACTTGGTAAATTTTTATCTCCTTGAGCTCATTATTTTTCTACAATAATCTTTGGTATGTCTAATACAACTTTTTTTTATGTGCAAGACTTGAGGATGTTTGGAAAATGGTTGAAGATTTAAAACGATTATAGGTGTTTAGTGAATTTCCCCAAATTTATTCATCATCTTCAAAAGACCATAACTCTTTCAATTTTTATGATTTTTGAGTGATCTCAATTCCACACTTAAATTTGAGAGGTCTACTTCATGTTATCTTAAAATATCAAGATCTAATTTTGAGTGAAAAGTCATGTAATTTTGAAGAACATTATAGGTCATTTTGAGGTTCAACACTTAGAATTATTCTAAGTACAAAATATCTGTGTGTTTTTCACAAATTCAAATGGACATAACTTTCATCTTAATTATCCAAATGGAGTCTTTCTTGGTACATTATAAATATTGCAACTTTGTCTTTCAAATGCTTCAAGAATTATGCCCTAAAGCCTCTTAAGTTGTGTGCACCATGGATTCAAAGTTGACACCTTGAACCTGATTTTGTCAAAACATCCAAATTGAAAATTGGTTAATGTGGCCTCTAATCACAAATTTGTTGCATGTTTTTACTTCTAATCATGCTTAACAATCTTCCAGAAGTGATTAGCACCTCGTAATGCAAGGTTTGGCCGAGTTTTGAGAAAATATGAGTCACACTTTTCATGCTTTCAACTTCACATGAATTCTCTCAAAATATCATCATATCACATGCTTGAGCATTCCATTTGCTCAGCTATAAATAGAGGATGATATCTCACTTATTTGATAAGCTTTTGAGAGCCAAAGAACCATTGCTGAACTTCCTCCTTACCTCTCAAATCTGCAACTTTGAATTTGGTTCTAAAGCATTCATCAATCCAATTTCTTTGCTGATTCTTCATCCTTGAACTTTCCTGAAGCTAACAGAAGAAGAACCAAGCCTTGAGGTTCCCTGAATTATGCTAGACAAGTCAAGTTTCAGAGCTCTGAATTTGAACTTCAACAGGTAGATTTCTCCATCAATTCTCTCCAAACTTGTTGTTACAATGTAGCTCTCATCACTCAGATACTAGTCGCATCATTAGCTTTTAATTGGAAGTGAGTTTTGATCATGAATTTTCAAATCCCTTTCCAACTTTTTCTTCTAGTTTTTCTCAAATCGACTGAGCTATAGTTTATATAAATTTTTCGTGAGGTACCATTGAAATCGTCTTGAAGAGAGGAAGTGAATGACACTGCTCTGAGATCTTGATTTTTATAGTTTGTGAGACCTCTAATTCACGCGTGGCTGGAGGTTAAAGATGATCAACATGTGATCTCTCAACCAATGACACGGTGCACACATTTGTTTCAAATCTGTTTTTTAATTAATGATCTGGTGGTTTATTCACTATGTCCATATCATGCACAGTGCACCAGATCCATTGGATTTGATTACTAACGCATTTTGACATTGATCCAATGGTCTACATCTTTTTAGTTTTATTTTTATTTTCTGATTTTATATTTTAATTTCTTTAAACTTCAAAAATTCATAAAAAAATCATTTCAACTTCTAAAATTTTGAAAAAATTCTCAAAAATACTTTTGATTTTTTCTCTTTCTGATTTTTATTTTTTCGCAATTTTATTTTATGATTTGGTATTTTTTTATGATTTTTCACTTTGTTTGAATTATTTTAATTGTTTAAAAAAACTTTTCTGGATTTTTAAATTCTGGAAAAAATATGGAAGGATCCAATGACCTCTTGACAAATATTGGTGACCACATTTGAATTTTATTTCTGATTTTACTATTTTTTTTACAAATTTTGGTTTATTTTGCTTATTTCTTTGAATTTTAAAAAATAGTTTCTGACTTTAAAAAATTCATTTGTCAACACTTATTGACTCATATTTGACTTTTGACTTTTTTTTAGGATTTTATTTCTTGTTTTAATATACTTTGTGTATTTTACCAATTATTTCCATTTTATTAATCAATTAAATATTGTTTTATTGAATATAATTTTATTATTTTTGTTTTGTCCTAATTTGGGTGTTATTTTGGGACAAGTTCCTCAACCTCATTGGATCTTGGGTGTTGATAGGTTGAAAAGCCAAATCCACCAAAATAGATAAATGATATTGATGATATTCAAAACCCTAATTTCATCTGATGCATCTCATCCCTCTTTTTCTTATCCCTTTCTTACTTGTGCTACATGTTGTTAGAGAATAATCTTCATATCATTTGTCTAATATGTGGTACATAGATTACTATTGATCGACCTCAAAATAGGTGTGACTTCTATATAAGTCCACTTACGATTGCTTAACATAGCGCTAAATTTGTCCCGATTTAAAAAATGATCATTCGTGGCCCAACACTATGTTTGCAAGCCTAAGTATTCTTCAATTTGAAACCTTTGATCCAATAACCTTGGGGTTCATTGTTAGGAGGATTTGATCTTCTCTAATAATCTTTCATGAATTTTGGTCTAAGTGAATCATTTAAACATCGTTGATCATATATGCTTTCCTTGAGTACTTGAAATGAATGATATACTTGACAAAAATAAAATGAGACTTGTTATTGAAAATATTTAATTTTATCAATCTTCTAATGAGTTTTCAAATGCAAGTTTCAATATGGTCATTCAACTAACCTCTAACTTCTAATTCATTAACAATTGACTTTACTTTCTGTTTTTACTTTGTGCTTTTACTTTGTGATTTTACTTTATGCCCTTTATTTTATGCCTTTATTTTTATGCACCATTTACTTTAGCATTTACATTTCATACTATTTTCATCGTTGCTCACTTGAGCATTTATCTTTATGTCATTTTATATGTGCTCATTTGAGCATTTATCTTTATGTCTTTTTTATCTTTTGCTCACTTGAGCTTTCTTTTCTTTTTGAAGACACTTAATACTGATATTGAACATTAAAAAAATTTAAGGTTACTTGGACTATGTGGTTACTATCTTTGGCATTATGGAGTTGTGCACCTCTTGGACTTAGGATGAGAATCCTTGATACCCTTGGGACCTTGTGACTCTGTTGATATTTTATCTGAAGTTCTTGGGGTTTACCCCAAGATATTGGGTTGATTTTATTTGTGTGTAGGTTATTCTGATTATGTGCTTTATCTGTGATTGAGAACTCCTCTATATACAACTGTTGCTCGGCCTAATTTTTATGAAGACTTGATGCATCTGAAGCTTGGTATTCTTTAGAGGTTTAGTATCTTTGCTTGCTTCGTTTCAATCCAAAGGAATGGAATTCTACATTGAATTCTTTATGTCAAGTGTCTCTTCTCTTAAAATTAACCAATACACATGTGTTTTAAAATTTTTAAGGTGAACTACAAGTACCCTGATCCTCTATTGCACAGAAGGTGGTACGTAGACGCTACAGGTTCACAACCGCAACGGGTGCAAAGTTGTAAAAATACTTCTTTTCTAATCTCCACTGTTGTACCCCAAAATTTTCCCTCCCATATTTCTCAAAACATTGCAAGAAAGATCTCCAAGTTGCTTAAGGTTGCTCAAGGATTGACCAGACAAGCTCTCTCCTAAGGCAGTCTACCCCAAATTAGGGTTTTGTGTTGCATCAATATCTTTGAGTCCAAATGACCTCAAATTCTCACAAAGGTCCTAATATGTTCTCAAGATCATCCATGTCAAGTTTCAAGCCTTGCAGAGGAAGTTTGCTCAGTCAATTGCTCAAAGGTCCAAAAATCGACTATGCTAGGGCAAAAGTCAACTGTGACCCAAATACAGTCAAACTTCAAGATTTTTTGTCAACATTCTCATTTTGAAGGATATTTCATCATTTCATCAAGGTTTGATCATGATTCATCAAGGATTGCTCAAAATTCTTCAAGATTCGAAAGTTGCTAAATTAGGGGTTTGTAGGAAAAGTCAACTCAACTTTGACCAAGCATAACTTTCTCATACTTTATGAGAAATGACCCATCCAAAGCTCATTTTGAATATGATGAAATTACCTACAATCCATCTTCATACCACAAGTTCAAAAAATTCACTCACAAGAAGTTATGAATTTTGACATTATAGGTCATTTTTGAAAGTCAACAAAAACACCTTTTTTTGTTAAAGCTTCTAACTTGATCATGGAATATCAAAATAAGATTAGACCAAAAGGGTTGATTATAACACATCTCAATCTTTCTAAAAAGTCCAAGAACACTTCCAAAAGTTCAAAATTGAAGAAGTTATGCATTGTTGAAGTTGGACTTTTTTGCAAAATTGCCAAAAGTCAACTATCCCCCAAACTTCAAATTTTGCCAAATGGGCCCATTCTTTTTCACTTGTTTTGAGTTTACCTTATTTCCCACGTGCCCTAGCCTTGGCCATGTGTCCATATCTTATTTGTATTATTTAATTTGATTTTTATTTGAATTAATTCATTTTAAATCAAATAAAATCACATAAAATCAAAGATATTGATAACCAAAGATATTTTAATGATTTCAGGTTCCCATGGACAGCTAGTACCTCATCAAACTCGAATCAAGGCTTGTATGCACAAAAATATTGAAATCAAGCCAATTTGGAAAGTTTGTAAAGGCAAATCAAATCAAATATCAAAGCCTTAATGGAGAGAGATTTGGACAACAAATTGAGACCTAATGTATTGCACAATACATAAGCAAGCGCAACATACAAGAATCAGGATTGGAGAACGATTCTAGAGGCAGAACGGAAGTTGAAAAAATTACAAAAAAGTGGGAGGTCGAAATCAAAGTTAGAGGCATTTTCAGGACTTGATATTGGTCTCAATCGCTTCCTGGCAACCTCCACAAGCAAAACCAATCACAACCAGGCGTTTTCAAGCTTCCATACGCACTGTAAGTCTCACGCGAGTTAGCCCTGTTCTTGATTTCACATTTCAGAAATTAGGCATTGTTTTCATGGAATAAATGCATATTCTTAACCCTCACATCATTTTCAAGCTTTTCATAATAATCAATTACATTTATCTGGCTTATATTGAGAACCACCATTGGTAGGGTTTGGTTTGTGTTTTTGGGTCTTTTTGTTTCAGGTACAATTGGTCCACATGAAGGACATGGTTGTGATCAGGAGGTTGTGACGAGTTCAACCATGGTCCTAGAAACCATTTTCATGGCCGGTAGAGGATTTTGAAACAAGCACGACTTGTAGTGACGGCTAGCATTCGTAGCTATAAGTGTTGCATGGTTTTAGCCACGGTTGGAAGGTCAGGGACAATACGTGGCATCCATCCATTGGATTATTTAAATAGCGCGCGTTTTTTTTGCCATTAACCTTGTTTTATTATATTATCTTTTATTTATGTTATAATAACAATTGAGACAACACAGCGTAGTGGCAAGCTTGGCGTTGGATATCCCATCAGGACCTGGGTTCGAATCCCAGGTCCCCCCCTTTCTCAATATTATTTGTTTTCAGATATTCCAGTGCACATGCCAGCCTAAGATCTACCATACTCCCTCACTCCTCAGCATGCCAGATGGCCATGTGGCCAGATCTGATGGTCAGACCTTGAGGACATACCATGGATTCAGTCAATGCACATGCAGGGAATCCCAAAAGTCAAATGGACCAGCTTCATTTGGGCCTACAAAAATGCTTTCATCACCTCCAAAAAAGGCCCATTCTCTCTTTCTCTCACATTTTTATTTATTTTAGTTTATTTATTTATCTTATTTAATTAATTTCTAACCAATGGATTAATTTTCTTTTTTTATCACAAAAATCACAAAAAATATTTTTATCCAATAAAATTTTAGAATTCTTTTTTTTAATAAATACTAACTAATTATTTTAGGTTTTTAATTCTAGGAAACTTTAATCTATTTTTGTAAATATTTAAAATTAATTAGAAATCATTAGCTTTTAATTCTAATTTAATTATTTTATTTTCTTTCTTAAAATAATAAAAACTCCAAAAAACATGTCATTTATTACTTTTTTCATTTAATTAATTTAATTTAGTTATTTAATTTAGGATTTAATTTCTTTTCTTAAATAAAAACAACTAAAAAACATTTTCTTTAATCAAAAGGGTCAAAACCCTAATTCACATTCGATTTAATTTCGCGTCGCGCTTTATTTATTTTTATCCATATTGATGTATCTGCTTCCGGTATGTAATAGATAATTAGGACCTTTTATTTATTTTTACAGCTTTATTTTATTTTCAAAGGGTTGCTTTTGGCGATGTAAATACCCGACGCCTTGTAATTTAATTTCTGCACTTTAAATTCTGCTAATTATAACTGTTAGATGTTTGGTAATAGGGTTTGCATGACAAGACTGAATGTTTAATCTTAAAATCAAATTAGATCACCCTTAACATGTGCAAAGATAAAAATAACTGAAAACAACACACTCGCACATGCGCACTCTTAGGGTACACCCCACTTGGTTGCCTTCGTACACGGTCATTGAGTATAGGTCGTTTTAGAGGTCGCCCTCTTGTCTAAAAGATCATAGTTGCCTCGAAATGGTTGCCTCGGATATTGTTGCCTCAAACAAATGATCTAAGACATTAGGGTTACCGCTAAGGCGTCCTAACATTGCTTTAGTGACCGTATGTCCCTATTCGAATTGACCCTCAAACTCCAACGACGGTGCTACCTACTCACTAATAGTGGGATAGCATTGTCTAAAGGAAATTAGCATAGAACGATTCCTTTTTTGAGTAGGTAGATTAGCTCTTAGATACTTGCTCATCCAAAACAAATTTTTCACACTTACACTCCTTTTTCAAACAAAGTTTTCAAAAACACTTCATTACACTCTTGAGGACAGAAACAAGAGTTAAATCGAAGTTAAAATAAAAACTTTTTCAAAACCCACAAGCACAAAGAAAACAATTTTGAAAACAATGAACAAGTACCTAAGAGCCCGTAGATAACTACGGATAGAAAGGGTGCTAATACCTTCCCTTTCTATAATCTACCCCTCGTACTCAGAGATAATCTCGAAAAAGGAATTTTTCTGTGCTTTTTTCCTTTCCTTGTTGGATAAAATAAAAGTCGGTGGCGACTCTTGCTTACCGCGACATTTTACGAACATAAACGCAAAACGCAAACCAACATTCCAAAAAACAGTCAGTTCTTCCCACCGTATCACAGAACTGGCGACTCTGCTGGGGAAACTTATAAGTGGGGTGTACCTTAGGATTAGTTCATCATAATGTTTTCAATTGCTTGATTTGTATGCTTTATCTTTGTGGGTTTGAATCAGAGTTACTATAGATCCTAACCCGGACCTGGGGGATACCCTTTAGGTAAGTAGCAATAAACTGTGAGGGAACTGTATGGTGTAGACCGATACGGTTGAAGCAGTAGCTACGTTGGTGTGGCACTTTAGTTTGTACTGATATCCCTTGTGGCGCAACAAGGAGAATATGGGTCTTCTAAGGGGTCATTAAGCACCAACTGACCTTAGAACCTATAATTGACCAACTTGGCCATAGAACAGTAGCAATATGCTACACTCATTGAGACCAAACTCTCGCGATGATTCCGGCTGCAAGAAAAGGTTGCTAAACTGGAATAATGACTGATCGAGGGTGGTCAGTGATATTGAGGGTAGTACCTAAGCTCCTTGCTAGCCTGAAATCTAAGGGCTATCTGTGTGACTTGTTTGCCCTTACCATGTTTGTTAGTGGTGAATACTTGTGGTGTGTTTCTATCATGACATCATGCATCATGACATTGCATGCATATTGCATTGGACTAACCATTTCAAAGACCAATGGGATTCATCTTTGATCCACTGTACCACTGCTTTACTTTTCCGGACTACTAGTTGGTCCCTACCTTGGAAGAGTTCTCTGACCTACTTGGTATCTCCATTCTAGAGCAGACCCCATTTACAGGTTGGGAGAAAGTCCTTAGGCCGGAAGAGATTGCTTCAGCCCTCCATCTGACAAAGGCTGAGGTAATGTCTAATTGGGAAACTCGTAGTGGGACAAAAGGATTCTTGACTAAGTTCTTGGTTGGTCGGGCTAATCAGTTCTGGGACAGTTTAGACTTTCAGGCGTTCGAGGACATCCTGCCTCTTCTTATTTATGGTCTGGTTTTATTTCCCAACTCAGATTCTTTTGTCGACGTGAATGCGGTGAAGATTTTCATATCCTGTAATCTAGTACCCACTCTCTTGGGTGACATTCTGTATACCCTCTATGCCCGTACTGCTTGGAAACGGGGAACCCTTATGTGTTGTGCGCCATTGCTGGCGAGGTGGTTTATTTATCACCTCCCCAAATCAATTTTGAAGAACAAGCAAGGCATGGGTTGGGCCTATAGGATTATGTCCCTTGCTCACACAGACATCATTTGGACTACTAAAGGCATGGAAGACGTGGCTATTATTGATCACTGTGGGGAATACCCCAATGTTCCACTGCTACGAATCAATGGAGGGATAACCTATAACCCTTGTCTGGCCTTACGACAGTTTGGGCGAGCTAGGAGGGAAGGACCTCACGAGCTGCTGATGCCAAGCATTGTCTTTGACTTCCAAGGGGATAGTGATGAACATCGCCGCAGGTTCATACGAGCCTGGGATAGGGTGCACAGGTCTGATCCACACGAGCTAGGTGTGAAGACTTCTCTTCCAATGGAACCATATCTCCGATGGGTTCGTACACATGCTCAGAAGCTAGGGATGCCTTACGAAGCTGTCTTGCTTGTGATAGTTGAACTTGCTGATGAAGAAGGGGTTCCTCCTACCATCCTACACCCATACATGCCTACTGACATTGGGGCATTAAAGAGGTCCTGGATCCAACTAAGGGAAGAGCGGGATACTTACAGAGAAAAGTATCACGAGCAAGAGCGGAAGATTCTGAAGTTGACAAGGCAACTGGAGAACGAGCAGATCCTCAACGACTATGTCAGCACCAACGAGAAACGACCATGGGAGCGCTGATGTCTTTTGTTACTTCTAGTTTTGATTTACTTTTCAATATTTCTTTTTGTAACGCCTTAAAGGCATTTGTTGAACATTGAATTCAAAGTTTATCTAATAAAAGTGTGCTTCATTTTGATTTACGAATTTGAATCCCTAAAGTCTTTGAAATCATATCATACACATTTCATTCCCATGCACATCATTACAGGTACCCTTACAGGTTTCTCATCTTCTTCGCTGTTTATTTCAGCACATCATGTCTTCCGAAACATCAACTGATCAAGCCATCAAGGCTCTGTAAGCTCAAAACGCCCAGTTCCAGGAATTGTTCATGAGTTTGGCCAAGGGTCAGCAAGATCTGAAGACCCTTATCCTGAAAGATAAGAAGAAGAAGAAGAAGAAGAAGACGGTCCTACTAAATATGGGTCGCAGATTTGGAAACAATTTGCGAGAAGAGGTTGATTTGACTCACTCATCTAGAGGGGGAGAAAATCAGAAAGAAAGGAGGGCACCTAGCCCTGTGGTTTCCGACAACGAGACAGACTATGACGAAGACCAGTATCCTCCGGCTGAGGATAGATACAAGCAACTCAAAGACCGTTTGAGCGTAATGGAGGTCCAGAAAGTCCCTGGTCTGGACTTTGGAGATTTGGGTTTGTCATCTGGTGTGGTGATTCCCCACAAGTTTAAAGCACCAATCTTTGCTAAATACGATGGGGTCTCCTGCCCAAAGCTGCACCTCCGCTCGTATGTCAGAAAGATTCAGCCATACACCGCTGACAAGAATCTCTAGATCCACTTCTTTCAAGATAGTCTTTTAGGGACTCAGCTTGAATGGTTCTACCAGTTGGAAGGAGCTAGTATCCGTAATTGGGAGGACTTGGCTGCTGCTTTCTACAAGAAGTACCAATATAATGCCGACCTCGCTCCTACACGTACCCAACTTCAGGGTATGTCTATGGGTGCGGGCGAAGGTTTCAAAGACTACGCTCAGAAATGGAGGGACCTTGTTGGAAGAGTACAACCCCCTTTGGTTGACAGGGAGTTACTAGATATGTTTCTGGGGACCTTGTCTGGTCTGTATTTCAACCATCCGATTGGAAGTTCATCATCCGGGTTTACAGAGCTGATTATGATCGGGGAAAGAGTTGAAGTCGGTATCAAGAGCAGTAAAATACAGAAGGGTGCTTCATTAGGCACCGAGAAGAAGCCTTTTAAGAAGGAATCTAGTGCAGTTTACAACATGAAGAGCCATAATAAACCTGAACGCCGCCAAGCAGTCAATGCGGTTGTTATATCAAGACCTGCTGTTGCTCCTCAGCACAACAATCAGCCAAGGGCCGAGAGTCCGCGAAGACAATTCACTCAGCTCAACATGACTTTATCCCAAATTATGCCGCAGTTATTGAAGACCAACTTGGTGATTCTGAAGGAGGCCCCGAAGAATCCCAATACAACATCACCCATGTACAATCCGAACACCCACTGTGCTTTTCACTCTGATAGCCCGGGGCACGATACGAATGACTGCTGGGTTTTGAAGAATAAGGTGCAGGACTTAATTGATGCTAAGGAGATTGAGTTCAAAGCGCCTGAAAGGCCTAATGTTGTGACTGCTCCTATGCCCAAGCATGGAGTAAATGATGTAGATGAAGACTCGTTTGTGGTTTCTGTGAAATACATTGTTACTCCATTGATGACTGTGAAGAAGAACCTTCTATTAGCCGGTTTATTTCCGGGCTGTGACGAAGGTTGCCGTATGTGTTCCGTCCTACCTACTAGTTGCCATCTTTTGAAGTCAGGTGTCCAACGCCTGATGGATAATAAAGAAATTCTGTTTGAGAAGACTTTTGTTTCTTTGGTTTCTACTGAAGAAGTTGCTATAATCACCATTTTCGACAATTCTTCCAAGGCTTCCTCGAGAAAGCCTGTTAGAATTACATCTGTTCTAAGAATTGCACCGTTGATCATTACCATTCCTGGGCCTATCCCCTATACATCAGATAAAGCTGTCCCATGGAACTACGAGGCTGATGTATATTATCACGGGGTTAAACAAGATTTGAATGCTGAAGAGGCTGATACTGACGTCAGCAATATTGTTAGATCTAGTAAAGTCACCCGCATCGGAAGGCTTTTCTCCCCTGAGATCTCTCCACCAACTGTTCGGAAACCTGTTGTTATAACACCTACTAGTACACCTGCTACTGTCCCTGTTCATGTTCCAATCCTTACCCCTGTCGCTGTCATCTGACACTCGGGGCAAAGGGACCACCGGTGAGCCTTCTCGGACGGAGGCACCGAAGGAGATTCCTGTTGAAGCCTCTAAACAAGAGATAGAGGAAATTTTGAAGATCATCAAAAAGAGCGACTACAATGTAGTCGAGCAGCTGGGGCAAACCCCGTCAAAAATCTCTATGTTATCTTTGTTGCTATGCTTAGAAGCCCATGCCAAGGCTCTGATTTCTTTCCTGAAAACTGCACACGTACCCCAGGAAACATCTACTGACCAGTTCAAAGACTGTGTGGCGAGTTTAACTGCTGATAATTGTCTGGGTTTCTCCGACACCGACTTGACTGCCAAGGGGAAGAATCACAATGACGCGCTACATGTCTCCATTGAGTGCAGGGGCACTACTCTAGCTCACATGTTGGTAGATGCTGGGTCTTTGTTGAATGTGTTACCCAAGAAAGTGCTGGACCGGTTAGACTGTGAAGGGTTGGAGCTGAAACCAAGCAACATTATAGTCAGGGCTTTTGATGGGTCCAAGAGAATGGTACACAGAGAAGTGGATATTCCGGTGAAGGTTGGTTCTCAGATTTTCGCATCTACATTCTATGTGATGGACATTCGGCCATCTTATTCTTGATTGCTGGGTCGTCCGTGGATCCACAAAGCTGGGGCAGTAACGTCTACGCTCCACCAGATGCTGAAATACCCAGTGAAGGGGAAAATTGTTACAGTGCGAGGAGAAGAGGAGTACATGGTGAGCCACCTCAACTCTTTTCGGCATATGGAAATGGACGGGGAATTCATTGAAACCCCGTGTCAACATTTTGAAGAAGTTCCCCAGACGCTGGCATCAACTGAAACTGTTGTTGAAGATCCTCTAATGAAGATGGCTTCCCTCAAGGATGCCTGGGCTGTTGTTGAGAAAGGTGGGTGTGCAAATTGGGGCAAACTCCCTGATTTTGCACATAAGACTAACAAGTTTTGTTTGAGTTTCACTGCAGAAGCTCAAAGGGCTGTTTGGAGTGGCGGATCGGAGGACCTCCCCTGTTTATCAGCAATTCAGGAGTGAATGCCATTGAAGACAATGTTGAAGAGTCTGAGTTTGACAGTTGGATATACCCGACTATCGATGGTGGATTAAGCAATTGGACGGAAAAAGACTTCGTCCCAATTTGTTTTATTACCCAGTAATGAGACTTTTGTTTTGTGTTTGTAACAGACAATTTTTAAACCTTACGACCCGGTGTCTTACCCGAGGCATCATGGCTTTGTTTGTGAGGACTTGATATTTGTCATCTCCATATATCATTAATAAAGGAATTGGATGTTTCTTGCATTTCAAATTTTGCGCTCCTTGTTTTTCTTTTATTATATATTGCAAAACAACTATGTTACACAAACTCACATATACAGGTCTACATCCACTCTGGATCTCACTGGTAACGACTCTGCTACTGCCAGTTATGACTTCAAAAGTCTGATCAACTTAGCCGAAGACGAAGGTGAAGATGATTTCAAAGTGCCTGGTGAACTTGCAAGACTGTTACTTCAAGAAGAGAGGGCCATACAGCCGCATGAGGAGCCCGTGGAAACAGTAAATTTGGGTATAGAGATAGACAAGAAAGAGGTCAAGATCGGTGCAAATCTGGAACCTAGTATCAAGCAACGGTTGATTCAGATGCTGCGTGACTATGTTGAGATCTTTGCCTGGTCATATGAAGATATGCTTGGGTTGGATACCGATATTGTGGTTCACCGCCTGCCTACCAAGGAAGACTGTCCTCCAGTAAAACAGAAAGTCCGCCGAATGTGCCCAGAGATGTCTGAGAAAATCAAGGCTGAGGTTATGAAACAGTTTGACGCCAGTTTTCTAGCAGTTACTTCTTACCCACAGTGGGTGGCCAACGTGGTTCCCGTGCCGAAGAAGGATGGTAAGGTTCGGATGTGTGTTGACTATAGGGATCTGAACAGGGCGAGCCCCAAGGATGATTTCCCTCTACCTCATATCGACGTTCTGGTTGACAACACCGCACATCATAAGGTCTTCTCCTTTATGGATGGTTTCTCTGGTTACAATCAGATTAAAATGGCTCCCGAAGGCATGGAGAAGACAACCTTTGTTACTCAATGGGGTACCTTTTGCTACAAAGTCATGCCTTTTGGATTGAAGAATGTTGGGGCAACGTATCAGCGCGCCATGGTCACTTTGTTCCATGACATGATCCATCATGAGATTGAGGTATACGCCGACGACATGATTGCAATATCCCAGACTGAAGAAGAGCATCTTGACCATCTTCAGAAGTTATTTGATAGGTTGAAGTTGTACAAGCTGAGGTTAAACCCGAACAAGTGAACCTTCGGGGTGAGATTTGGTAAGCTACTGGGTTTCTTCGTAAGTGATAAAGGTATTCAAGTGGATCCTACAAAGGTGAAGGCTATACAGGAAATGCCAGCTCCCCGAATAGAAAAAGAAGTCAGAGGCTTTCTGGGACGTCTGAACTACATTGCCCGATTCATCTCACACCTGACTGCTACTTGTGAGCCAATCTTCAAGCTACTGAAGAAAGATCAAGTGATAAGATGGAATGATGAATGTCAGGCCGCTTTCGAAAGGATCAAGGAATATCTCCAAGAACCACCTATTCTGATGCCTCCAGTTGAAGGGAGACCTTTGATCTTATACTTGACAGTACTCGACAATTCAATGGGGTGCGTGTTGGGGCAGCATGATGAGTCTGGCCAAAAAGAGCATGCTATTTATTACCTTAGCAAAAAGTTTACCGACTGCGAGACCCGATACTCGTTGCTTGAGAAAACTTGCTGCACTTTGGCATGGGCTACTCGCTGGCTGAGACAGTATATGCTGACTCACACTACTCTATTGATATCAAAGATGGATCCAATCAAGTATATCTTCGAGAAGCCTGCCTTGTCCGAAAGAATAGCAAGATGGCAGATGATCTTAACTGAGTATGACATCCAATATACGACCCAAAAGGCAATCAAGGGAAGTGTGTTGGTAGATCATTTGGCACATCAGGCAGTAGATGATTACCAGTATATGAACTTTGAATCCTCGGATGAGAATATCATGTTGGTAACTGATTGTGAGACACCTGGACCGGATGAAGGACCTGAGGAAGGATCCCGATGGTCTATGTACTTTGATGGAGCTTCAAACGCTTTGGGTAATGGCATTGGCACCGTGATCATATCTTCTAAAGGCTCTCATACTCCGTTTACCGCCCGACTTTGCTTCAACTGCACCAACAATATGGCGGAGTATGAAGCATGCATCATGGGTCTTCGAGCAGCAATTGACCTAAGGATTAAGTTCTTGAGTGTGTTCGGAGATTCCGCTCTCGTGATCAGTCAGATCAAAGGCGAGTGGGATACGAAACACCCAAATCTTATTCCTTACAAGGAGTATGTGTTGACGTTGCTTCCGCACTTCGAGGAGATAACCTTTGAACACTTCCCTAGAGAGGAAAATTAGTTAGCAGACGCGCTGGCTACGATGTCTTCTATGTTCAAAGTTAATTGGGACAACGAGGCTCCCCGGATTACCATTGAAAGGTTGGACGAACCTGCACATTACAGTGGCATTTAGACTGAAGAGGTAGAAGATAAACCCTGGTTTCATGAGGTGAAGAGATACCTTGAGGCTCAGGAGTACCCCGAGGGTGCATCTGTTAATGACAAGAAGTTTCTAAGGAGGTTCGTGGCGAAGTTATTCATCAGTAATGGTATCCTTTACAAGCGTAACCATGATTCGACCTTACTGCGTTGTGTGGATAAAATTGAGGCAGAAAGGATCATGGTAGATTTATATAAAGGTACTTTTGGAACTCATTCCAGTGGACATACCACGACAAAGAAAATCCTGCGGGCAGGATACTATTGGTCCACCATGGAAGCCGACTGTTATCAGCATTCTCGGACATGTCACAAATGCCAAGTCTATGCTGATAAGGTGCACATACTTCCAGTACCTCTGAACGTCTTGACAGCTCCGTGGCCTTTTGCAATGTGGGGCATTGACATGGTCGGCGAGATCAGACCTACAGCGTCCAACGGACATCGTTTTATCCTGGTAGCTATTGATTACTTTACAAAGTAGGTTGAAGCAGCATCCTTTGCTACTGTGACCAAGAACGTCGTGGCACGTTCCATTCGACACAATCTGATTTGTCGATACGGTGTACCAGAGAGGATCATTACGGACAATGGTACAAATATCAACAATAAAATGATCATCGAGCTCTGCAAGCAGTTCAAGATACAACATCACAACTCTTCTCCCTACCGGCTGAAGATGAATGGGGCTGTCGAAGCGGCTAATAAGAACATCGAGAAGATTGTGCAGAAGATGACGGTGACATACAAAGACTGGTACGAGATGTTACCTTTTGCTCTTCATGGGTACCGTACCTCAGCACAGACATCAAAAGGGGCAACACCTTATTCCTTGGTTTATAGCATGGAGGCCTTCTTGCCCATTGAAGTTCAGATACCCTCTCTTCGGATTATGAAGGATGCAGGTTTGAGCGAAGACGACTGGATTCAGACCCGGCTTGATCAGCTGAACATAATCGACGAAAAGAGACTTACTGCTATTTGTCATGGTCAAACGTATCAAAAGCGGATGATCAAGGCATTTAACAAGAAAGTCAGGCGACAAGAGTATCAAGTTGGGGATGTGGTAATCAAGCGCATTATCTTACCTCAAGGTGATCCCAAGGGCAAATGGACCCCTACCTACGAAGGACCATTTGTGGTTAAGAACATTTTCTCAGGAGGAGCGATGATTCTAACCACCATGAATGGTGACGACCTTCCTCACCCCGTCAATGTAGACATAGTGAAAAAATACTATGCATAATCAAAGACCCGCTAGGTCGACTGGCCTAAGAAAAAATAAGGGCTTCCCGGTGAACCAAAAGGGTTCGGGCAAAAATAAGGGATGAAAATGAAAAATCTGTACACCCGGCAAGTCGAAAACCTGAAAAGGCGGCTTGGGCAAAAAAGGGTATCCCGGTGGACTGAAAACCCGAAAGGGCGGTCCAGGAAAAAATTAGGGATCAAAGTGTAACACTATGTCTCATTGGATCACCTTGCAACCAGACTTCGGTATCGACTATCAAGCTCGGACGAAACTAATCAATCTGACCTACCTTCAACCAAGTAGCAAAGTGATGAGATGCTCGAGGACATAAAGGCAATAGCAGAGTTGGAACCCAGTGGGATTATTCACATAGCTGTTTTGTTTAGTTTTTCACAAATTGTGTAAATTCTATTATTCGGCGGTGTTCTCTTACTAGGACGTCAGTCTCTTGTACAAAAACGCCTATTTACAGGCCAAACTTCAAAATCAATATAATTTATTTTCAGAGAAATTTCAAACTGTTTTTCCTTTTTCTGTTTTGTTTTGCAAAGAACGTCCAATGTTCATTTTTGATATATGCATTTGACATTAATTGCTGCTCATAAATATTTACATGCGAAACAAAAGACGATTACTCGTAATATCAGAAACAGGGGCAATAAGAATTGTCCAAGCTTTACAGTTGCTCTATCCACCAGGTACAAGGTAGATTTAGCTGAAGAATATGGCTAAGGTGCTTTCACTCCCCACAGAGTAAGAAAAGACAATAATGTTAGCTCTCCCTAGCGGAGACTTGCAACTGCTAATGAATCAGTAATATTCTCCCCAAGCAGAGTTTATCTACCATCAGCACTGAAAAGTATTATCATCCCCGGCGGAGTATAAAATATCCCCAGTGGAGTTTGAAATTTTCCTAGCACAGTCTGAAAAAGCTTCCCCAATGGAGTGCCGAGAATCATCCCTAGTAGAATTTGAAAGGATTATCCCCAGTAGAATCTAAAAGGTTATCCCTAGTGAGGTCGCAACTAAAGATCATCCCCAGCGGAGTTCTTTCCTTTCACAAACAAGAATTCAATCCCCAACGGGATTCAGTATCACCAGCAACAGTAATGCATCCCCAGCGGAATTTATCAGTGGAATCCTCAGCAGAACATATCTTCCCCACAGAGTAATCTCCTCGGCAGTTTATTCCCCAACGAAGTTATCCTCTCCTGCAGGTTTATTCTCACAAACATCTTCATTCGCTATCCCCAGCGGAAATGAAGAATTCAACTCTTTTTTTCTCCAGCAGCTATCCGAGATTTATTTTCCCCAGCTAAAAACATTACATTTCCATACATTGTAACACATGCATATACGCATCATACAACACAATCTCATTTATTTTGAGAACATCATTGCTTGATACATATCATATATTACATATAACTAACCTTTACTTTTCAGGAAGGATGCGGTTAAATTCTCATAAAAAATCAAAAGCTATGAAGCTTTTACCAAGTCAAGTTACTGACAAGTTCTTAAATCTCAACAGAGTTTTTCTCAGTTGAATTACAAACAAGATCCTAAATCTCGACAAAGTTCCTCCGTCGAATTACAGACGAGTTCCTAAATCTCAGCAAAGTTTTCTCAGTTGAATTACGGGCGAGTTCTTAAATCTCGATGAATATGTTTCCCCAAGTCGAATTACTGACAAGTTCTTAAATCTCAACAGAGTTTTTCTCAATTTAATTACATACAAGGTCCTAAATCTCGACGAAGTTCCTCCGTTGAATTACAGACAGGTTCCTAAATATCAACAGAGAATTTTTCTCAGTTGAATTACGGGCGAGTTCTTAAATCTCGATGAAGATGTTTCCCTCCAAGTCGAATTACTGACAAGTTCTTAAATCTCAAGAGTTTTTCTCAGTTGAATTACAGACAAGGTCCTAAATCTCGACAAAGTTCCTCCGTCGAATTACAGAGGAGTTCCTAAATCTCAGCAGAGTTTTCTCAGTTGAATTACGGGCGAGTTCTTAAATCTCGATAAAGATGTTTCCCCCAAGTCGAATTACTGACAAGTTCTTAAATCTCAACAGAGTTTTTCTCAGTTGAATTACAGACAAGGTCCTAAATCTCGACAAAGTTCCTCCGTCAAATTACAGACGAGTTCCTAAATCTCAGCAGAGTTTTCTCAGTTGAATTACGGGCGAGTTCTTAAATCTCGATGAAGATGTTTCCCCCAAGTCGAATTACTGACAAGTTCATAAATCTCAACAGAGTTTTTCTCAGTTGAATTACAGACAAGGTCCTAAATCTCGACAAAGTTCCTCCGTTGAATTACAGACAGGTTCCTAAATCTCACCAGAGAAGTTTTCTCAGTTGAATTATGGGCGAGTTCTTAAATCTCGATGAAGATGTTTCCCCAAGTCGAATTACTAACAAGTTCTTAAATCTCAGTAGAGATGTTTCTCTCAGTTGAATTATAGACAAGGTCCTAAATCTCGATAAAGTTCCTCCGTCGAATTACAGACGAGTTCCTAAATCTCAACAGAGAAGTTTTGTCAGTTGAATTACGAGAGAGTTCTTAAATCTCGATGAAGATGTTTCCCCCTCAGTTGAATTACGGGAAAGTTCCTAAATCTCGACACCTCAGTTAAATTACGGACGAGTTCCTTTCTCTCAACAAAGATTAGACTTCCCCAGTAGAATCTTTCACAACAACAGGTATACAAGCTCTCGCTAAGGAATCTCTTATGCGATCGACACTCCTTCAGATGGCATCTTTAAGCCCATCTCCCATCAGCAATCTCCAAATGGCGTCTGTAAGCCCATTCCCGACATCACAAGGCAGATACCACTTCATGCGAGCGCAAATTTCTGGGCACTCTAGTGTTCAATCATCTTCCACCTTCGGATCACGAAAGGCATAAAAGCCAATCTACATCCTCAGGTTTAAGAAGATTGAACAGGGGCAGCTGTTGTACCCCAAAATTTTCCCTCCCATATTTCTCAAAACATTGCAAGAAAGATCTCCAAGTTGCTTAAGGTTCCTCAAGGATTGACCAGACAAGCTCTCTCCTAAGGCAGTCTACCCCAAATTAGGGTTTTGTGTTGCATCAAGATATTTGAGTCCAAATGACCTCAAATTCTCACCAAGGTCCTAATATGTTCTCAAGATCATCCATGTCAAGTTTCAAGCCTTGCAGAGGAAGTTTGCTCAGTCAATTGCTCAAAGGTCCAAAAATCGATTGTGCTAGGGCAAAAGTCAACTGTGACCCAAATACAATCAAACTTCAAGATTTTTTTGTCAACATTCTCATTTTTAAGGATATTTCATCATTTGATCAAGGGTTGATCATGATTCATCAAGGATTGCTCAAAATTCATCAAGATTCAAAAGTTGCTAAATTAGGGTTTTGTAGGAAAAGTCATCTCAACTTTGACCAAGCATAACTTTCTCATACTTTATGAGAAATGACCCATACAAAGCTCATTTTAAAGAGGATGAAATTACCTACAATCCATATTCATAACCCTAGTTCAGTAAATGCACTCACAAGAAGTTATGAATTTTGACATTATAGGTCATTTTTGAAAGTCAACAAAACCACCTTTTTTGTCAAAGCTTCTAACTTGAGCATGGAATATCGAAATGAGATGAGACCAAAAGGGTTGATTATAGGACATCTCAAGCTTTATAAAAGGTCCAAGAACACCTCTAAAAGTTCAAAATTGAAGAAGTTATGCATTGTTGAAGTTGGACTTTTTTGCAAAATTGCCAAAAGTCAACTATCCCCAAAACTTCAAATGTTGCCAAATGGGCCCATTCTTTTTCACTTTTTTTGAGTTTGCCTTATTTCCCACGTGCCCTAGCCTTGGCCATGTGTCCATATCTTATTTTTATTATTTAATTTGATTTTTATTTGAATTAATTCATTTTAAATCAAATAAAATCACATAAAATCAAAGATATTGATAACCAAAGATTTTTTAATGATTTCAGGTTCCCATGGACAGCTAGTACCTCATCAAACTCGAATCAAGGCTTGTATGCACAAAAAGATTGAAATCAAGAAAATTTGGAAAGTTTGTAAAGGCAAATCAAATCAAATATCAAAGCCTTAATGGAGAGAGATTTGGACAGCAAATTGAGACCTAATGTATTGCACAATACATAAGCAAGCGCAACATACAAGAATCAGGGTTGGAGAACGATTCTAGAAGCAGAACGGAAGTTGCAAAAATCACAAAAAAGTGGGAGATCGAAATCAAAGTTAGAGGCATTTTCAGGACTTGATATTGGTCTAAATCGCTTCCTGGAAACCTCCACAAGCAAAACCAATCACAACCAGGCGTTTTCAAGCTTCCATACGCACTGTAAGTCTCACGTGAGTTAGCCATATTCTTGATTTTGTATCTCAGAAATTAGGCATTGTTTTCATGAAATAACTGCATATTCTTAACCCTCACATCATTTGCAAGCTTTTCATAATAATCAATTGCATTTATCTGGCTTATATGGAGAACCACCATTGGTAGGGTTTGGTTTGTGTTTTTGGGTCTTTTTGTTTCAGGTACAATTGGTCCACATGAAGGACATGGTTGTGATCAGGAGGTTGTGACGAGTTCAACCATGGTCCTAGAAACCATTTTCATGGCCGATAGAGGATTTTGAAACAAGCACGACTTGTAGTGACGACTAGCGTCCGTAGCTATAAGTGTTGTAGGGTTTTAGCCACGGTTGGGAGGTCAGGGACAATACGTGGCATCCATCCATTGGATTATTCAAATAGCGCGCGTTTTTTATTTTTTTTCTGGCCATTAACCTTATTTTATTATATTATCTTTTATTTATGTTATAATAACAATTGAGACAACGCAACATATTGGCAAGCTTGGCGTTGGATATCCCATCAGGACCTGGGTTCGAATCCCAGGTCCCCCCATTTCTCAATATTATTTGTTTTCAGATATTCCAGTGCACATGCCAGCCTAAGATCTACCATACTCCCTCACTACTCAGCATGCCAGATGGCCATGTGGCCAGATCTGATGGTCAGACCTTGAGGACATACCATGGATTCAGTCAATGCACATGCAGGGAATCCCAAAAGTCAAACGGACCAGCTTCATTTGGGCCTACAAAAATGCTTTCAGCACCTCCAAAAAAGGCCCATTCTCTCTTTCTCTCAAATTTTTATTTATTTTAGTTTATTTATTTATCTTATTTAATTAATTTCTAACCAATGGATTAATTTTCTTTTTTTATCACAAAAATCACAAAAAATATTTTTATCCAATAAAATTTTAGAATTCTTTTTTTAAATAAATACTAACTAATTAATTTAGGTTTTTAATTCTAGGAAACTTTAATCTATTTTTGTAAATATTTAAAATTAATTAGAAATCATTAGGTTTTAATTCTAATTTAATTATTTTATTTTCTTTCTTAAAATAATAAAAACTCCAAAAAACATGTCATTTATTATTTTTTTTATTTAATTAATTTAAATTAGTTATTTAATTTAGGATTTAATTTCTTTTCTTAAATAAAAACAACAAAAAAACATTTTCTTTAATCAAAAGGGTCAAAACCCTAATTCGCATTCGATTTAATTTCGCGTCGCGCTTTATTTATTTTTATCCATATTGATGTATCTGCTTCCGGTATGTAATAGATAATTAGGACCTTTTATTTATTTTTACCGCTTTATTTTATTTTCAAAGGGTTGCTTTTGGCGATGTAAATACTCGACGCCTTGTAATTTAATTTTCGCACTTTAAATTCTGCTAATTATAACTGTTAGATATTTGGTAATAGGGTTTGCATGACAAGACTGAATGTTTAATCTTAAAATCAAATTAGATCACCTTTAACATGTGCAAAGATAAAAATAACTGAAAACAACACACTCGCACATGCGCACTCTTAGGGTACACCCCACTTGGTTGCATTCGTACACGGTCATTGAGTATAGGTCGTTTTAGAGGTCGCCCTCTTGTCTAAAAGATCATAGTTGCCTCGAAATGGTTGTCTTAGATATTGTTTCCTCAAACAAATGATCTAAGACATTAGGGTTACCGCTAAGGCGTCCTAACATTGCTTTAGTAACCGTATGTCCCTATTCGAATTGACCCTCAAACTCCAACGACGGTGCTACCTACTCACTAATAGTGGGATAGCATTGTCTAAAGGAAATTAGCATAGAACGATTCCTTTTTTGTGTAGGTAGATTAGCTCTTAGATACTTGCTAATCCAAAACAAATTTTTCACACTTACTCTCCTTTTTCAAACAAAGTTTTCAAAAACACTCCATTACACTCTTGAGGACAGAAGCAAGAGTTAAATCGAAGTTAAAATAAAAACTTTTTCAAAACCCACAAGCACAAAGAAAACAATTTTGAAAACAATGAGCAAGTACCTAAGAGCCCGTAGATAACTACGGATAGAAAGGGTGCTAATACCTTCCCTTTCTATAATCTACCCCCCGTACTCAGAGATAATCTCGAAAAAGGAATTTTTCTATGCTTTTTTCCTTTCCTTGTTGGATAAAATAAAAGTCGGTGGCGAATCTTGCTTACCGCGACATTTTGCGAACATAAACACAAAACGCAAACCAGCATTCCAAAAAACAGTCAGTTCTTCTCACCGTATCACATCCACCATCTATTTTTGTATACACCATTTATAGCCAAAATACACAAATTTTTAAAGAGGTTTTTGCGGAGTATAATAGATGTTTAGGGTGCTAATATCTTCTTTTTGAATAACCAACCCCCGTTCCTAGATTCTCTCTCCATTATTTTTGGGTTTATTTGCTCTATTCCCATTTCCTCAAGAAATAATAAAGCGCGGTGGCGATTTTTATTTGATCTGTGCGAGTTAAGTAAATCCAATGGCTTAGTCTCAACATTTCTACCACTATAGAAAAAATGGTGACTTCACTGGGGAAAGATCGACCAAATACTGGTCAATCTCTAAGTGGGTTGAGCCTATCTTTGTTTATTTGTGTATGTGCTATTATTTATTGTATATGATGGGTTGTATATATGTTTGTCTGGATTTTCCTGGTTTTCAGGGTGTTTTGTGATTTCTTGTAAGTCCTCTACGCGGACTTGGGAAAACATAAGATAGGACGGGCGGTATAGTCATGTTAAATTTGAGGGAGGAATCCCAAAAAAGGAGACATAAGATCCCTCACTTAATGGAGGCCTCCTTGACTGTAGTATTTTTCTACCGATCATTCGGGAAGACGTGCTGCTTTCAACCTGGGAGCCTGCTGAAGCTGAGGACCGTACAACCCTTAACCCATCTTAGCCTTTTAGGTGTAGTAAGGAAACTATGACGGAGGAATCCGGAAGTGGTTGTAACGCGATGCTACACTCAGACGAGTGTTTCCTGAGAATATTTATGATTATTTGGTTAGCCGGGACATTGGCAATATCTGAAGGAAGGATGTAGACTCTAGGAACCTTTTAGAACCTTGTTCGGCAGGTGATAAACTATTAGTCCATAGCTTGTGGGTAGTACCTTTGGCTTCATGTTCGTGATGTCTAACGTATGAACCCCCATGTTTGTGATCTTGTGTGTGATTGTTGCATCATGCACTCATGAGCATTCTTTAAAACAATTGCTTCAAGGAACTTAAAGTTGACTGTTGCAAATATCTCATGTACTTTTTGACCATGGATTTTGTAAGAAGGAAGACTTGGAAGTACAATTTCAAGGATCTTAAGATAGAGGAATTGATGAGTTTAATTCCTGAGATTGAGAGCTCTATAGATTTCAGGAAGAAGTATGGACTCGCCGTGCCTCTAATGAAGCTCAAGATGAAGGAGGGCATTCTTTTTACATTGTTCTAGTTCTATAATCCATTGAGCCAGTGTTTTACTTTCCTTAATTATCAGCTGATGCCCATATTGGAAGAGTATTCTTACTTACTTAGTTTACCTATTACTGATCGTGTTCCTTTCACCGGCTTAGAAGGAGATCCCAAGTCTCATGAGATTTCCACCATGACTCACTTGAAGAAGTCTGAGATTGAGGCTACTATGACTACCAAAGGAGGAATCAGGGGTTTACCTGCTCAGTCTCTATTGGAGAAAGCTCACTATTTTTCCAAGATGAAGAGTACAACTACTTTTAAGGCCATTTTTGCTTTTCTTGCATATGGGTTGTTCTTATTTCCTAACATCGAAAAATTTGTGGATACTAATTCCATTAGGATCTTTTTGATTGGGAATCCAGTCCCTACATTTCTAGGAGATGCTTTTTATTCCATCCATCTTCAGAAATTTTATCAGGGAAGGATGATCATTTGTTGCACATCGTTGTTATATCAGTGGTTTATTTCTCACTTACATTAGACTGTTGCTTTTTAGGATATCAAGAAGGAATCACGTTGGGAACCGAAGATTATGGCTCTCACTCATTCTTACATTGATTGGTATCATCAGGCTTATTATGATGTAGAGATTATTAATAGTTGTGGTAGTTTTCCCAACGTGCCTCTTCTTGGTACAAAAGGAGGAACTAACTACAATCCCGTTCTTGCGCATCATCAACTTGGATATCCAATGAGAGACAAGCCATATATAATTCATGTGAGTGGTTTCTTTCTCAAAGAAGGAGAAGATCATAAGGAAGCTAAGGAAGAGATTGAAAAGTCTTGGCGCCATATTCATAGAAAGGGTAGACAAGACCTGGGAAAGAGGAGTTGTTTCCTTGGAGCCTAATCTCTATTAGGTACAAGCAAGGGAAATTCAATTGAAGATTCCTTATTCTCGTGAATAATATATACCTGATATGTTTATGAGGACTCCTACTCCTCTCTTATATGATGTGGAAGAACTTCAACTTGCCTTAGTTAGAATGCAATCAGATAAGGAAGCATGGAAGAATAAGTACAAGGCTCTAGAGTATCCTACTCAACAGAATTGAAAGAGAATGATGACTTGATTGAGATTCTTAAGAGGTGTGCTGTAGAAATGATGGAGAAACAAGAGGATTTATTTTTCTCTTGAGTTCAACCTAGTCTCGGTCACTCGTCTTCTGATTCTGGTGGTTAAAAAGAAGTCGCCGACAAATATGCAGAAGAGAACGAGCAGTTGAAGGCTCAGATTGCAAGAGTCAAGGAAAAGGGATTTAGAAGTGCAATCTTTAGGAAATAGAGTTTTAATTTTTATTAGGGGAACTCGCCATGATTTTTAAGTCGTATGCCTATGTATCCTCTTATGAGGAATCAGAGTCCCAATTTGTAGTTCGTAGTTGGTTGGTGTCTTTTATGGATTATGAATATATTTTGAATTTCCCTTGAACCAAGTATGGGTGTGTGAATATTGAAATTTGTAGACGAAGTTCACAATTGATTAAATGTATTCTCATAATCCTTTTTGAAAATGATATATTGGATTTTAAATTATAAAAAAAGATTTGGTGTTGGTTAGATATTTTTTAAATGTATTAAAATGTAAAAATCTTGTTAATGCATGATAAAAATAATTTTAATGAAATAAAAAATTATTATGAGTTAGTATAGAAAGTATTTGATTTTTAATAATAATAGTAAAATAATATTAGAATTTATAAATATATTAAATTATAAAAATAAAAATTATAAATAATTAAAGAAATTAAAAAATAACAGGGAGGTGTATTTTGTGTTGGTGAGTAATTAAGGGGGTATGAGAAACAGGGCCCTGAATTCAGGCCCAAACATAGGGGAGGTGTTGTTTGTACACAGTAGCAAAAGTAGGGGGTTTAAGGAGTAAGGGTCCAAGTCCAGATGTTGGACTTGGCCCATCAGCGCTGGGGGTATAATTTTGCAAGTGATACCAAAATAATAAAACAAGGAGGGCTTGATAAGAAATGGGCCAGTCCTAGTGTTTGCAAACATTTGGGGGAGTCCGTTTGGACTCCATACGGACAGGTGCACACCATTATCATGGGAGCGCGTTTCTGGGACACTTGATGATAATTAGAGGGATATATAATAGAGGCGTATGATAAGTGCAGAGGGAGTACAACACCAGATTAGGGAGCATTATATATAAACATTCTTGGATATAAGGCCCATTTTTTCTCTCTTATCTCCTTCTCTCTACAACAAATGAAACCCTTTGTAACTTTCTAGAGAGAGAGAGAGAGGCTTTTCCCTCTCTCTAGAAACACGACGACCGCAAATCGCCTCACCCTTGGGTGCCACCGGCCAGAAATCACTTCCACTAGTGGATGCTCCAAGGCGCCACCATATTCATACACAGCCACCATCGCTATTCATCCCCAACCCATATTCCTTCATATATTCATCCGTTCTTCATCCAAAACCCAAGCCCATACATGAACACTAACCATTTTTCAACCAAACCCCATGAACCCTAGGGTTCATACATGAACCCTAACCCTATCCAAAACCCAGAAACTGAAGTTGTTAGAACCCTAAACCTAAAAAGTATTAAACCTAACCCTAAACAAGAACACTAACCCTTAGCAACCTAGATTTTCCAGAAAGGCACCAACTTAAACATTATTCATGCAAGCATTCAAAAATCACGACAATAATTAACAACCCTAAGCTAAATGTTTCATATTACCTCTCCTGCAGTTAAACTGGTCATATAATTTTCCTCTTCTAATTTCTCCTTCGTCTCCTCTTCAAATCTCCTTCTTTATTTATTCTTTGCAGGTGCGCGATGGCTTGCTTCGTGGACAGATCTTAGGGTTTCAGAAATTGAAACCCTAGATCTCAAGCTAGGGGATACTTCAAAGCTACAACAATTTCCCCTTCTTCTCCTCAGTTTAAAGTATTTTCCTCTAAGAACTTGTTGTCCTTCTCTTAGGAATTTCTAGGCTATTTATCGTTTTAGGAACTAGTTCAATTAGGAAGTTTTTATTCTAATTGTCGTTATAATCTGTTGATTAGGAATATATTAATAAATTAGGTTTTAGGAATTGGTTGTAAATTGGATTTGATTGTAATATAATTTAATTTTATGTAATCACTAAGATTCTGTATGAACTGTAATTGGATTTCTTTTAGTTTTAACATATGCTTTTTTCTTTTGATTTAAACAGTACATGCTTTTAGGGTTTGGGCTTGTGTAATGGATTTAGGGTTAGTTCGCCCTGAGTTGACTAAGTTCACAAAACTTAGAACATAATAAAAATTATTATACTAACCTTAATATCAAAGTGATTAGTATAATAACAAAATAATAAAAGTATAAGACCCTAATTTTATTAATGTTGACTTCAACATAGTTTCTATCATAATTTTATTAATAAGGCCATAAATAATTAATGTGGATAATAATAATAATTAGATAATAAAACAAAATGATAACCACATGTTAACTTCAATCAACTTTACAAAGGGCTAAAGGGCCTCAATAAATATTTTAATAGGCCTCCCAACACCCGTTGTTCCAAAGAAAACACACCTCCCACTATTTGAACAATAATTTTTGAATGGGCTTTAGTTATTGGGCCAAGCGGATTTGTAAAACTCACTCACCCCTCCAAAATATACACCCCTTTCTTATTATCTATAACTTATTCAAAAAAATCTCTTAGCGGGCCATTAGATTTTGATGGTCCACTAAGGCAACATACCCCTTTTTAATATTTAAGCCCCGTATAATATAAGACTCAAACAAATGAATTTAAATAACGTGACTATTAATTAGAAACACAATAATAATACGTCTATTAAATTGATAGGGAAAATTTGGGATATGATAGTTGCCCCTATTTAATCACTCTTCGATTGAAGCATGCAAGAATACATAAGTCTCACATGTTCGAATCAGAGGGTTATTAAATAGTGGAATACCCCAAAATTTGGACCGAAGATTTATAAGGATACACTGTGCAACATTCCCAAGAGTTAGGAAAAATAGGCAACGGTGATGATGTATCATCCTACCAGAGTTTGAATAAAGAGATAAATAAAGATGATGATGTATCATCCTACCAGAGTTTGAATAAAGAGATAGATAAAGATGATGATGTATCATCCTACCAGAGTTTGAGAAGTGATCGAAAAAGATGATGACGTATCATCCTACTGGAGTTTGAATAGAGAGATTGACAACAATTTTGCGTATTTACCATAAAATAGTAGGTAAATAGCACGACTTGAAAGATTGATAACTTATTGCTGCATTTAGACTGATGCAATGAGCTATATCACGGTTATAGTGTAAACAATACCAGTAGCTATATCACAGTTATAGTTTAAACAATACCAGTATGAATTTTGACTTACTAACGCTTTGAGACTAACATAGTAAGCTAATGACACAAATTTTTCATTTTCATCATAACCTAGGGGATGAATGAAACATATTTGATAATCCATTTCCGCATGAAGACTAACACAATGAATTATATCACAGAGAGACAGATAACCTATTGCTGCTTCGAGACTAACGTAATAAGCTATATCAAAGACTTCATACCTCTACTATAACCTAGGGAGTAAACGATACAGGTTAAAATATCTTACTAACGCATAGAGACTAACATAGTAGGAAATTTCTAGTGTACTTATCACGACCTAGAGGATAAGTACATAGACTTGATAATTTGCTGCCACTTAGAGACTGACGCACTCAACTATATCATAGATTTTTCACAAACCTACCACAACCTAGGGGGTTGACAACACGAATTTTGAATGAATAACCTATTGCTGCTAAGAGACGGATGCTTTAAGTCATATCATAGATGATTTTAAACCTATTACAACCTAGAGGATAGACAATAAAAACATTATATAATCTATTACTGTTAAGAGACTGAGGTATTAGACTATATTTTTGTGTACCCACCACAACCTAGAGGGTAGATAACACGAGTTTTAGATTTTTGTATTTACCACGCCTAGAGGATCAATAACACACCCTTGATAATTCATTATTGCTTCAAGACTGACACAATGAACTATACTACAAATTCATATACCTATCACAACCTAGGGGATAGATATTATGGTTTTGAAGTTTGAAGCTTGATTTCGATAACCAAATCCTAGATAATTAAACCAAAGATGTAGGTCGTAGATATACCAGTTGTGTCTGTTCTCAATTAAGGTATTTGATGAATAAGATCAAAGTTTTTCGTATATTTACCATAACCTAGGAGGTAAGTAATAAAAGTTTACGAAGTTGACTTACTAATACTTAGAGACTAATATATTAAGTTTATAATGCGGATTTTGTCTATTCATGGCAACCTAGGGGATGAATAAAACATAGTTTTGATAATGCATCACTGCTTGGAGACTGATGCGATGAATCATACTGCAAATTTCATTATGATTACTACAACCTAGGGAGTAAACAGTACGAGGATGAACCTGTGCATTTATCACGACCTAGGGGATAAAAGACAACAGGGATAGGCTCACATTATTCATCACAACCTATAGGATGAATAGTATAAACCTGAAAATTTGCATACCTATCACAACCTAGGGGATATATATTTGAATAATTTGTGTGATTACCATGACCTAAGGGTTAAACGACACAAAGATAGATTCACGTATTCATTACAACCTAGGGAATTAATAATATGAACCTAGAAATTCACACACCTACCACCACCTAGGGGGTAGATGATTAAAAAGTGTTTTGGTGATCAAATCTTAGATAACTAGATCAAAGATGAGATCAAAATTTTATCGGTTGTGTCTATTCTCAACCAAGGTAATTGCTTGCTTTGATAATCTGACAAAGGGCCCCAAGGTTTCGCTGATGATGTTGGTTGTGTCTGTTCTCAACCAAGACTCAATTAACTTGAAGAATTGAACCCCAAATTCACTAATGATGTCGGTTGTGTCTGCTCTCAACCAAAACTATCAACAAGAAGAAATGAACCCCAAAATCACTAATTATGTCAGTTGTGTCTGTTCTCAACCAATACTATCAACATGAAGAAATTAAACCCAAATTCATTGATGATGTTGGTTGTGTATGTTCTCAACCAAGACTATCAACATGAAGAAATGAACCCCTAAAATTTTGCTAATGAATCCAGTTGTGTAAGTTCTCAACCGAGGCTTGATCAACATGATAACCAAATGAAATTGAATGTTTTGAGAGGTTTGAAATTGAAAAGTTTGAATTTGATAATTTCACGTGTAATGTGTTATACCCCAATTTCCCCCCTTAAGATCTCTCATTATTTCAATGTCAACCCAATCACATAAAGATCACACACTAGGGTTTGGTCTTCTTCCTATATCTAGATTTGCTCATGAGGGATCACCAAGGACCTTGATTTGTATATTATGATCATATATATCTTGTGTTTATTTACTTTTAACTAAAAAATATAATGTATATTTTCTCTATGAATGATGGTACTATAAGTGATGGCACAATACATTTCATCAAGTTGATTCATAGGTTCATGAGTTCATTTCCATGCCTTCTTCAACAAAGCTTCATTGAGATTTAAGCTTCATCATTAAGTGTGCTTTAAGACAATGTCATGACAAGGCCTACTATGTCTCATCATGCTCTACTTTTCTAAGGAAAGTCATGAGATGCAAGAAGTTTGACCTAATTTGACAAGTTCTTGATTCCTTGATTACCAGTGCATAATTTTCTTAATTTTAACACTTGGAAGTGATTTTTGTTGATATAGGTCCTTATTGTCATCCACAACAACTTCTCTTAACATAGAAAAAAGCAATTGTGCAAGAAAGATGGTCAAAAGTTAAAAAGGGTTCTAAGTCACTTTGAACTTTTAAGGACTATATCCTGTTCATCTTTTGATATTTTTGAATGATTCCAAAGATATGTTTCTCTTTAAATGGTTATTAACAAATCACTTCAAGAGTTTCAAGAAAATTTTATATGGAATATTACTAATGATTGAGAAAGATTACAAGTCCTCTAGATAGGCCATCAAATTATTTTATGTGACTTCAAAGGATCATAACTTGGTCTATTTTTATCATCTTGATCTCATTATTTTTTCACAATAATATTAAGGATGTTAACTTTAACTCTCTTTTTGGTTCTAAGCTTGTAAATGATTGCAAGAGGCTTTTTTAGTTCAAAATATTATAGGTCACCTCATGGATTTTCATCAAATTCAAAAGATCATAACTTTTTCAATATTTGGAATTTTTGAGTGATATAAGTTTCACAATACTCTTTAAGGAGTCCACTTTGAGATAGAATCAATTATTAAAGCTCCATTTTGAAATAAGACTTTGTTTGGAATCAAAACATTATAGGTCATTTTTGAAGAAAAAACATAGAATTATTCTATGTATAAAAGTCAACACATTTTTCCTAATTTTGACCAAGCATAAATTCTAGATCAAGCATCTAAATGATCTCTTTCTTGGCACAATATAAATAATATTACCTGATCTTTCCAATGCATCAAGAATCAAGTCTTAAGGCTTCGTAAATCATGCACACCATGAGTTCAAAGTCAGCTACTTGAAACTGCATTTTTCCTCCAAGTCAGATTTTGAAATCCATAATCCAGCTTCTAAACATCAATTTAGCACAGGTTTTTTATTTAAAAATGTTTAACAAAGTTCTCAAAGTTGAATTAAGGATCAAAACACAGGATTTAGCTGAGTTGTGATACACATGTAGCCACACGATTTCCACTTTCGGTCTCCATCCATTTTCCCCCAAACCTCACTATTTTTTCACTTTCTTTTCACCATTCACTCTCTTATAAATAGAGGGACATATTGAACTCATTTCCTCAAGCTTTAATAACCAAAATCACCCTGTTTAGATCCCACATGAACTCTAAATTTGAAATTCAGATTTCTTTCATTCTCACCTCAAAACACCAAAAGCTTCATTCAGTTAGCTTCATTGAACTTCTCTGAAGCTAACCATACTATTATCTTCAAGAATCGTGACCTGAATTAAGCTACATAAGTCAAGTTTCAGAGCTAATTTGGTGAACTTCCTTCAGGTAGAATTCTTAAACAAATAGAGTAAAATAAATCTTTATTCTACTTTACTTATCCATCTAATTCTCATACTTCTTACGATTTTCATTTTCATTGAGAATTGAGAGAGATACTTGGAATTTTCGTGCTCGCTATTTTTTCTGTTTTTTTTCTTTCAAATTCAGCCTTGCTCAACTCATATAAATTTGGCGCGAGGGTACCATTAGAATCGTCCTGAAAAGACGAATCTAATGGTACCGGTCTGGTTAGCTAATTTTTATTTGATACTTTGAATATAGTTTGTTAAATTCCCTTTTATTTTCACTTTAAAAAAACAATTTAAAAAATATTTTTCTCATTCTATTTTGCTTATTATATGCAATTTTATTTTTGTATATATTCTGGCTGACCTTGAATTATGTGATTTTATATCATGAGCTTCATTAACATCATTGGATCTTGTGTGTTGAGTTTAAGTCCACAAAAATGGATGGATGATTTTAATGATAGTTTGATTAAATTTATTGGTTCAAATATTTATTTTCCTTCTTAATCTCATCCCCTTCTTACTTGTACTACATATTGTTGGAGAATGATCTACATATCATTTCTCTAAACATATGGTACATAGATTGCTATTGACCGGCCTCAAAATAGGATCTACTACTATATAAGTCCACTTAAGATTTCTTAACATAACACTAAATTTTGTCCTGATTCGAGAAATGGTCATTCGTTTCCCAAACCCATGTTTGCAAGCCCAAGTATGTTTAATTCGAAACCATTGATCCAATAACCTTGAGATTCATTGTTAAGAGGCTTTGGTATTATCAATCCTCTAATGAATATTCATAAATTTTGGTCTAAGTAAATCACTTAAACATCGTTGATCATATGTTGTTGTCTCGAGAATTTAAAATGAATGATATCTTGACAAAAAGCAAATGAAACTTGTTGTTGAGAAGCTTTGATTTTATCAATCTTCTAATGAGTTTTCAAATGCAAGTTTCAATATGGTCATTCAACTAACCTTTAATTCCTAACTCACTAACAATTGACTTTTATTTTATGCTTTTACTTTATGCCTTTATTTTTATGTACCATTTATTTTGGCATTTACATTTTATGTCATTTTTTATCTTTGCTCACTTGAGCATTTATCTTTATGCCATTTTCATCTTTTCTCACTTGAGCTTTTCTTTTTCTTTTTGAAGATACTTAATAACCAACTTGAAAAATAAAAAAACTTTAAGTTTATTTGGACTATTTGGTTACTATCCCTGGAATAATGGAGTTGTGGACCTCTTGGACTTAGGATTAGAAGCCTTGATACCCTTGGGACCTTGACTCTATTTTCTATTTTGTCTGGAGTTCTCGGGGGTTTACCCCAAGACATTAGGTTGATGTTATTTATGTGCAGGTTATTCTAATTATATGCTTTTTCTGTGATTGGGGATTCCTCTATATACAATTGTTACTCTGCCTAATATTTTTGAAGAATTAATGCATCTGAAGTTTGTATTCTTAAGAGGTTTACTTTCTTTGCTTGCTTGATTTCAATCCAAAGGATGAGAATTCTACATTGACTCTTTATGTCAAGTGTTGGCTTCTTATTGGTTAAACTGTTCTTTTCCACAGCTTTTACCTTATGCTTTAGGATAGTCCCTTCATCTCCTCCCATCTTCTTTAATTTCAAAAATCTTCTCCCTCCTTTTCAAAACTCTTCTTGTTTTCTAACTTGAACCGCTATCACAAAAAAACTTGGACTTAGGTCCACGGATTTTCAAAAACATTTTATTAATCAAACTTTAATCAACTTAATCATACTTTAACATTTTTTGTGAGAAGACTTAAAGTCAATTAATCTCATTCACACCATTTTTGGCCACTTTGGCTTTTTACCTTAAAAGTTTCTCAAAAATATAAGACTCTTGTCAATCCTTATAGTGATGCGAGTTACTATACTTCTACGATATGTAGTGAAGCGAGATATTTTCCACTTGGGTGTTTAGCGAGGATTTGTTGATTTTAAAATCCTACCTATATCCTCCACTTTGAGACGATGCAAAATCTACTTTCTCATAATCGTCGGTAGTAAGTATGTTCTTCCAGTCAAATAAGACAATGATGTCTCTTCTCTTAAAAATTAACCAACCCACATGTGTTTTAAAAAATTTTAACGGTGAAATACGAGTACCCTGATCCCCTATTACACGGAAGGTGGTACATAGTCACTAAAGATTAGCAACCGCGGAGGGTACAAAAATTGTTAAAAATACTTATTTTCTCATTTCCACCATCTATTTTTATATACAACATTTATAGCCAAAATACACAAACTTTCAAAGAGGTTCCTGTGGAGTACCGTAGATGTTTAGGGTGCTAATACCTTCCCTTTGCATAACCAACCCTCGTACCTAAATTCTCCCCCCTCTTTTTTTGGGTTATTCGCTCTTTTCCCATTCCTTTAGAAACAATAAAGTGCGATGGCGAAATTTATTTGATCTGTGCGATTCAAGTCAATCCAATGGCTTTGTCTCAACATTTCTACCGCTACAGAAAAAATGGCGACTTCACTTGGGACATATTGACCAAATGCTGGTCCATCTCTAAGTGGGTTGAACCTATCTTTGTTTATCTGTGTATGTGTTATTATCTATTGTATATTATGTGTTGTATATATGTTTGTCTGGATTTTCTTGGTTTTCATGGGTGCTTGGTTATTTCTCATAAGTCCTCTACCCAGACTTGGGCAAACTTAAGATATGAAGTGCGGTATAGTTATGTTAACTTTTAGGGAGGAATCCCAAAAAAGGAGACATGAGATCCCCCACTCAGTAGAGGCCCATTTGACTGTAGTATTCATTTACCAATAAATCGGGAAGACGTGTTGCTTTCTACTTGGGAGCCTGCTGAAGTTGAGAACCGTATAACCCTTAACCCATCTTGGCCTTTTAGGTGTAGTGCAGAAACTATGACGGAGCAATCCATAAGTGGTTGTCAAGCGATATTACACTCAGGCGAGTTTTTCCTGTGAAAATTACCGATTGCTGAGTTAAACGGGACGTTGGTAATATCCGAAGGAAGGATGTAGACTCTAAGAACCTTTTAGAACCTTGTTTGGAAGGTAATAAACTATTAGTCCATACCTTGTGGGTAATACCTTTGATTTCATGCTCGTGACGTCGAACCTATAAACCCCCATATTTGTGATCTTGTGTGTGATTGTTGCATCATGCATTCATGCACCCATGAGAATTATTTGAAACAGTTGATTCAAGGAACTTAAAGTTGGCTTTTGCAAATATCTCAGGTACTTTTGACCTTGGATATTGGAATAAAAAGACTCGGAAATACAATTTCAAAGATCTTAAGATAGAGGAGATGATGAGTTTCATCCCTGAGATTGAAAGCTCTACGGATTTCCGGAAGAAATATGGAGTTGTCGTGCCTCTTATGATGCTTTAGATGAAGGAGGGTATTCTTTCTACATTGGTCCAGTTCTATGATCCATTGTGCCAGTGTTTTACTTTTCCTGATTATCAGTTGATGTTCACATTGGAGGAATATTCTTACCAATTTGGCTTACCTATTACTGATCGTGTTCCTTTCACCGGATTAGAGGAAGAGCCTAAATCTCATGAGATTGCTACGATGACCCATTTGAAGAAATCTTAGATTGAGGCTACTATGACTACTAAAGGAGGAATTAGGGGTTTACCTGCTTAGTTTCTATTAGAGAAAGCTCGTTACTTTGCCAAAATGAAGAGTAAGGTTTATTTTGAGCCTATCTTTGCTTTTCTTGCTTATGGTTTGTTCTTGTTTCCTAATGTCGATAAGTTTATGGATGTTAATGCCATTAGGTTCTTTATGATTTGGAATTCGGTTCCTACGTTGCTAGAGGATACTTATTATTCTATCCATCTTCAAAATTTCTATCAGGGAGGGATGATCATCTGTAGCACGCCGTTATTATATCAATGGTTTATTTATCACTTACCTTGGTCTGTTGCTTTCTGGGATATCAAGAAGGAACCTCGTTAGGCACCGAAGATTATGGATCTCACTCACTCCGATATTGTTTGGCATCATCAGGCTTATTATGATGTTGAGATTATTGATAATTGTGGTAGTTTCCCCAATGTACCTCTTCTTGGTACAAAGGAAGGAATTAACTACAATCTCGTTCTTGCGCGCCATCAACTTGGATATCTAATGAGAGACAAACCAAATTGTATTTATTTGAGTGGTTTCTTTCTCAAATAAGGAGAAGATCACAAGGAGGATAAGAAAGAGATTGAGAAGGTTTGGCGCCATATTCACAATAAGAGTAGAAAAGATTTGGGACCAAGAGGAGCTATTTCTTTAAAACCACATCTCCATTGGGTACAAGCAAGGGAAATTCAGTTGAAGATGCCTTATTCTCCTGAAGAACCTATATCTGATATGTTTGTGAGAATTACTTCTCCTCTTTTAGATGATGTAGAAGAAATTCAGCTTGCCCTGGTTAGAATGCGGTAAGAGAAGGAAGCATGGAAGAACAAGTACCAGAATTTGGAAGTATCCTACTCAACAGAGTTGAAAGAGAAAGATGACCTGATTGAGATTCTTGAGAGTCGACATGTGGAGATGATGGAAAAGCAAGAGGATTTTATTTTCCTCTAGAGCTTAGCCAAGACCTAGTGGCTCACATCATGACTCTGGTGGTTGGAACGAAGTCGCTAACACGTATACAGAAGAGAACAAGCAGTTGAAGGCTTAGATTGCAAGAATTATGGGAAAGTGTCACTGCATGGAGAGATCTTCATTAGCTTTGGTTCCTTAGGATTTTAGATTTCATCTTTATCCTCTTGTGCTTAGGATTATTGAAACTTGTACTAAAAGTTGTAATCCATTCCAAAGTTATTATAATAAAAATTTTAGTATCTCAAAATATATTAGTACTTTAATATTTTCTATCGTTTATAAAATCTTCGAGTTTGTTGAAATGAAAATAATGATAAATAAATCATATGCATTGCATATCATGCATCATTTTGCACATATTTCTGCATTTCTATTCATACTTAGGTGTCTTACTGTGTTTCTCTACTTCGTTCAGTCAACAAGATGTCTCATCGATACAATACTCTGGCTAATTCCAGGAAGAAAATGGAGAATCTTGAACAATAGAATTGCAAGTTGCGCTAAGAAGTTACTACTTTGAAGGCCAATATGGATAATTTGACTGCTTTGATGGAGTTATTGGTGGCTGCTCTGAATCAGCCACCACTTGCTCCTCTATCTCCTAATGCTGCTCAGCCACAATAGACGACTGTTATTTCAGAAGTTCCATCAGTTCTCGTTTCTGTTACTCCCACTACTATTGCTCAGAACCGTATGCCTCTATGTTACCTGTGGGGAATGCCTAAAATTTTTATACCAGAAGGTTATAATCTAGATTCTCAAGTTGCTCCATTTTCTCAAGCAGCTACTGTTACTGCGCCTCTTGTGGTGAATGCTACTCCTATTGCTAGAAATGAGATTCATTATGCTGTGCAACCTTCGGTGAATGTTGTTCCGATTGTTAATGATGAAGTTTATCGTCCTATTCCTCCACCAAGTGAAAATGCGAGTTTCTATGATCGACTAAATAACTTTCAGGACCAATTTAATAAGATGCAGAAGGAAATGAAGGCTATTCGAGGAAAAGAATTATTCGGGTAGAATGCAAGTGAACACTATTTATTTCCTAACATAAAAGTACCAGCAAAGTTCAAGGTACTAGAATTTGAGAGATACAAGGGAAACTCTTGTCATCTAGGGATGTATATCCAAAAGATGTCCACTCATACTGATGATCAACCTAATGATGTATATCAGAAAGATGTCCACTCATACTGATGATCAATGTTTTCTTATTCATTTCTTCTAGGATAACTTAGCTGGTGCTGCATTAAAGGGGTATATAGGTTTGGACAGTAGCAGTATTCGTACCTTCAATGATTTTGTGAATCTTTTATCAAGCACTACAAGTACAATATGTTTATGGTACCTGACAACGACTAACTGAGGGCGATGGCTCAGAAGGATACATAGTAATTTAAAGAATATGTGCAGCATTGGTGCGAGATTGCTGCTCAAGTGGTACCCCCGATGGGAGAACAAGAAATGACCAAGGTATTTATCAAAACCCTGGGATTATTTTACTATGAAAGGATGGTTGCTAGTGCACCAAGTGATTTCACTGAGATGGTAAGCATGTGTGTTTGTCTAGAAGAAGTTGTCAGGGATGGACGATTGACAAACGATGAAGGAACGAAGAAATCATCATATGGGTTTTCTGGGAAGAAAGAGAGTGAAACAAATTTTTTTGGTGAAGAAAGAAATTTTAGACTACCAAGAAGACGTCATCAGTACCAACGACAAGTTTCTTTAGTGGCTTCAGTTGTAAATACAACTCCGACTATTGTCGCCTATCAAAGACCACCTCCTCAAGGAAATCAAGGGCAAGGTCAGAAGAGAGAAGATTTTGACTCTATTTGGATGAGTTATACAAAGCTGTTTCCAACCTTGACTCAAAAGAAATTAGTGCAAAATAGGCCTCCCCCTATTATACCTTCACCTTTACCATGATATTATGATGCAGATTAGACCTGTTCTTTTCATCAAGGAGCCCAGGGCATAATATCAAAAACTGTTATCCTTTGAAGTCTAAACTATAGAAGATTGTGAGATCTGGTCTTTTATCTTTTAAAGATGTTGGTCCTAACGTAAAAGATAATCCATTACCCAAGCATGGAGGTGGAAGCACCATGAATATGGTTGCTAGTTGTCCTGGGGACTTCCGGATTTTGGATATTAACTTGGTGAGAGGAGATTTAGTGAAGATGTAGGCTGATCTCTATGAATTCTACTATTATACACATGACCATACTGGTTGTAGTTTTTGCAGTGTAGATATCCATGGATGTGCTAAAGTGAGAGCTGATCTTCAAGAGATGATGGATGAAGGTGTTATCCATATAATCAGGTCAAGGGCTGAGTATGAAGAAGAAGTGAATATGGTTTATGGATGTCCTGGTGAATTCCGAATTTTTGATGTGAATTATATGAATGACGATCTGGTGTAGTTGCATGCCACATTTTGTCACATAGAGGGTTAGGAGGTACATCATTATGGATCTTGTCGAGTCTTTTGTAAGGATTACCGTGGTTGTTCTATGGTAAGAATAAGTGTTCAACTATGGCTAGATAATGGTACTATCAAAGTCACGAGTAATAGAGATGATTACAGTGGAATTAATATGGTTGAAGTTTACTTTGCTGAGGACGTGTCTAATAATGAATACATTTCTGCTGATTAGTTCTTTTCTTCTGATGAGTCAGATTCGGTAAGCATGGATGTTTTGTTTGACAAAGATTCCAAGTCTCCTGAGGAAGCTGTAGTGAATGTTATTGTGTCGTGTTTTGGTGTTCCCGCTCCTGTAGAGATTGAGTATCATAGCAAGCTTGTTGTTGCTCCAGTAGTTATTTGTCTGCCTGGTCCTATTCCATATAAATTAGATAAAGTTATGCCTTATAAATACAATGAGACTATCCTAGAATATAGTGAGGAAATCCCTATCCAACCTTTGTTTCATGTCAAGAATATTGTTGAAGCTAGTCAGATAACTTGCAGTGGTCGAGTTTTTTCCCCTAATTTTCGAAGAGATGTTGATTCTGGAAAGAATATGTTTGAGACTGATGAACCTAAGAAAGTGGTGGGAGAATCTAGTGGCGCTGCTTTGAAAAAGGACGTGGATGACTTGTTGAAAATTATCAGGATGAGTGACTACAAGAATGTAGATCAATTGTTGCAAACTCTATCTAAAATTTTCATTCTAGACTTGATAGTGAACTCTTCTTCTCATCGAGAATCTTTAATGAGAGTGTTGTAGGGTTGAGAGTGACATGTCTCTGGATCAATTCAGTAGTGTTGTAGGGAATATTACATCTTTTAATAATCTGAGCTTTTGTGATGACGAGTTTCCTGATGAAGGAAAAAACCATAACCTGGCTCTCCATATTTCCATGAATTGTAAGAATGACTCTTTGTCCAATGTGCTGATTGGTAATGGGTCTGCTTTGAATGTCATAACAAGAAGTACACTCATGAAGCTTAAGTACCATAGGGCTCCCATGCATCCAAGTGGAATCATAATGAAAGCATTTGATGGTTCGAGGAAGTCTGTCATTAAAGAGGTAGATTTTCCTATTCACATAGGACCGCACTTATTCCAGATCACTTTCCAGGTTATGGATATTGTTCCCGCTTATAGATGTTAGTTGGGATGACCATGGATCCATGAAGCAGGATCCGTTACATTAACCTTGCACCAAAAGCTGAAATTTGTTCGTGAAGGAAAGGTGGTCATAGTGAATGAGGAGCAAGCTCTGTTGATATCTCATTTGTCCTCATTCAGCATTGTGGAAGCTGATGAAGATGTTGTTGGAACTCAGTTCCAAGCTTTATCTATTGATAATATAAGGAAGAATGATGATTATATTGTCTCGTTTAGAGATGTACAACAGGTAATTCAGAAAGACCATAACAAGGTGTGAGGGAAGATTATTAATCCTACTGTGAACAGGAATATGACTGGCATGGGTTTCTCCATAAAGAAGGAAGTTGTGAAGATGAAGTCCGGAGGGGCTATATCATTTTATAGTCAATTTCAAAGGGTCATCGAGGGACTATGATCTTTATGATGATTTGATCGAGGGTCTTTTTCTAAAGTATCCCTACTTTTGAGGGACGTGACCAAGTATCGTAAGGCAACAAGGGAGGATACCCTAGAGGTGCAAGTGTGCGAAGTGTATTGATTCAGTTATTTTATCTTGAGAATTTAGGGTTTTCTACGTTTGTTTTTAATCTTTCCATACAAAACCTAGTTACTAGAAATTAAATATGTATAGAAAAATAAAGTGCGGAATGTAAAGTCGTATGCTATTATATGGCTTTGGGAGAGATACATAAGTATATAAATTCATGAGAAGGTAAACATTCGCTTTTACATCCTGTGAGCAGTTACGTAGTTGGGAAAAATGCAAGAAAAGAAATCTATGCCATGACAATTAAAGAATGCAACCTATACAATTTTCTAGGAAATTAAATAGCAAGAAGAAATAAGAAAAATGTTTGAAAAATGTTTAAGACCTAAAGTTCTAAGTTAATGTTTTTGGTATTTTGTAGAAAATAATTTAAATGATAATAGTAATTAAAAACCTAATTTTAATTAATTTTAATATTAAGAAGAAAAGTTTAGTTAATTAATTACTTAATTAATTAGTAAATAAAAAATATAAGAAAAAGTTTAATTACTAACTAAAACCCTAATCCTAATTAGTTAGTATTAAAAACAAGATTAGATTAGTTGATCATTAATTAAAAAATAATAATTAGTGAAATATGATGAAAAATAGGGTTAGTAAAATAAGGAAAAAAGAATTGTATGGGGTGGGTGTTGAACCCACGCCCCTAGCTTCACAGATTGCTGTCTAACGACTACTCCAGCGCTACTTTTGTGTTTAGGAATACCATGCCACTCACGTTACATACCTCCGTCTCCAACCAGCCGTGTTGCAATGCATTTTTGTTATAGAATATAAATAGATAAATATATAATAAAATCAAGTGAATTAGGGAAGCGCCAAGCCCTAGCTCCGGTCGTCTTCTCCAGTGAGAAGATTTTTTAACCTGCAAAAATAGTAAGATTTAGATCATAAAAGGGACCTTATCCCCCTAATTTGACTCTTGCGAATTCAATGGAGGTGTTAGTTTGGCCTGAATACGATTGTAATATGAGATATGAAGAAAAACTTCCAAGCTTCCCTAATAATGGCATCTCATGATCCTTGCGTCAAGGCTTGCAAATAATGGATAAAGACAGTCCTAAACATGATCATGAACATGTATACATGCATCAAATTAATTAAATATGCATAAATTAAAAGTTCGAGATTCACGAAAACTACAAAACCAGTGATTTGAGATATGATGATCTAGTGCACTTCATGCTTCAAGGATGGATGGGATGAACACATGAGAACTTCAGGAACACGATGGAATGCTTGGAATGGATTGAAAGTGGCTGCACACAAGGTTTTTAGTTTGCCCTAGTTTTGACAATTTAGAGATTTTTTAGGACTTATTCTTGAGGCCAATTTTCGTGTCCCTCTTGGTCTAAAGATGTCATGTATTTATAGTGTAAGATTTAGATCAACAAAAGTGAATCAAATCTTTTGTATTTCATGATCAAATATTTCATGATTTGAATTTCATGACCAAATATCGATGAAATTACAAAAGATTTGAATTTCATGATCAAATATTTGATTGAAGTTTTGCATGAAATCTTTCCTTTTAAGGCCAATCTCATACCAATCACACCTTTTTTCAAGTTTTCACCAGCTTTTTAGACTTATGATTTTATTCAAAAATAGATCTCCATGCCTTATATAATTTATTTGATATTTTATTTGCTTTAATTTGTTTTTAAATGAATAAAATCCAAATAAAAGAAATAAAAATTATAAAAACTATGTGAATGAATTTAGAGGTATAATATAAGGCCAGGAACACGTTTAGACCTTAAAAGATAGGCCCAATAGTCCAAAAGTTCAAATTTGCTCAATTTGAACTTCATGCATTTTCTCAAAATTGCCTAACTTGCACCAATCATAACTTGCTCAATTTTTATAATATAAAGGTGATCCTTTACTTTTTGGAAACCTCAAGAGGTCTCCTACAATCTTCATGTTGGTAATTTTTCCATTTGAAGCCTTTATCTTAATGTAAAGTGCCTTGACAAAGAGTGACTTTTTGTTGACTTTTAAAATGACCTGTAATGTTTTGGCTCATATCTCTCAAATGAAGCATTTTTGGCCTTGAGCTTAGAGAGACAAAGTTTTAGAGAATTAAATTTACTTTAAAATGATCTTTGGTTGAGAAATATCTAATGAAGTATGTGAAAATTATGCTTGGTCAAAGTTCATTTGACTTCTCCTAAAGAAAACCCTAGTTTAGTAACTTTTGACTTTTGATGAATTTTGAGTTTTCTTGATTGTTGTACCCCAAAATTTGCCCTCCCATATTTCTCAAAACATTTCAAAAAAAATTCACAAGTCCAACTCGGCGTGTCATATTCAGGTGTTCTTTCACCAAGATAACTCTGATAACATATTCTCAAATTCAGGTTCGGCTCAATAGTCAATTCTTTAAAGAAGGTATCCGAATGTGTGAGTTTTCTCGAAGAAATATGGTGAAAAAGTGTGCTGAAAGTGCAGTTTTTACGCGCTAAAAAATTCATAACTTGAAGATCGTGGCTCGTTTTGAACCCGTTCCAGTGGCCAAAATTCCTTCTTGACATTATCTACGTTTTCATCTCTCACGGCTGGAAGCCAATTTCGATCAGAAGGTCTTCAAAAATGTGGATTTATCAAGTATTTTCATACAGAAAATTTGTGACAGAAGTTTATTTGCGTCATGTTCAGAAAATCATAACTTGGTCGATTTTCATCGTATCGAGCTGGTTCTGGCGCCAAAATTTCACAAATTGAGTTGGCTATATTTTCACAGAAGGTATTGAGTTCAAACGGTATTCAAAAGGCCTTTGATTTTTGCTCAGAGTGCGTGACACGCTGAAAATCCTGAATGCTGAATATTATTTCATCTGGGCCGAAACTTCAAAAATTCATAACTCGGTCAATTTTTATCGAATTGGGCTCATATTTTTACAAAAGGTCACTGACTCATAGATCTACAACTTTGCTTCAAAAGTCGAGACCGGATTATGCTCCGATCAATACCAGTTTTTTATTGAAGAACGTGTCAGAGTCGACACTGGAGCCCAAAATAAGTTTGTCTGAGCTGAAACTTCAAAAATTCATAACTAATTCACCGTTTATCCGATTGAGCCGATTTTCGGACAGGAGTTAGTTATCGATGTCGGCTACATTTTGTTTTCACATTTCAACTTCAAATATTGCACTTAAGTCCCTACGATTTAGCCTGGAAAGTGACGAACTCAAGTGAACATTGGAGGCCCAATTGCACATTCAAAGCCCATTTTCTTTACCCTAATTTCCATTATATAATCACCTTCTTTTCACACAAATCAGGGAGGAGAGAAAAAGAGAGAAAAAACCTTGCCACAACACCGTTAGAATATCATATTCTTTCAAGAACCCTAAAACCTTGAAATCCTTATTACAAATCCCTCTCTCACTACAAACAAGCCATCACAGTTACAAACCAACACCTCACTACTTCTTTAGTAAGGATAAGGCTGGCTTGATCCACATGATCCAAAGGGCATAAAAGCATTCAGGTCACTAATTTTCCAGTAAGGGTATGATTGATTTGATCTCCATGATCAAAAGGGTATAATCATTCATACATGCCATATTGTGCCTAAACATTAAATTTCTTCATATATTGGCTTTACTTGCATTTTATGATTTTATTTAATGTGTTCATGAGATTCAACACTGCAGATTTAGACAGGATCTCATGCAGGTTCATTAAGGAACATTGAGGCCAAAAGCCAAATGGCCAAAAGCCAAAAGCCAAATGGCCAAAAGCCAAAAGCCAAAAGCCAAAAGCCAAATGGCCAAAAGAACAACTTATGCATGACACCAATACATGGCGAGACAGACATCCTGAGAAGATTAAGGAACGTTGAGGCCAGAACACAAATGGCCAACAGCCAGAACACAAATGGCCATGAAACCCAATCCAATGGCCAAAGAATGCAGATCACGGTACTCAGGAGTCAATGAACACGCACGTGATGCCAGAAAGTCAAACAAGGCTTTTTGTCTAATGGCTCAAATTAGTCTACAAAAACCTCCAAAAAGGGCCAGACACCCCTCCTTGTTTGTATTCCTTCTTTTAATTTTCTTTTCTTTTATTCTTTTCAATTATTCTTTTTAATTGTTTTATTTAATCCACATAAATTAATTTTCACAATATAAAAATACAGAAAAATTAAAATATGTTTAATTATATTTAACTCCTATTAATTTATTTTGTAAATAAACCTTAATAATTAACTAGTTAAATTAGGTGTTAAAACTTAAATCTTTTTCTTAACAAATTAAAATAGGTAGAATTAGGGTTTTGATATTTTTTCACCTTTTCTTTTTAGATAATTTTCTCATTATTATTATTATTATTATTAATTACTAATTTATTTTGTAAATAAACATGTACATTAAATATTTAGTAAATTAGGTTAAACTTTAATATTTTTTCATTAATAATTAAAAACAACTTAGAATTAGGGTTTCTCTTCAATTTTAGTTTCTTTATTTCATTAAATACCAAAAACCTAAAAAACACTTCTTTTCTTTTATTAAATAATTAGTTACCTTTTTAATTTCATTTAATTTCTTTAAAGGGTCCAACGCCCTCGAACATTCGATTCTAATTTCTTTTCGCGTATTTATTCTTATTTATTTCTTTCCAAATATTATGTAACTGTTCAAGCCATGTAATAGTAACTAGGTTTTACTTTCCGTATTGTATTAAAAACGGGTCTTTGTTAATTTGCCGATGTATAGACCCGCGCCTTGTAATAGTGTAGGATTTTACTTTCCGCATTTAAATTTCCGCACTCTTAAAACTGCTAAACTTTGCATGAAAGAATGTATGGCCTAAATTAAAAACAAGCGTAGATCACCATGATACATGTACAAGATAACAATACTTGAAAATAACACACAAATTCACACACCACTCTTAGGGTACGCCTCACTGTTGCCTTGCCCTCGGAACGTGGTCGTCGAGTATAGGACATTTTAGTAAGTCCTTATGTCCATAACATGATCCAGTTGCCTCGAAACGGTTGCCTCGGAGTTAAAAAGGATCAATGGCATAAGGGTAGCTTCTAAGGTGTCCTACTGTTGCTCTGGTGACCACACTGTCCCTAAACTCGAATTGACCCGAACACCTCCAACGGTGGTGCTACCTACCTCTCAATGGTGGGATGGTACTACTTAAGGACTTCTACACAACTTAATTCCTTAGGGTAGGTAGATGACTCATAGATACTTGCTCTATTCAAAAACAAATCAAAACTCTTTTCACACCGACACTTTCAAAAAGCTTTCAAAATAATTTTTCAAACACTCTTGAGGACCGATACAAGAGTCATTCTGAAATCTTTAAACGGAACTTTTTCAAACCCACTCACACTTTGAAAAGCAAACACTTTTGAAAACACAATGAGCAAGTATCTAAGAGCCCATGGATAACCATGGATAGAAAGGGTGCTAACACCTTCCCTTTCTATAAATCTACCTCCCGAACCGAGAAACTATCTTATAAGGAATTTTGCTGTGCTTTTGTCCTGTCCATGTTGGAGAAAATAAAAGACGGTGGCGACTCTTGCTTCCGCGACATTTCGCGAACCAGCGTTAAACAGTCAGTTCCAGATCCACCGATTACAGAACTGGCGACTCTGCTGGGGACTCTTATAAAGTGAGGTGTAACTTAGGACTAAGATCACTTGTGTTTTCAATTGTTGTGCTTGTTTGCTTTATTATTGTGGGACTGTCTTGGGAGTTCTATAGATCCTAACCCGGATCTGGGGATACCTTCTTAGAAAGTAGCAACAAGGCTGTGAGGAAACTGTGTGGGGTATACCGACATGGTTGAAGCAGTCTGCTACGTTGATGTGGAACTTTGGTGTGTACCGGTAACCCTTGAGTTCAGTCAAGGAGAGTACGGGGCCTCCGCGTAGTGTCGTGAAGCATCAACTGACCTTAGGAACCTTAATTGAACCATCTTGGCCTCTTTAGGGTAGTGAGATAACTGACTTTGGTGCAGTCCGAGGTTGGTTGATACTCGATACTACACTCAATTGAGGGTTGTTTTCTTGGAATATTTCGGTCGCCAGTTCAGTGGCTAAATCGAAACGATGAACAATAAAAGCAATCCAATGATATTGGGACCCTTAGAACCCGGTTACTTCTGATAGGACAGGTTTTGAGCCCACCAACTTCAAGAGGGTAGTACCCCAAACTTCATGCTGGCCTAAACTCTAAGGGCTGTCTTGTGTGACTTGTGTGCCTTCAAACTTGACTACTTGCATGCTTGTTATCTGACACTTGAGTTTCTTGCAGGTTTTGTTTACAGTCCTTAATCCGGACTCATTACAGGGCCTGCTTACATCATTCCATACATAGCATGCCATCATACCATTGCATACATCCTGCATAAGGACTAATCCATTTCAAGGATCTCAAGGGCTTGTGATGCAGGTCATGCTGAACCAATTATCCAGCAAGGGGCAAAGGGGATTTATTTTCCTCTAGCCAAGGTTGTCAGGGGCTATGACCCACTCGATATGGTGAGCCTTGACCCTTGAAGAAGGACCCTCAACAACATGCAGTTCCTTCAATCAAGCTATCGGACTCCAATTCTAACAAGTTTCTTTGTTTACCCCGCGAGATCCTTGAAAACATTGCATGCATATCATACATATCATTGCATTACAGGTACCCTTGTTGCAGGACACTTATCTTTTCCACTGTTTATTTCAGCAATGGCTTCCTAACAAGATAACCAGGATCTTCAGGCTCAAGAGATTCAGTTCAGGGAGATCTTCCTAAGCCTATCCAAGGGGCAAGAGGAGTTAAGGACACTCCTCATGGGGAATCTGGCCAAGAAAAGTCCCGAAGATGACAAGGACGAACGGCTGAAACGTCTACAAACTGAGGTAGATACAATGAAAACCCAGATGCTGGGGCAAAGGGCTCTCATCCAAGGTTTAGCTCGGGAGCAAGAAGAGTTGAGGACCATGATCAGTCAACTCCACCAAGACAGATCCAATATGAAGCAACCAGTCCGAGTCAGGGACCAGGTCTTTGATCAGCTTCCAAGAGGACAAGAGTCTGGTATGGTGAAGAACAGACCCCTCCAAGTTGCTACCACTTCACAAGCCCAACATCAACCTCGCCCAGAGCAACAGGTGGATCAGAGTAAGCCAAGCAGGTCCAAGAGGCAATTCACCCAGCTTAACATGCCGTTGTTTCAAGCCTTGCAACACCTGTTGAGGTTGAATCTGATTACACTAAGGGCTCCTCCCCGGAACCCCAACATCTCTGCTCCTAACTATCATCCCGACAGAAGATGTGCATACCACTCTGATAGTCCTGGACATGACACTGCCGACTGCTGGGCTCTGAAGAACAAGGTCCAGCGCCTGATTAATGAAGGAGCAGTAGATTTCACCCAAGTGGGTCAGGCTGAGTGCTTCTACTACCCCTACAGGATTCACTATTTGAAGTGACAAGCCCTGAGACTAGAAGACTTTTGTTCATTCGAATGTTCAAGTTGTAATTTTCTTTTGATTGTTCAAATATTTATTCATGTTAAACGTTGTTATTTCATTAATGCATCGCATATGTCTGTTTTAAAGCAATATATTCGCATTCGCTATATTCAAACTGATTTCATATTTTTTGATGATCAACTCTTGATTAAGAAATTCTAAGCCTCTTGAGGGAGGATGACGAAAACGATACCACGATCCTTAGAGTATGCTTTTGAACAGACCCCGCTGATGAGGTACAAGCATTGTTTCAATCCCTAAACACTGGAGTTATAAGGAAGATAATCCCTCGTCAACCCCTCTGAGCCAAAGAAGTAGGAGTTTTTCTTTTCGAAAATTAAAACCCTTAATCATAACCTGGGGCAGGGAAGTTCTCTCAGTTGATCCAAGTGCATAACAAACGGCACCAAAGAGGTCCTTACAAAACAAACAAAAAACAGTGATGGTTCCCTATAATCGTCAAGACAAGCAGTCATTATCTTTCAAAAAAAAACAAAAAAACAAAAACAAAAACCCAATAAGTGAAAACCTATGAAGGAGACTTACAAAACTGGGGCATCCCGCTGACTGTAATCACAAAAGAAACAATTCAGGCAAAATTTAGGGATAGCGAAATCAAAAAGAAAGAGGTCATACAAACCCTCAATAAAAACAAAAAATGACTGCCTATTCAGAATAAATCATCAATATCTGAACCATCACGGGAATATCAGGACAAAAACTCAAATAAGGTCTAACGCACGATCAGCTGAGTTTAGGATTGAAGAACATCACGAAGAGCGGGTGGGTACAAATAAAATTTGAGCCTTTATCCTTTGTTTCTTAAACCGTGAACCAGGCCACGTTACAACCCTAAAAAGTCCTAGCTGAAGCATGGGTTAGTTCGAAAGCATACTGTTACAAAGCTATCCTGACTCCTTAAGGCTCGCAGTAAAATAACGAGTTTGACATCACAGTTTACAAAAGAACTCACTTGTTTTATTAAAAAACTGCATTTCCAAAAACTTCGAAACAGACATAAGCTTTGCATTTTTAACATAACTTTGTTTGCATACGACTATTTGTTTGAACAACACAGAAGCTCGCACGACGAATATCGGATGAACAAAAGCACTCCCAAACAAGGGGCATGACATGATCATTGTCCGTCATCTGGGGCAGTTAAGTCAAGATTCAGAGAATCTCTCAAATGCCAAATAGCCTGGGGCAAATCTCCAGTCTGGATCACTTGGGGCATTGCACGATCAAACGAAGATCTTCTGGTATGGCGACACAACACAACAACAGGGGAACCTCCCTACATTCTGAGAACATGGACACAGTCAAAAAAATACTATGCATAATCAAAGACCCGCTAGGTTGACATACCTAGGCAAAAATTAGGGCTTCCCGGCGAACCAAAAGTTCGGGCAAAATAAGGGATGAAAATGAAAAAAATCTGTACACCCGGCAAGTCGAAAACCTGAAAAGGCGGCTTGGGCAAAAATGGGTATCCCGGTGGACTGAAAACCCGAAAGGGCGGTCCAGGAAAAAATTAGGGATCAAAGCGTACGACTATGTCCCGGTATCTCGTCACTTGCCTACCAAAAAAAGATTTGTCAAACGGCAGTCATCAAACACCTTCACAGGTACCTTCTTCTCCAACAGAAACTGGGGAAATAATGAGTTGTCTAAATGATCCGGTTGCCCTGTCCACCGAAGTGCCAAGGTAAGTTCAGCTGAAGAATGCGACCAAGATACCTTCACTCCCTGCAGAGCGAACGCGTTTCCCCGGTTTTACTCAAAGGTTATTTCTCCACCAGAGCTTATAACTGGGTTATCCTCAGCTAAAAGCCACGGAAAGATCGTCCTCGGCAAAGTTCTTCTTATTCCCCAGCGGAGTTCATCAAAACTTCCAACAGAGCACAACAACAGTATCTCCAGCGGAGTTATCCTCATCAACCTCAGCAAAGTACCTCTCTTTCCCCACAGAGTTACCTCCCCGCAGAGTAATCTATTCGCCAAGCTTATTACCCAACAGAGTCATCTTCTCCTACCGGTATTCTTGCAATCATCATCCCCAACGGAAACGAAGAATCTCACTCTTCAGCATCAGCCCAGGATTTGACTTCCCGGCATCCGTCAAGGATCTATTTTCCCAAACGAAGATACATCACATTGTTATACATCATGGTACATGCATATACACATCATATCATACAATCTCATGTGTTGAGAACATCATTGCTTGATTCATATCATGCATTGCATATGACTGACCTTTACCTTTCAGGAAGGATACAGTTAAATGATCAGCTATGTAGACGAATACAGTCAAAAGAGACCAACCCAGTCAAAGAATACAAATCCAGTTAAATCAATGCCTAAAGGTTTCTCTGATACAACCCGTCGTTATAGACACTCGTCGTCATAGACACTCGTCATTATAGGCACTCGTCGTTATAGACACTCGTCGTTATAGACACTCGTCGTTATAGACATTAGTCGTTATAGACACTCGTCGTTATAGACACTCGTCGTTATAGACACTCGTTGTTATAGACACTCGTCGTCATAGACACTCGTCGTTATAGACACTCGTTGTTATAGACACTCGTCGTTATAGACACTCGTCGTCATAGACACTCGTCATTATAGACACTCGTCGTTATAGACACTCGTCGTCATAGACACTCGTCGTTATAGACACTCGTCGTTATAGACACTCGTCGTCATAGACACTCGTCGTTATAGACACTCGTCGTTAAAGACCACCCGTCCAGGGAAATAACCTGTCAGTAGAGACAACTCACCAACCTCTCTACAGTTCCAGACTCGATTCCTGTATCCTGCCAGGGCACGTCTGAAGAGTTTGAAGATCCGATTCCTGTATCTTGCCAGGGTGTATTTGTTGACGACTATATTCCAGATTCGATTCCTGTATCCAGCCAGGGCACATCTACATAAAGGGTTTGAAGATCAGCTCCTGTAACAGGCCAGGTAATTATTTTTCTTTCTCAGGTACGCAAGTTCTCGCTAAGGAATCTCTTACGCGATCGACACCTAGATGGCATCTATAAGCCCATCCTCCTATCCATCAGTCTCCAAATGGCATCTGTAAGCCCATTCCCCCCATCACACTGCTGATACTCTACTATGCGAGTGCAAATTTCTGGGCACTCTAGTGTTCAATCATCTTCTACCTTCGGATCACGAAAGGCACGCAAGCCAATCTACATCCTCAGGTTTAAGAAGATTGAACAGGGGCAACTGTTGTACCCCAAAATTTGCCCTCCCATATTTCTCAAAACATTTCAAGAAAAAATCACAAGTCCAACTCGGCGCGTCATATTCAGGTGTTCTTTCACCAAGATATCTCTGATAACATATTGTCAAATTCAGGTTCGGCTCAATAGTCAATTCTTTAAAGAAGGTATCCGAATGTGTGAGTTTTCTCGAAGAAATATGGTGAAAAAGTGTGCTGAAAGTGCAATTTTTACGCGCTAAAAAATTCATAACTTGAAGATCGTGGCTCGTTTTGAACCCGTTCCAGTGGCCAAAATTCTGTCTTGACATTATCTACGTTTTCATCTCTCACGGCTGGAAGCCAATTTTGATCAGAAGGTCTTCAAAAATGTGGATTTATCAAGTATTTTCATACAGAAAATTTGTGACAGAAGTTTATTTGCGTCATGTTTAGAAAATTATAACTTGGTCGATTTTCATCGTATCGAGCTGGTTCTGGCGCCAAAATTTCAAAAATTGAGTTGGCTATATTTTCACAGAAGGTATTGAGTTCAAACGGTATTCAAAAGGCCTTTGTTTTTTGCTCAGAGTGCGTGACACGCTGAAAATCCTGAATGCTGAATATTATTTCATCTGGGCCGAAACTTCGAAAATTCATAACTCGGTCAATTTTTATCAGATTGGGCTCATATTTTTACACAAGGTCACTGACTCATAGATCTACAACTTTGCTTCAAAAGTCGAGACCGTATTATGCTCCGATCAATACTAGTTTTTTATTGAAGAACGTGTCAGAGTCGACACTGGAGCCCAAAATAAGTTTGTCTGAGCTGAAACTTCAAAAATTCATAACTAATTCACCGTTTATCCGATTGAGCCGATTTTCGGACAGGAGTTAGTTATCGATGTCGGCTACATTTTGTTTTCACATTTCAACTTCAAAAATTACACTTAAGTCCATGCGATTTAGCCTGGAAAGTGACGAACTCAACTGAACATTGGAGGCCCAATTGCACATTCAAAGCCCATTTTCTTTACCCTAATTTCCATTATATAATCACCTTCTTTTCACACAAACCAGGGAGGAGAGAAAAAGAGAGAAAAAACCTTGCCACAATACCGTTAGAATATCAAATTCTTTCAAGAACCCTAAAACCTTGAAATCCTTATTATAAATCTCTCTCTCACTACAAACAAGCCATCACAGTTACAAACCAACACCTCACTACTTCTTCAGTAAGGATAAGGCTGGCTTGATCTCCATGATCCAAAGGGCATAAAAGCATTCAGGTCACTAATTTTCCAGTAAGGGTAGGATTGATTTGATGTCCATGATCAAAAGGGTATAATCATTCATACATGCCATATTGTGCCTAAACATTAAATTTCTTCATATATTGGCTTTATTTGCATTTTATGATTTTATTTAATGTGTTCATGAGATTCAACACTGCAGATTTAGACAGGATCTCATGCAGGTTCATTAAGAAATGTTGAGGCCAAAAGCCAAATGGCCAAAAGCCAAAAGCCAAATGGCCAAAAGCCAAAAGCCAAAAGCCAAAAGCCAAATGGCCAAAAGAACAACTTATGCATGACACCAATACATGGCGAGACAGACATCCTGAGAAGATTAAGGAACGTTGAGGCCAGAACACAAATAGCCAACAGCCAGAACACAAATGGCCATGAAACCCAATCCAATGACCAAAGAATGCAGACCACGGTACTCAGGAGTCAATGAACACCTATGTGATGCCAGAAAGTCAAACAAGGCTTTTTGTCTAATGGCCCAAATTACTCTACAAAAACCTCCAAAAAGGGCCAGACACCCCTCCTTGTTTGTATTCCTTCTTTTAATTTTCTTTTCTTTTATTCTTTTCAATTATTCTTTTTAATTGTTTTATTTAATCCACATAAATTAATTTTCACAATATAAAATACAGAAAAATTAAAATATGTTTAATTATATTTAACTCCTATTAATTTATTTTGTAAATAAACCTTAATAATTAACTAGTTAAATTAGGTGTTAAAACTTAAATCTTTTTCTTAACAAATTAGAATAGGTAGAATTAGGGTTTTGATATTTTTTCAACTTTTCTTTTTAGATAATTTTCTCATCATTATTATTATTATTAATTACTAATTTATTTTGTAAATAAACATGTACATTAAATATTTAGTAAATTAGGTTAAACTTTAACATTTTTTCATTAATAATTAAAAACAACTTAGAATTAGGGTTTCTCTTCAATTTTAGTTTCTTTATTTCATTAAATACCAAAAACCTAAAAAACACTTATTTTCTTTTATTAAATAATTAGTTACCTTTTTAATTTCATTTAATTTCTTTAAAGGGTCCAACGCCCTCGAACATTCGATTCTAATTTATTTTCGCGCATTTATTCTTATTTATTTCTTTCCAAATATTATGTAACTGTTCAAGCCATGTAATAGTAACTAGGTTTTACTTTCCGCATTGTATTAAAAACGGGTCTTTGTTAATTTAGCGATGTATAGACCCGCGCCTTGTAATAGTGTAGGATTTTACTTTCCGCATTTAAATTTCCGCACTCTTAAAACTGCTAAACTTTGCATGAAAGAATGTATGGCCTAAATTAAAAACAAGCGTAGATCACCATGATACATGTACAAGATAACAATACTTGAAAATAACACACAAATTCACACACCACTCTTAGGGTACGCCTCACTGTTGCCTTGCCCTCGGAACGTGGTCGTCGAGTATAGGACATTTTAGTAAGTCCTTATGTCCATAACATGATCCAGTTGTCTCGAAACGGTTGCCTCGGAGTTAAAAAGGATCAATGGCATAAGGGTAGCTTCTAAGGTGTCCTACTGTTGCTCTGGTGACCATACTGTCCCTAAACTCGAATTGACCCGAACACCTCCAACGGTGGTGCTACCTACCTCTCAATGGTGGGATGGGACTACTTAAGGACTTCTAGACAGCTTAATTCCTTAGGGTAGGTAGATGACTCATAGATACTTGCTCTATTCAAAAACAAATCAAAACTCTTTTCACACCGACACTTTCAAAAAGCTTTCAAAACAATTTTTCAAACACTCTTGAGGACCGATACAAGAGTCATTCTGAAATCTTTAAACGAAACTTTTTCAAACCCACTCACACTTTGAAAAGCAAACACTTTTGAAAACACAATGAGCAAGTATCTAAGAGCCCATGGATAACCATGGATAGAAAGGGTGCTAACACCTTCCCTTTCTATAAATCTACCTCCCGAACTGAGAAACTATCTCATAAGGAATTTTGCTGTGCTTTTGTCCTGTCCATGTTGGAGAAAATAAAAGACGGTGGCAACTCTTGCTTCCGCAACATTTCGCGAACCAGCGTTAAACAGTCAGTTCCAGATCCATCGATCACATTGATGAATCATGATCAACCCTTGATCAAATGATGTATGTGACTTCAAAATCTTGAGTTTGACCAAAAATCTTGAAGTTTAACTGTAAATTGGTCAAAGTTGACTTTTTCCCCAATACAATTGATTTTCAATCATTTAACTAATTGACTGAGCAAACTTGTGCTGCAAGGCTTGAACCTTGGTATAAGGATTCTTTGAAGCAGATGAGAAACCATGAAATCCACTTGAGGCATTAGAAGTCCAATTTTCCTTGAGAGAAACAAAACCCTAGTTGTAGATAAATTGATTAGGAGGAGAGTTTGTCTTGTCAACCCTTGAGTAGTCTTGAGTGCTTGAGACCTTCATGTTAATGACGAAGTATATTGAATTAATTTGTCTTGGAAATGGGAGGGAACATTTGGGGTACAACAGTTTCACACGGAGTCAGAGTCCAAAATTGGATCACTGTTGATGTTCCTTCTTGCATTCACATTTCAAAGTTATTTGTTTTTTTTAGTGTTTTCAAAAATCTTTCACTCTGCTCAAGCTGGAAGTAATGATGTTGTATAGGCATATATGTTGTTTTGATTTTTAAAATCATTAATAAAAGTTGTTTTTGATTCCAAAATTATGTCTCTTATTTTCAGCTTTTTCTAGGAAAATGGTAATAAAAAAAGATAAAAACCTTTTCAAAATAAATAATAACTATAAATAAATTTGCATAATCACTTGTTACATGTGTCAGTTTCTATAATCAAACATAAATCACATGTGCAGATTAATTAAAAAACCCATTGAATGCAATGACCCTGCACCCTCTCACAACTTTGAATATCTTGTGTATATGGTTGAGGAAGAAAAATATGATGAAATCTAAAAGAGGTTTCATGGTTGTTTGAGCGTGAGGAAAGTGCTATTCATCCATATAGAGTCGTTGGAGACAATTAACTTAGGTTCACAGGAAGACCCAAAGGAAGTGAAGATTGGGGCACTACTTCATCCTGATGAGAAGAGCAGGTTGATTGAATTGTTGAAGGAATATGTGGATATTTTCTCCTGGTCTTATCAAGATATGCATGGTTTAGATATTGATATTGTGGAGCATTAATTTCCGCTAAAGCCTCAATGTCCACCAATCAAGCAAAATTTGCGAAGAACTCTTCCTGACATGGCAATGAAGATTAAAGAATAGGTTTTAAAACATATTGATGCCAATTTTCTTGTGACATCAATGTACCCTCAGTGGATTGCCAATATTGTTCCAATACCAAAAAAAGACGGAAAAGTCTGCATGTGCGTTGATTATAGAGATTTAAATAAAACTAGTCCAAAAGATTACTTTCCATAACCGCATATCGATATGTTGGTTGATAGTACAACAAAATTCAAAGTATTCTTGTTCATGGACGAATTTTCCAGATATAATCAAATCAGAATGGCTCCTGAGGATATGGAAAAAACGACGTTTATCACACCCTGGGAACATTCTGTTAGAGAGTGATGGCCTTCGGGTTGAAGAACGCTGGTGCAACATACCAAAGGGCTATGACAACCCTATTCCATGATCTGATGCATACGGAAATTTAGGTATATGTTGATGATATGATTTTCAAATCTCAGGCCGAGGAAGGGCATAAAGAAGATTTGTTGAAATTATTTTAGCGTTTGAGATAATTTTGTCTCCGCTTGAATCCAAATAAATGTACTTTTGGTGTTCATTCAGGAAAATTGCTATGTTTCATTGTCATCCAAAAAGGAATTGAAATTGATCCTAATAACGTTAAGGTGATTCAAGAAATTCTTGCACCAAGAACTGAAAAGCAAGTTAGAGGCTTCCTTGGACGTTTGAATTACATTTCATATTTATTTCCCATAACACTACAATATGTGAACCGATCTTCATATTCTTAAAGAAAGATCAAGGTTGTGTGTGGACAGACGATTTCCAAGGGGAATTTGAAAGCATTAAAGAGTATATGCTTAAACCTCCTATCTTTCTCCTTCCAGTTGAAGGAAGACCATTGATTATGTATCTAATTGTGTTAGATAATTCTATGGGTTGTATCTTGGGACAACAAGATGAAATTGGAAGAAAAGAATATTCCATTTATTGTCTCAGTAAGAAGTTTACCGACTGTGAGTCACGGTTTTATATAATGAAAAAAAACATGTTGCGCTTTGTCCTGGGCGGCAAAGAGATTGCGGCAATATATGTTGAATGATACTACTTGGTTGGTTTGCAAAATGGATCCAATTAAATATATTTTTTAAAAGCCTGCTCTTACTGGAAGAATTGCCCGTTGCCAGGTGCTATTGTCTGAATATGATATTGAATGCCGTACTCAGAAGGCTATAAAAAGAAGTGTGTTGGCGTATTATCTTGCTTACCAACCAGTTGATGATTATCAACCTGTTAAATATGATTTCTTGAATGAGGATGTAATGTATAAAAGTAAAAGATTGTGATGAACCTTTGCTTGAGGAAGGTCCTGGTCCTGAATCCCAGTGGGTCATGGTGTTTGATGGAGCTGTAAAGGCTTATGGGAAAGGAATTAGTGTCGTCATTATCACTCCCCATGGATCACATATTCCTTTTACTGCAAGGTTGACTTTTGATTGCACAAATAACATGGCAGAATATGAAACTTGTATTATGGGTCTTGAAGAGGCTATAAATCTCAGAATCAAAAGTCTAGATGTATATGACGATTCAGATTTGGTAATAAATCAGATTAAAGGAGAATGGGATACTCTTCATGTTGGCTTGATCCCCTACAAAGATTATGCTAGAAGATTATTACCTTTATTTAATAAAGTTGAATTCCATCACATTCCCAGAGATTACAATCAAATGGCATATGCCTTAGCCACCTTGGCTTCCATGTGTCAAGTGAATACTTGGAATGATGTACCTCGAATCACTGTTCGAAGTCTTGACAGACCCACTCATGTGTTTTCTACAGAGGGTGTGTTAGATGAAAAACCTTGGTATTATGATATCAAGCACTTCCTCCAGACTCGAGAGTACCTGCTCAGGGAGTCAAATAAAGATAGAAAGACATTGAGAAGGCTTGTAGGTAGCTTTTTTCTCAATGAAGATGTGTTATACAAAAGAAATTATGACATAGTCTTGCTCAGATGCTTGGATAAACACAAAGCAGGCATGTTAATGCATGAGATCCATGAAGGTTCCTTTGGTACCAATGCCAATGGACATTCAATGGAAAAACTGATGCTTAGGGTAGGTTACTATTGGCTGACAATGGAATCTGACTGTTATAAATTTGCGAAGAAGTGCCATAAGTGCCTGATTTATGCTGACAAGATTCATATGCCTCCAACTCTTCTCAATGTTATTTCTTCCCCGTGGCCTTTTTCTATATGGGGTATTGACATGATTGGAATGATTAAACTCAAGGCATCAAATGGACATCGTTTCATCTTGGTGGAAATTGACTACTTCACTAGATGGGTGGAAGCAGCTTCTTATGCTAATGTCACCAAGCATATGGCAGTTCGCTTTATCAAAAATAATCTTATATGTCGGTATGGTGTGCCACGCAGGATTATCACTAACAACGGCTCAAATCTGAATAACAAGATGATGATATAACTTTGTGAAGAATTCAAGATTGTCCATCATAACTCGTCTCTTTACAGGCCTAAAATGAATGGGGTTGTTGATGCTGCTAACAAAAATATTAAAAAAATCATCGAGAAGATGGTGGTTACCTATAAGGATTGGCATGAGATGCTTCCTTTTGCTTTTCATGGGTATCATAAATATGTCCGCACTTCGACAGGAGCAGCCCCGTTTTCCCTTATATACATTATGGAAGCAGTACTCCCCATTGAGGTTGAGATTCCCTCTTTGCGTGTAATAATGGAAACTAAGTTATCAGAGGCTGAGTGCGTCCAAAACATGTTTGACCAGTTGAATTTGATTATAGAAAATAGATTGACGGCCCTGTGTCATGGCCAATTATATAAGAAAATAATGAAGAAACATTTTGATAAGAAGGTCAAGCCTCGTGAATTCAGAGAAGGCAACCTCGTGCTCAGAAATATCATGTCTTTTAACAATGATTCCAGGGGCAAGTGGACTCCCAATTACAAAGGCCCATATGTTGTCAAGAAAGCCTTCTGCGGTGGTGCATTGATTCTTGAAACTATGGATGGCAAGGAGTTCCCACATCCCATGAATACTAATGCAGTCAAGAAATACTTCACCTAAGAAAATAAAAGAACAACTCACTAAGTTGAAAACCCGAAAGGATGGATTAGGCAAAAAAGAGCGTCTCGGTAGGATGAAAACTCGAAAGGGCGCTCTAGGAAAAAGTTAGAGACATAAACAAAATAATCTTCTCGGTAGGTTAAAAACCCGCAAGGGCAACCTATGCAAAAGTTAGGGATTTCTTTGCAAGTAACTGCGTTAGACAAGACTTGATCATTGAAGAAATAATCTTCTCAGATTATCATTACACTTTAACTAAAGCCTATGCTCAGGAGTTCAAAGTTGTTAGGGAGAATAAAGGTCATTGTATTTCAATGTATCTTTTCCATGTACTTACTATTTTAAAAAATTTGTAATCATTCATGGAGTCACACCATTTGCGGACTACCATTATATTAATAAAGTTTGAGCCTTTATCCAATTCATTGTGGTTCTTATTTCATTTTGTTTGCAAATATTTTATTTATTATTGATAGTAATTTTAAAAACAAAAATATTTAATAGTAAAAACATGTTTTTGAAAAGAGTTTGCAAATCACCTTTTACTTCTGATTTTGTGATTCAAGTGGAACAAAAGTAGTGATTCCGAGGATGAACTAATCCCGAAGTTCTAATAGGATTCCTTAAGATGTATCTCAGGATTACTATTTTTTATACGTGCATGATCCATTTGTGTTCTGGATATTTGGATCTCATACCAATTAATAGATGAGAGTGTGGGGTTTGTGATCTCATCTATCCCTAGTTAAGTCCCAGCTCAGAAATTATTCAGGTTGATCATTTGATTTCGGGTCTTTATGGTTTAAAACCTCTATCTTGAGTTCCCCAGTGAGGTCTTTGCTCATCTGATAAAAGTTCTTTCCCTCTGTGCCCTTTGAGTGAGAATAATTTGAAAGTCATCGCTCTTTGTAGTAATGACATTATTGTTGTTGTTTGTTTCCCTGGTAGCCATAAAAAAGAAGAATCTTTTCTAAGAAGTGTTGAAACAACTATCAATTTTTGGTTTTTCTCTCGCCAAGTGTTGAGTTTGATTTAAAATCCCCATAATTTCGACTTCTTGCTATATTGTTTAACTTCTTAGATCCCTAAATGAAGTCGAGATGATGCTTCTCTCTGAAAGTTGTTATCCCCAAGAAGCTTCATAATTTCTCCCCAGGGAAGTTTGCACAATAATTATTTTTGATATCAAAGAATGTATTTTGGCTCCCCTCGATTATTTTGGTGATTAAACTCCCCAATGAAGTCAGCACGAGACCCCCTGTTGAAGTCTCAATGATTTGGTATTCACCTTCATTAGTAAAGTCAGTATTGGAATCTCTAGTGGAAGACTAGACGATGAGGTACTGTGTTTCCCAGTCGAAGTCTGCATGATATTCCCCAGTAAAAAATGGAGGAATATTTTATATCCCTGCAGCTGCATTGGTTTATTACTATCAAATTGTCTTTTAATTATTTTTTAAAACCATTGATAACACGAAAAGTTAGAGCATTTTCTGTCCGATTTACACAGATAAAGATTCTGATTCTTCATTTATTATGTCACAGTTCATCTTTGTTTGTAGTATTTGCAGCATATTTCAGGTACTTAACTTTTTCAAAGCATAAATGAGAAAAGGAAGAAAAACAATGGAGAAATAAAGAAGAAATAGCCATTTAGCAACATTTACCAGCATTCTGTATCAGAAGGTGTATTGCCTGCCACAGGTACGTGCCGCCCGTCACAAGTTGTAAAGGTGTGCCCCTCGACACACTTCATGTCCCGACCGACATGAAGTAAAGATGTGCGCCCCACATCACAGTGCGCATGAAGCTCTCGACAACCCATACAACTGCTACGGAAATATCTCCACGAAGCAGACGGAATAGACCGTTTTGTCAGATTCTTCTCCATGATGGAAGAACAAGGATCAATGGGATTATTACTATTTTTGCTCACCATTTCAAATTTGTAAATTAAAGTCAGTTGCCAACATTGTTACATTCCAGACTTTGCACCTATTTTTATTGTTTCTTATACGTACTGTAACTTGCGATTATTTTCCAGTTTTGCAACTTTACTATTATTTCAGTTTCATAGTTTTTAGTATTTTTTTTCTAGTTTCGTACAATTCCCATAAGCATAGAAAACCCACACCATTAAAGTATTTCTTCACATCGGAGGAATACTGCAACTCTAGTTTTCTCCCTAGCTTCCAGAATTCGTTTAGGTCCATTTTATTTAATTCAAGATATTTCATTACAAGTTAATCCTGCCGTCATGTGGAGGATACACACTCTCAAATTATTTGCTTCAGTATTTAATTTCTGGTTCCTGTTTTAAGTATAATTTATTTATTCTTACCATTCATGTGTTATTAAGTTTATGTTTTAATTTTATGTTGTCCAGCAATAAAATTATGTCTGGCTAAATTCCCCGATACCGGTATGTAAATATTAAACCGAAGGGATTCAGTAATAATTGGCATTAATATTTTACAAAAGCATTTTTCTGGTTTTAATTTCTAATTTGGATATTTAACTGTTTTTGTACGAGAGTAAAAAACGGTCTAAGTTTAAAATCAACAGAACGAGAGTTTGAGGCTTTAACCAGAGAGTGGTTATTAAACATTAATTTAAAAACAGTGAGAGCGCTTTAAAATTAATTGGACTCTATTTGTTTTCAAAAAATACTTTTGAATTTTAAATGAAATAGCGAGAGCGTTCATTTGAGTTTAATAATATGACCTAAATCGATAGAACGAAAGTGTGAGACGAGGGTTTTTAAATTATTAGTTTCCACTGAAACAATGTTTTAATACTGAAAACAAATACCAATGAATTATTGAATCCCCGAAGTTGACAAAGTACATAACAATGTTCCATTATTAATTATTATATTTTAGTTAATTCCCGATTAAACTCAAACATCCAAATTTTATAATTAGCCTTAGCTTTACACAGTGACCCTAAGATAACAGTAGTTTGACCATCAGTCCTTGTGAGTTTGATATCTCTTAAAACTACGTGATAAGACTGTGCACTTGTGTTATACCCCAATTTTTTCCCCTAAGATCCCTTCATCATACCATATTGATTCAATCACAACAAGATCACATTAGGGCTTTTGATTCTCCTCCCTGTATCTAGCTTTGCTCTTTGAGGAATCACCAAGCACCTTGATTTGTTTTTCTTTTGTGATCATGCATGTTTTGTTTTTACTTTCCTTTTAATTAATAAAATTCAATGTTGGTTTGTCTTACTTGTTAATAATGTAGGTAAAGGCAAAGTGGTTTAACAAGTTGATCCATGGGTTCATGAGTTTATTTCCATGCCCTAGTCAATAAAACTTGATAAGTTCAAACCTCACCATTAAAGTCATGTTGGAAGAATTGGCATGGCAATGTTTATCTTGGTTCACCACATTTCAAAGCTATCAAGATTGATTTAAAAGTATAAGGGGTTGATTGAAGAAGTTGTCATGGTTGGACAAGGCCTTGTTCCCAATGGACAAAGTGCATATTTCTCTCATTTCTAAAGATATGGAAGTGGTTTTGGTGGCTATGATTTTTCATTATCATCCTCAAAAACGTATATTTACAAAGCAAAAGTTTTGGTACAAGAAGGTTGTTCAAAATTGTCAAAGTTTCTCAAAGCATTTTCTTGATCTAGGAGCTAGGGTTTTGAACTTCAAAGAAGTATATCTTGCTCATCTTTTGGTATTTTTGAGTGATTCCAAAGAAATACTTCTCTTCAAAGGGTTATTAACAAATCACCTCAAAAGTTTCAAGGATTTTTCATGTGAAAGAAACTTGATGATGAAGAATGATTACAAGTCCTTCAGATGAACCCCCAATTTCCCATGTGTTCCTTCAAATGATCATAACTTGGTCAATTTTTATCATGTTGAGCCTACTATTTTTCCACAATGATCTTGAGGATGTGAAATTTATTCTTTCTTTTATGTGCAAAGTGAGAAAATGGATGGAAGATGCCTTAAGGATACAAACGATTATAGGCCATTTCATGATTATTTGCCAACTTCAACAATTCATAACTCTCTCAATTTTTTGAGATTTTGAATGGTTCAAGTTTCAAAATGTCATTAAAGACGTCTATTTCATTCCATCATTTTTGGTCAAGAGCAAATTCCAAGAGTAAGTCCATCTTTGGATGCAAAAAATTATAGGTCACTTTTGAAGAAAAACTTGAAATATTTCTAAGTATGGAAAGTCAACCCTTTTCTTCCAACTTTGACTCAACGCAACTTCTTGCTCAAACATCCAATTGATCTCACTCCTTGCACATTGTAAATCTTGTGACTTCATCTTTCAAATGCTTCAAAAAATCGTATCATATGGTGCCCTACATTGTAGGCACCATTGTTATGAAAGTAGCATCATAAAATGGAAATTCCAAGTTCAGTCAGATTTGAGAATTGGTTTAAATCCAATTACAAGCCTGTTTAAAGATCAATTTCGTGTCTAATCATGTTTAGGAACTTTCCATAACAAGAAATGACCCTTAAACCATTCATTTTTCTACGTTTTGAGTCATGTCAAGTAACACTTTTCACACTTATAAGGTCCACACAATTTCATTGATTTTGCCTCCAATTCACACGCTTGAGCCTTGCATCATGATCAGATATAAATAAGGATCATCCCTCACTCATTTTGGCAAGATTTTGATATCCAATTGACCCCTGTTCAGATCCCACACGGACTCTAAATTTGAAATTCTGATTTCTTACATTCTCACCTTCAAACACCAAAAGCTCCATTGAGTTAGCTTCATTGAACTTCTCTGAAGTTAACCATACAGTTACTTTCAAGAATTGTGACCTATATTGATCTGTAGAAGTCCAGTTTCAGAGCAATTTCTCACTACTTTGTTCAGGTAGATTCCTTGGCTAAATTGATTCAAATAAAAGACTAATCCACTCCTTGTATTCTTCTGATCCTCGTGCTCTTTATAGTTTGCAATTTCATTGAGAATTGAGTGAGATGTCCCATATTTTCGTGCTCGCTATTTTTTATGGTTTTCTTCAAACACAACCTTGCATAATTTATATAAATTTGGCGCGATGGTACCATTAGAATCATCTTGAAGAGACGAATCTAATGGTACCCGTCTGGTTTGCTAATTTTACAGTTTGAAGGATTCAATTTGGGGATGGATGGAGGTTGAAGACGATGACATGCCCGTCTTCAACCTATGACATGAAGCCACATTATTTTTTTGAATGGATACAATGTGCTTGCCTTACCAAGCGCGTGCCTCAGGAGCCCTTGGATCTGATTACTTTTGTGAGCCGGACTCCATCCAACGCATCACATTTTAAGTTGTTTTATTTTTAAAATGTTGGATCCGGTGTGATATTTAGTAATGACCATGACATGCACAATGCGCCAGATCCCTTGGATTTGATTACTAACGCGTTTTGACTCTCATCCATTGGTCCACATCTTTTTGGTTTTTATTTTCTTTTCTGATTTTTATATTTAAATGTTTTAAATTTCAAAAAAAATCATAGAAAATTCATTTTAAGTCCAAAAAATCTGAAAAAATTGATTTTTCTCTTTCTGATTTTTATATTTTCATAATTTTATTTTGTGTTTAGATATTTTTTATAAATTTTCACTTTATTTGAATTATTTTAAATGTTTAAAAAAACTTTTATGCATTTTTAAATTCTGAAAAAATATGGAATGATCCAATGATATTGTGACAAATATTGGTGACCTCATTTTTTTTATGACTTTGGTATTTTTTATTATTTTTGGTTTATTTTAATCATTTCTTTTAATTTTAAAAATAGTTTATGACTTTAAAAAATTACCAAAATTTTATAAAAATATTTCAGTTCATTTCTGATTTTTCTATGGTCCTATTTAATTTTTCTTGATTAGTTTGAACATATTGATATTTTTATTTCTTATTTCTATTTTAAAACTTTTTTTAAAACCTTTTTAACGTATATATTAAATGCAATATTATGTTGTGATTATTTTCTGGCTGACCTTGGGTTGAATTTTGATCATGAACTTTATTAACATGGATGAATGATTTTAATAATAGTTTGATCAAATTTTAATTTAAATGTGGTTTGTATATTCTTTCTCACCCCTCTTCATCTTATCCCTTTATTATTGCACTAAGTGTTATTGGAATATGATCTCTATATCATGTCTCAAAATAAATGGTGCATACATTGCTATTGATCGACCTCAAAATAGGTGCGACTTCTATATAAATCCATTTACGATTGCTTAACATAGCACTAAATTTTTCCCGATTCTAATAAATGATCATTCATGGCCCAAACTTATGTTTGCAAGCCCAAGTATGTTAATTTGATCTCTTTGATCCAATAACCTTGAGATTCATTGTGTGGAGGCTTTGGTTCTACCAATCCTCTAATGGATCTACAACACTTTTGGTCAATGCAAATCACTTAAACATCGTTGATCATTAAATGGTACTTTTGGGGATTCCAAATGGATGATATACTTGACAAAAAGCAAATGCAACTTGTTGTGTGGAGGCTTTGGTTCTACCAACCCTCTAATGAGTTTCAAATGCAAGTTCGAAGATGGTCATCCAACTAACCATTAATTCTTAAATTGTTTTTACTTTATGTTTTTGTTTTTATGCTTTATGTACCATTTACTCTAAGAATTACATTTCATGCCATTTTTATTTTGCTCACTTGAGCATTTATATTCTTATCATTTTTATTTTACTCACTTGAGCTTTTCTTTTCTCTTTTTAAACACCTAATAATCAACATGAACCATAAAAAACTTTAATGACACTTGGACTATTTGTTTACTATCCTTGACTTTATGGAGCATTGGACTTCTTAGACTTAGGTTAGAAACCTTGACCTATGTTGGAGACCTCGTGACCTTGATTGATATTTTGTCTGGAGTTCTTGAGGTTTACCTAAAGACATTGGGTTGTTTCTTTGTTTTGTGTGCAGGTTATTGTGATTACATTCTTTGTTTGTAATCTGGAACTCACCTGTATACAGCCGTTACTCTGCCCAATTTTTGTGAAGACTTAATAAACTTGAAGTTTGGTTCTCTCAAGAGATCTAGTATCTTTGCTTGCTTGGTTTCAATCCAAATATTGGGAATTCTATCTTGACTCATAATGTCAAGTATTGGCTTCTTTTTGGTTATACAGTTCTTATCCCTATCTTTTACCTTATGCTTTAGGATAGTCCATTCTTCTCCTCCCATCTTCTTTAATTTCAAAAATCTTCTTCCTCCTTTTGAAAACTCTTCTTGTTTGGAAACTTGAACCACTTTCATAATAAACTTGGACTTAGGTCCATGCATTTTCAAGACATTTCATAAATAAACTTCAATCAACTTAATAATACTTTGACATTTTTTGTGAGAAGACTAAAAGTCGATCAATCTCATTTCAAACCATTTTGCCACTTTGGCTTTTATCTTTAAACTTTTCTCAAAATATTGGACTCTTGTCAATCCTTATAGTGATGCAAACAACTATACTTCTAAAATATGTAGTAAAGAGAGATATTTTTCACTTGGGTGTTGAGTGAGACATTGTTGATTTTAAAATCCAAGCCACATCCTCCACTGTGAGATGATGCAAATTCTTCTTTCTCATGATTGTGGGTAGTAAGTATGTTTTCCACACGGACAATAATGATGATGTCTTATCTCATAAAATTAACCAACACACGTGTGTTTTAAAATTTTAAAAAGATGAACTACGTGTACCCTGATCCCCTATTGCACAAATGGTGGTACATAGGTGTGATACAGTGGGAGAACTGACTTGAGGTTTTGCGTTTGTGTTCGCAAATGTTTCGGTTTAGCAAGAGTCACCACCGACTTTTTATTTTATCCAAAGGAAAGGTCAAAAAGCACAGGAAAGACCTTTGAGATGTTTTCTTGGGTTCAGGGAGTAGATTATGTAAAGGGAAGGTGCAAGCACCCTTTTCATCCATGGTTATCCATGGGCTCTTAGTTACTTGTTTAGATCACTTGCTTTTTCTTTTCAATTGTTTGAAATGGTGCTTTGTGTGTGGTTTTTTGAAAACGTTTTGAAAAGAGGCAATCGTTGTGGCAACCTTTGTAATGATTCTTGTTTGAATATATACAAAGGTGTATTGTCTTTTGAAAATATGTTTCAATGTTTGAAAGTTTGATTTGGGAAATGTTTTGAAATTGTGTTGTGAAGTGTGTTTGAAAATAGCAAGGATGTTTTGCAAGTTTTGATCAAGTAACTAAGAGTTGTCTACCCTATTTTACTCAAAGGTATTTCCTGCATATTTTAACCCTTTTGACAGTGTTGTTTTACCATTGCATTTGGTAAACAGCCTTGTATTAGGATGTTAAACGGGACAGGCGCGGGTCATCGTATTGACCATGATAGCAATTGTTCTAAGTATTTTTGGCAAATTTTTGAGGGACTAGATCATTTTGTATAGGCAACCAAGATAGCGTCATCGAGGGACTATGATCTTTTGTGTTGTTTTTGTTTTGCCAAAGTACTCAACATGCATATCATGGCCAATTTTAAAGGTAACAAGTGGATGAAACCTTAGGGGTGCAAATATGCATTGTGTTGTCAATTTTCATGCTTTTTGTCTTTGTATTAGGTCATCTATTTGTTTAATTTTGGATTTTTGCATACAAACCCTAATCTCTAATCATGGCATAATTGAAAGCATAAATGCGTAAAATAAATCTACACTATTACAACATTTGATATGGGAAGGGGGGTACAATTTGTGAATGAGGGATATTTGCAAGAAAATAAAACCCTAATATTACTATTACATCCAAATTGAACAATTGGTACCAATAATAAATGAACAAGATTTAAATAAACAAATTAAATATGCAAAATATTATGAATATGCAAAAAATGTTTTGTTTATTTTTTATATATGTAAAAATATAATATTTAATGTAAAAGAAGGAAATAAAAAAAAGATTATTTTTTATTAAGGGCAAAAACCCTAATTTTCTTTTAAGAAAGTAAATATATATTATATATTTTTTATGTACAATAAAATAATGTATATACAAAAATAAAATAAAATATATTTAGAAAAAATATTTTTTAAGTATAAATGATAAAAAATAAAGGTATAATATTTTTTATGTTTTTATTCTCAAGTTTTTATTAAATAAAATAAAAGTATGAATATATACATATATATATATATATATATATATATATATATATATATATATATATATATATATATATATATATATATATATATATATATATATATATATATATATATATATATATATATATATATATATATATATATATATATATATATATATATATATATATATATATATATATATATATATATATATATATATATATATATATATATATATATATATATATATATATATATATATATATATATATATATATATATATATATATATATATATATATATATATATATATTAGTCATGTACAATAAAAATAAAATAAAATATGTATAAGACAAAAATATATTTAGAACAATATTTTTTGAGTATAAATAAAATAAAGAATAAAAATAAAGGTATAATATTATTATATATTATTTTCAAGTTTTCATTAAATAAAAGTATATACTAATTAAATTATTTTTTATGTTAGAAAAAATAAAAATAAAATACAAAATAAAAGTGAAAATATATAAAAATATTTTTTGATATTTTTTATGTTTGAAAAATAAGAAAACAAAATCAGAAATGAAAATAAAATGGAAAAATACAAAAAACATGAAGAAATGGGCCAGGGGGGTGCCAATAGTGAGTCAGAACCAAGCCCAGCCCACCAGACTTCATCTTCAACCTTTGTCTCAAAATTGCGCGCGCCTGGCTTTAAACACGAACAACCTGCATACGTGCTCTAATGCAAAAACCCATAACATCAAAGTTGTAGCATTTTTCAAGACGAATCCAACCATGTAAAGAACTCATTCTAACTCTCAAAGACCAGAGAGAATTTATCTGGCCCTAAATCCTAACCTAATTTTTTCAGGAAGTTCATGGATCAAATTATCTTAACACACTTAATTTAAATGAAAACTGAGCATATGTACAGCTTCATGGCTATGAATACTACATTTTTTATTCACAAACCTAAGCCTAATGATTCCTAAATAGAGAGATAGGAAGTTGACAAAAACCTGTTTCAGTTGACTTCGTGTATGGCAATGTGAGCTTTTCAGTGAGGTCTGAGATGTTTGGGAGCTTGCTTGAACTTCCTCTGACCTTCCCCAATACCTAGTTTGCCTTGAATGTGCTTGAACAAGCCTGTAGAACTCAACCTGCACAAGATAAAATAAAAAATGGTAAACCTTGTAAATGGAGTTACAGTCAGTGTTTAAGGGTTGGGATAGCTTGGATAGGTTGTATGGAAGGTGTTTGAACAGGTTTGGGGAAAAACGCACGAGCAACTTGTGAGATAGAACTCAAGATGCAGAAGCTGCCCTGTTTTGCCAATGGAAGGTGATTTTGTGCTATGGAAGGTTTCAGGACTCAAAGGCTCGTGTTTTAGGTTCAATACAATGTGTAAAAATTGTCTCAAAAGCTTGCACAAGTTGGTTCTCTCTGATGTTCTAGTTATGTCAATTTTGACATGTTTCTTGTATATGAAGCAAAAAGCAAAAACCATGATGCAAGACAACCCTGTACAGGCTATCTATCAGCCTGCACCTTATGCTCTTGGCCCCTCAAGTTGGTGGATATGGTGTGCAGTACCAGATTTTGTTCAAGGCTCAAGAGATGTGGGTTGACATAAAGCACTTTTGACAAAAATGGCAATGTTACCTTTTACCATTTAAGGATTAATCTTGTGTGCAATCCTCTAATTACCAAAACAAATCCTTTAGACCAATGGATATGCATTTAATTATTGAGTATGGAATAGTTTTGAGACCTGTAATCTAGTGCAAACAAGGCTGATTAGAGTTTGCAACTTGTATCAATATGAACATGCCATGGATGAAAAGTGAGTTTTTGCCAACTTAAAGCCTTCGATTCTCCCTAACCACAAATGAGTTTGGAGAGTTCTTGGACATATTGGAAAGCTTGCAACATGCTCTACAATCAATATTTGAAATGAAATTTGATATTCCAAGTGTAACTATGTGAAAAATGGTCATGAAGATGGGTCAAAATCCTGCCTAAATTAGGGCAAAATTTCACTAAGTTAAAAGTTTCATGGACCCTTGTTCCAAAAATCATAACTTGAGATCCAAGCTTCTTTTGAGAAAACTTTTTTAATCAAAATTGGAGACTTTGTTGAGGACTACAAATTTCACGTTGGAAGTTTTGTTTGAATCCAATTGCATCATGGTGAAAATGTTGGGCAAAGTTGGGAAAAATTAAGAAAATTTCATAACTTAGAAAAATTCTAAGTTATGAAAATTTTCAAACTTAAACCCTAATTTGCAAAATTGGGTTTCTTGATGAACAAGTTTCATGTTTTGACACATCTTGATGAAAAATGACCCTTGGCACTTGATCTTGACCAAAAAGTCAAAGTTTGATTTTTCAGTGTACAGTCAAATTTTGATCAGTTGACTGAAAAATTCATCTGTCAATCCAATGCATTTGGGATTCTTTGAACCTTTTGAATAGGTCAAGATGATGACATTGAGTCCTTAAGTCCATGCTTAAACCCAATTTTCCATTGGCTAGGTGAAAAATCAGAAATTGCCCTTGTGCAGTCAAAACCCTAAAAATGACCATTTTGCCCTTTTGATGATCTGATCAAATTTCTTGAGGAGTTGTGGTCCAAACTTGATCAAATGGTTCATATGAGTATATAATGTTGATGTGGATCAATAATTGTGAGGTTTGACTGTAAATTGGCCACAATTGACTTTTTCCTCAATATAGTTGATTTCTAGGTCAATTGTCCAATTGACTGGGCAAAAATTTGATTCAAGGCTTGAAACTTGGTAGAGGAAATATTATAAGTCCAACATGAAGTATGAAAGTCACTTTGAGCATTGAAAGTCCAAAAATCCTTGTGCAAACTCAAACCCTAATTTAGGTCATCAGTGCAAGGAGATGTCCTGAGCAGAGCCAAAACCCTAATCCTGTCTGGAGTTCAAAGACTCTTGTGAGGGGAAATCTTGATAAATGAGAGGGAAAATTTTGGGGTACAATAATAGGCACTAAAGGTTCGTAACCGCGGCGGGTGCAAAAACCCATAAATAAATATATTTCTTTTCTCACCTCCACCATCTATTTTTTATACAATATTTTATAGCCAAAATATACAGATTTTACAAAGAGGTTCCTACGGAGTACCGTAGATGTTTAGGGTGCTAATACCTTCCATTTGCATAACCAACCCCCTTACCTTGAATCTTTCCCCCTCTTTTTGGGTTACTCGCTCTTTTCCCATTCCTTTGGACACAAAAAATACGGTGGCAATTTTTATTTTGATCTGTATAAAGTCTAGTCAATCCAATGGCTTAGCCTTAAACATTTCTACAACTACAGAAAAAATGGAGACTTCACTAGGGAAAGATTGACCTCTTGCTGGTCCATCCCTAAGTGGGTTGAACCTATCTTTGTTTACATCTGTATATGTGCTATTGTTGTTTATGTGTTATAGGTTGTATATATGTTTGTCTGGATTTTCCTGGTTTTCAGGGTGCTTGGTGATTACTTATGAGTCCTATACCAGGACTTGGGAAAACTTTAAGATAGGACGGGCAGTATAGTCATGTTAACTTTGAGGGAGTAATCCCAAAAAAGGAGGCATGAGATCCCCCACTCAATGGAGGCCCCTTTGACTGTAGTATTGTTTACCGAGTAATCGGGAAGACGTACTGCTTTCGACCTGGGATCCTGCTGAAGCTGAGGACCGTAGTATACCTAGCCCATCTTGGCCTTTTAGGTGTGATGTGGAAGCTATGATGGAGTAATCCAAAAATAGTTGTCACGTGATACTATGCTCGGACAAGTTTTTCTTGAGAATATTACTAATTATCGAGTTAATCGGGAATTTGGTAATATCCGAAGGAAGGATGTAGACTCTGGGAACCTCTAGAACCTTGTTCGGTAGGTGATAAGTTTTAGACCATACCTTATGTGGAGTACCTTCGACCTCATGCTCGTGACGTTGAACCTATGAACTGTGTGTTTGTGATCTTGTATGTGATTGTTGCATCATGCATCCATGCACTCATAAGCATCTTTTGAAGAAATTTTATTTCAAGGGACTTGAAAGTTGACCATTTGTGAATATCTCAAGTACCTTTTGACCATGGATTCGTGAAAAAGAAAGACCAAAAAATAGAGTTTCAAAGATCCCAAGATAGATGAGTTGATCAGTATAATTCCCGAGATTGAGTGTTCTGCAGATTTTCGAAATAAGTATGGATCCATCATTCCTCTCATGAAGCTTAGGATAAAGGAGGGTATTCTCTCGACCTTGGTCCAGTTCTATGATCCGATGTATCATTGCTTTACTTTCCCTGATTATCAGTTGATGCCTACACTAGAGGAGTATTCTTATCTGTTGGATTTACCTATTACCGATTGTGTTCTTTTACTGGTTTGGAGGGTGAGCCAAAATCACACGAGATTGTTGCTTTGATTCATCTGGGGAAGTCTGAGGTTGAATCCCATATGACTACTAAAGGAGGAATTAGAGGATTACCAGCTCAGTTCTTATTGGAGAAAGCTCGTTACTTTGCCAGGATGAAGAGTATAATCGCTTTTCAGGCCATCTTTGCTCTACTTGCTTACGGGTTGTTTTTATTTCCTAATGTTGACAAGTTTGTTGACATTAATGCTATCAGGATCTTCATGATTGGAAACCCAGTTCCTACATTTTTGGGTGATGCTTATTACTCTATTCATCTTCGAAATTCTTATCATGGGGGGATAATTGTCTGTTGCACGCCTCTATTATACCAGTGGTTTATTTCTCATATGCCTTAATCTGATGCTTTCTGGGATGTCAGGAAGTAACCCCATTGGGCTCCTAAGATCATGGAACTTACTCACTCGGATATTGATTGGTATCATCAGGTTTATTAGGATATAGAGATTATCGATAATTGTGGTAGTTTCCCCAATGTACCTCTTCTTGGTACAAAGGGAGGAATTAACTACAACCTTGTTCTTGCATGATGACAGCTTGGTTATCCGATGAGGGATAAACAAAATAATATTCATTTGATTAGTTTCTTTATGAAGGATGGATACAACCATAAGGAAGCTAGGGAGAAGATTGCAAAGTCCCGGCGTCACATTTATAAGAAGAGTATGAAAGACTTGGGGCCTTGGAGGGTTGTTTCTTTGGAGCCTTATCTTCAGTGGGTCCAAGCGAGAGATATTAAGTTGAAGATGTCGTATTCCCGGGAAACACCTATGCTTGATTTGTTTGTGAAGACCTCTCCTCCATTATTGGATGATGTAGAAGAGCTACAACTTGCTTTGGTCAGGATGCAGCATGAAAAGGATGCTTGAAAGAATAAGTGCCAAGCTTTAGAGATTTCCTAAAGAACAAACTTGAAGGAGAAAGATGACCTGATTGAGATTCTTCAGAGTCGGGCGGTAGAGACCATGGAGAGGCAATGGGATTTTTTTTCTCCTAGGCTTCAGTAAGATACTAGTTGCTCACTTTAGGATTCAGATGATTGGAAGGAGGTTCCCACCAGATATGCGGAAGAAAACCAGAGGTTGAAGGCTCAGATTTCCAGGCTTACAGGGAAGCGTCAGCGCTTGAGTGATCTTTATCAACTTTACTTCTTAGGGTTTTAGACTTTACTTTAATCTTTGACTTGGGATTATTGAAACTTGTAATCCATTTTGAAGTTATTACAATAAATTTTTTCCATGTTTCAAACGTGTTATTACTTTGATATTTGCAATGTGTCTATAAATCTTTAAGTCCCTTGAAATATTAACAAAATAAATCATGTGCGTTGCATATCATGCATCATATTGCACATATTTATTGCATTTTTATGCATATCCAGGTGTCTTACCAAGCTTCTTTACTTCGTTCATCAAGATGTCTCACCACTACAACACTCGAGCTAATTTCAGAAGGAAGATGGACAACTTAGAACAAGAGAATCGCGAGCTATGCAAGGAAGTTTTTGCTCAGAAGGCCAGCATGGCCAATCTTACTCCTCTGATGGAATCTATGGTGGTTGCTCAGAATCAGCCACCAAGTGTTAAGCCTTAACCAACAAGGGTTACTACTGAAGCCCCGACTATTCCTGTGTTTGTTTCTTCTAGCTGTAATTCAGAATCGCATGCCTCAAGGTTGTCCATGGGGAATGCCAGAGAACTTTGCGCCTGAAGGTTTCAATCTTGGTCCTCAAGATACTCCAGTTGTTCAGACTACTATTACTCCTGCACCTCCTGTGGTGCATGTTGCTCCTGCTGCACCTCCTTCGGTTAATATGGTTCCAGTTGTTAATGATGATATGTGTCGTCCCTTTCTTCCACCAAGTGAAGACTGGGGTCTCTATGATAGAATGAATTATTTTCAAGAGCAGTTTGACAAGATGCAAAGAAAGATGAAGGCCCTTAGGGGAAAGGAATTGTTTAGGCAGAATGTAAATGATTTATGCTTGGTCCCGAATGTCAAGATACCTGTGAAGTTTAAAGTCCAGGAATTCGAGAAGTACAAGGGCAACACTTGTCCTCGTGCTCATCTTGTGATGTATGTAATAAGAATGTCTACCCACACTGATGATCAGCGTCTACTAATTCACTTTTTTCTGGATATTTTGACTGGTGCTACGCTGAAGTGGTATATGAGTTTAGACATTGTCAATATCCATACTATCAATGAATTGGGAGAAGCATTTATCAGACAATACAAATACAACATCGACATGGTGCCTGGCCGCGATCAACTCAGAGCCATGGTCCAGAAGGACAGGGAATCATTCAAAGAATATGCACAAAGATGGCGTAAGGTAGCTGCCCAAGTGATTCCTCCCATAAAAGAGAAGGAGATGACTAAGATTTCTCTGAATGCTCTGGGTGCTTTCTACTATGAGAGGATGGTAGCGAGTGCACCAAGTGACTTTACTGAAATGATGGGCATGGGTATCTGTTTAGAAGAGGCTGTAAGAGAGGGCCGTTTAACAAAAAGTGAAAGTTCCAGAAGTACGAAGAAGCCACCCCATGGGTTTGAAAAAAAAGAAGTAAGGAGATACAAATGTTGTTATGCAAGAGAGCAAGGTTAATCCTCCTAGATGAAATTATCAGCGTCATCAATAGGTTACCTCAGTAACTCCATTTATTGGTGTAGCTCCAACCACCGTTGCTTATCAGAGACCATCCCATCAGGGGAATCAAGGATATAATCCGAGAAGGGAGAGTTATGATCATATCCCTATGAGTTATACAGAATTACTCCCAACGTTAATTCAGAAGAAGTTGGTTCAGACCTGACCACCTCCCGTTGTACCATCACCATTGCCTTGGTATTACAAGGTACACCAAACATGTGCTTTTCATCAGGGAACACCAGGGCGCAACGTTGAGAACTGCCATCCTTTGAAAACTGAAGTACAGAAATTGGTGAAGTCCGGTATCTTATCTTTCAAGGATGTTGGCCCTAATGTGAAAGACAGTCCTCTACCAAAGCATGGAGGAGAAAATGCTGTAAACATGGTGGCCGGTTGTCCAGGCGACTTCCGGATTTTTGATGTTAATTTGGTTAGAGGAGATTTGGTGAAAATGCATGTATACCTATGTGAATTTAGCTACTATACGCATGACCATGCTGGTTGTGTTATTTGTAGTACGAACATACAGGGTTGTAACAAGATAAAGGCTGATTTGCAGGAGATGATGGATGAGGGCCTCATCCACATAATTAGGCCTAGGGAAGAGTATGAAGAGGAAGTAAACATGGTTTCTGGATATCCTGGAGAGTTCAGAATTTTTGATGTGGAATATATGAATGAGGATCTTGTACAATTGCATGCTACTTTCTGCCACATGGCTGGTCAGGTAGAACATCACTATGGATCTTACTGAATTTGCTACCGAGACTCTCGAGGATGTTTAATTGTAAAGAAATGTGTTCAGTTGTTGTTGGATAATGGAACCATCAAGGTTACATGTCAACAGGATGATTACCATGAAGTTGATGTGATTGATGTTTGTTTGACTGAAGAAGACTCAGATGATGAGTATGCCTCTACATATGTGTTCTTCTCCTCAGATGAAGATTTGTTTTCTAGAGATGACTCTGTAATGACTGAATGTGTTGAAGAAGGAGTAAATGTTATTTTCCTTGTTTCGGTACACCTACCCATTTTGAAGTTGAATATCATTGTAAGCCAGCTATTACTCCATTAGTGATTAGTTTTCTGGGTCCTGTTCCCTACAAGTCATACAAGGTGGTACCCTACAAATATAATGCTACAATTTTAGAAGATGGTGTGGAAGTTCCCATCCATCCAATTCCTAATGGGGGAAATATTGCTGAGACTAGCAGAGTGACCCACAGTGGTCGTGTATTTGCACCAGTTGTTTGTGGAGATGTTAGTACTGGAAAGAAAGTTGTTGAAAATGTGGAGCCCAAGAAGGATGTGTGTGAATCTAGTGGAGCTACGCTAGAAAAGGATGTGGATGATATTTTGAAGATAATCAAGATGAGCGACTATAAAATTGTAGATCAGCTACTGCAGACTCCTTCAAAAATATCTATCTTGGCTTTATTGATGAACTCCTCTGCTCATAGAGAATCTTTGATGAGGGTATTGGACCAAGATTTTGTGGAAAGTGATATGCCTGTAGACCAATTTAGCAGTGTAGTAGGGAATATTACATCATGTAATAACCTGAGTTTCTGCGATGATGAACTGCCCGATGAAGGAAGAAATCATAATTTGGCCCTCCACATCTCTATGAACTACAAGAATGATTTATTATCCAATGTGCTAATTTATAATGGATCCGCATTGAAATTTATACCATGGAGCACGCTTAGGAAGTTAAAATATCAAGGAACACCCATGTGCCCAAGTGGAATTATTGTAAAAGCGTTTGATGGATCAAGGAAATCTAAAATTGGTGAAGTGGACTTGCCTATTCATATAGGCCTACATTTATTTCATATTACTTTCCAGGTCATGGATATTGTACCCACTTATAGCTTCTTGTTGGGACGGCCGTGGATACATGAGGCAGGGGCTGTCACTTCGACTTTACACTAGAAGTTAAAGTTCATACGTGAAGGAAAAATGGTAATTATAAATGGAGAACAGGCATTATTGATATCTCATTTGTCCTCTTTCGGTATTGTGGAGGCGGATGAAACTGCTGTTGGAACCCATTTCTAAGATTTATCCATTGATAACATAAGAGAAAATGAGAACTCTATGGCTTTGTTTAAGGATGCGCAACAGGTTATGCGTAATGGCCATAGTGAAGTATGGGGACAGATTGTCGATCCACCTGTAAACAAGAATAGAGCTGGCTTGGGGTTCTCTATGAAGAATGATAAGGGTAAGAGTATGAAGCCAAAGTCTGCTGTAGGCAAGTATCAAGACATCTTTCGTAGTGGGGGTTATCTTCATCCAACTGTTTCTAGGATTAATGCCATTTTGGAAGAAGTACCAGAGCCAGAAATGCCAAATTATGTGACGCACGAAGTTAGGGTTCAGGACTGGATCACCATTGATGTTCCCTCTTGCATACATGTTTCAAAGTAATTTGTTTTGTTAATCTTTTTGAAAAGCTTTCGCTCTGCCCAAGGTGAAAGTATTAACATAGTATGGGCTTATCTGTTTGGTGTGACTTTTAAAATCAATAATAAAAGTTGTCTTTGTTTCCCAAATTGTGTTTTTACTTTTTGATTTTTTCTTGGAAAATGGTAATCAGAAAAAACCTTTCAAAATGTATAATAATAACGGAAATTCAATATGCATGATCACTTGCTATATGTGTCAGTTTCTAAAATCAATCATAAATCATATGTGCAGATTACTTAAAAAACCCGTTGAATATAATAAACCTGAACCCTCTCCTAACTTTGAATTTCCTGTGTACGGGGCCAAAGAAGAAGACTATGATGAGATTTCAGAAGAGGTCTCACGGTTGCATGAGTGTGAGGAGAATGCCATTCAGCCGTATAAAGAGCCATTGGAAGTAATCAATTTGGGTTCAGAAGAAGATCCGAAAGAAGTCAAGATTGGAGCATTGCTGCATCCTGATTTGAAGAGAAGGTTGATTGAGATGTTGAAATAGTACGTGGTTAATTTTGCTTGGTCTTACCAAGATAAGCCTGGTCTAGATACATATATTGTAGAGAACCGTTTTCCGCTGAAGCCAGAGTACCCGCCAATCAAACAGAAGTTGTGAAGAACTCACCCAGATATGGCAGTGAAGATCAAAGAGGAAGTTCTAAAGCAGATTAATGTCGGTTTTCTTGTGACATCAGTGTACCCTCAGTGGATTGCCAATATTGTCCCAGTACCGAAGAAAGGAGGAAAAGTTCACATGTGCGTAGATTACAGAGATCTAAATAAAGCTAGTCTAAAAGATGACTTTCCATTGCCACACATTGATATGTTAGTGGATAGCACAACAAAATTCAAAGTTTTCTCGTTCATGGACGGATTTTCCGGGTATAATCAAATAAGGATGGATCCTGAAGATATGGAAAAAACAACATTCATCACACCATAGGGAACATTCTATTACAGAGTGATGCCCTTCGTGTTGAAGAACGCTGGTGCAACGTACTAGAGGGCTATGACAACCCTATTCCATTGTCTGATGCACAAGGAAATTGAGGTATATGTTGATAATATAGTTTCTAAATCCCAGACTGAAGAAGGGAATATGGAAGATTTGTTGGAGTTGTTTCAGAGTTTGAGGAAGTATCATATCCGCTTGAATCCAAATAAGTGTACATTCGGTGTTCGGTCAGGGAAATTGTTGGGTTTCATTATTAGCCAGAAAGGTATTGAAGTTGACCTGATAAAGTCAAAGCAATTCAAGAAATGCTAGTGCCGAGAACTGAAAAGCAAGTCAGAGGGTTCCTTGGGCGTTTGAATTATATTTCCAGATTCATTTCCCACATGACTGCAACGTGTGAACCGATCTTTAAGTTGTTAAAGAAAGATCAAGGTTGTGTGTGGACAGGTGACTCCCAAAGGGCATTTGAAAGTATTAAAGAATATCTGCTTGAACCTCCAATATTGCTCCCTCCTGTCGAAGGAAGCCCATTGATTATGTATCTAATAATGTTAGATAGTTCCATGGGATGTATTCTGGGACAACAAGATGAAACAAGGAAGAAAGAGTATGCCATTTATCATCTCAGTAAAAAGTTTACTGATTGTGAGTCGCGGTATTCCATGTTGGAAAAGACATGTTGTGCTCTAGCCTGGGCGGAAAAGCATTTGCGGAAGTATATGTTGAATCACACTACTTGGTTGATCTCCAAAATGGATCCAATCAAGTACATTTTTTAAAAGCATGCTCTTACTGGGAGAATTATTCGCTGGCAGATGTTGTTATCTGAACATGACATCGAATACCGCACTCAAAAAGCTATTAAAAGCAGCATGATGGCAGATTATCTTGCTCACCAACCAGTTGATGATTATCAGTTTGTGAAGTATGATTTCCCCGATGAGGATGTGATGTTTTTGAAAGTGAAATATTGTGATGAACCATTTCCTGAGGAAGGTCCTGATCCTGAATCTCGCTGGAGTATGATATTTGAGGGAACTGTGAATGCTTATGGTAAAGGAATTGGTGTTGTGATTGTCACTCCACATGGATCGCACATTCCTTTTACTGCAAGGTTGACATTTTATTATACTAATAATATGGCAAAATATGAGGCTTGCATCATGGGTCTCGAGGAAGCTATTGATCTCAGAATTAAAATTCTAGACGTGTATGGCGATTCAGCTTTGGTAATAAATCATATTAAAGGAGAGTGGGATACTGGTCACCTCGACTTGATCCCTTACAAAGATTATGCTAGAAGATTGTTACCCTTCTTTAATAAAGTTGAATTCCATCACATCCCTAAAGATGAAAATCAAATGGAGGATGCTCTTGCAACTCTGGCTTCTATGTATCAAGTGAATACTTGGAATGATATACCTTGAATTATAGTTCGGCGACTGGATAGGCCCGCTCATGTGTTTACAACATAAATGGTAGCAGATGAGAAACTTTGGTATTATGATATCAAGCATTTTCTTCAGACTCAGGAATACCCGATTGGTGCATCGAATAAAGATAGAAAGACATTAAGAAGATTGGCTGGCAGCTTCTTCCTCAGTGAAAATGTGTTGTACAAGAGAAATTATGACATGGTTTTGCTCAGATGCATGGATAGACACGAAGTAGACATGTTGATGCATGAGATTCATGAAGGTTCATTTGGCACTCATGCCAATGGACATTCGATGGATAAAAAGATGCTAAGGGAAGGTTACTATTGGCTGACAATGGAATCTGACTGTTACAAATTTACAAAGAAGTGCCATAAATGCCAGATTTATACGGACAAGATTCATGTGCCTCCGACACTTCTAAATGTTATTTCTTCCCCGTGGACTTTCTCTATGTCGGGTATTGATATGATCGGGATGATAGAACCCAAAGCTTTGAATGGACACCATTTTATCTTGGTAGAAATTGATTACTTCACCAAATGGGTGGAAGTTGCTTCATATGCTAATGTTACCAAGGAGGTGGTTGTGCGCTTCATTAAGAATAATCTCATATGTCGGTATGGTGTGCCGAGCAGAATCATCATTGACAATGGCTCGAATCTGAACAACAAGATGATGATAGAACTTTGTGAAGAATTCAAGATTGTCCATCAGAACTCATCTCTGTATAGGCCGAAGATGAATGAAGCTGTTGAAGCTGCTAATAAGAATATCAAGAAGATCATCCAGAAGATGGTTGTTACTTATAAAGATTGGCATGAAATTCTCCCTTTTTCTTTACATGGATATCAGACATCTGTCTGTACTTCAATAGGAGCAACCCCGTTCTCCCTTGTGTATGGAATGGAAGTTGTACTCCCAAATGAGGTTGAAATTCCCTCTTTGCGTGTGATAATGGAAACCAAGTTGTCAGAGGCTGAATGGGTCCAGGACAGGTTTGACCAATTGAATTTGATCGAAGAGAATAGAATGATGGCTTTGTGTCGTGGGCAATTATATCAGAAGAGAATGAAGAAATATTTTGATAAAAAGGTCAAACCTCGTGAATTCAGAGAGGGCGACCTCGTGCTCAGGAAGATCATGTCTTTTAATGCTGATTCTAGGGGCAAGTGGACTCCTAAGTTTGAAGGCCCGTATGTTGTCAAGAAAGCCTTCTCTGGTGGTGCATTAATTCTTGAAACTATGGATGGCGAGGAGTTCCCACGTCCCATGAATGCTGATGCAGTCAAGAAATACTTTGCCTAAAGAAATAAAAGAACAACTCGCTAAGTTGAAAACCCGAAAGGGCGGCTTAGGCAAAAAGGAGCGTCTCGGTAGGCCGAAAACCTGGAAGGGTGGTCTAGGAAAAAATTAGAGACATAAACAGAATAAAATTTCCTGCTAAGTTTAAAACCTGCAAGGGCAGCTTAGGCAAAAGTTAGGGACTTTCTTGGAAAGTAACTGCATCAGAAAAGACTTGATCATTGAAGCAACAATCTTCTTTAATCTTTACCATACTTCAAATGAAGCTGACGCTCCGGATTTCAAAGTTGTTAGAGGGAATAGTGGTCATTGTATCTCAATGTATCTTTTCCGTTATATATTACCATTTTTCGAACATTGTAATTATCCGTGGAGTCTCGCCATTCGCAGACTACCATTCTATCAATAAAACTTGAGCTTTTACCCAATTCTTTGTAGTTTTTATTTTTATTCAGCTTACAAAGATTCCGTTTACTATTGATAATAATTTTCAAAGAAAAAAGGATTAAATAACAAAATTGTTTTTCAAAAAGAATTTACAACTTAATTTTACTTTAGGATTTTTTGATTCAAGAGGATAACAAAAGTGGTGATCCCAGGAATGGATGAACTCCAATAATTTTGGTAAGTTTTGTTTCCCCCAGGAAGGTTTTCTCAGGTCGTTTTCGCTTGTATGCATGTGTTTAATGTATATTGAAGATGATACCAATTGGCATAAGGTGCAGTATCGGGTTTGTGATCCCAGACTCCCCAGTCAAGTGTTAGTTCATTTTCTGATTTTTGGGTTTGCTTGGTCTGAGGTCTCTATTCCAGATTCCCTAGCAAAGTCCTCTCATATGACGAAAGTTCCTTCTCCCTTTGTATGCTGAGATGGAACTATTTGCAAAATGTCGCTCTTTTCGCAAGTGTTGGCATTATTGTTGGTATTTATTTCCCAGGCAACTACACCAGGGAAATATTTTTTCTAAGAAGTCTTGAGACAATTTTCAACTCTAGGGTTTTCATTCGCCAAGTGCTAGGTTTGATTTAAAATCCCCAAGAGTTTGACCTCTTTCTATATGTTGACATCTTGATTCCCCAGGAAAGCTATCCCAGGGCATTTTTTTGTTGGAATAAGTTTGTATGATATGCAGGCTCAATCTGATATTTCCCAGTGAAGGCCTTGTTAGAATATGGTTTGATTCTACAACCCTTAGTTAGAGTTTTGATGATAGCAAATACAAAGAACTAATGACAAACAAAAAGAACAAATATGCACCCTAAAAATTATGTTGTGTGTATGCAGAAGTTCTGACCAAAGCAGCATCAGAAGATAAGCCATAAGAGCTACACGCTGAAGCAATCAGAACATGCACTGAAGATTGATGACTAGAACCTGCACTTAAGCAAAGTAAACTCTGATTCTGAACAAGAACATGTTAATCCAAGTCATCAATATTCTGAAGCGTCATCAGCAAGTAAGGAGATACGATTCTGAAGGGTTACTGATCATTCAAGACAACATCAATTCCAACGGCTTCTTTCAGAAACGATCTTCTCCAAATGGAAAGCGTGTTAATGACATTAAACATGCTTGATGATCAACGTTATTCCACTGCCTATATAAACAAAGTCAACATTCAAAATCAAAGACGATTTTTCTACATAACCACTCACGCATATTCAAAGCTGCAAGCAACATTCCTTATATTTCTAAGCTATAATCTTGTGTAAATTATCAAAGTTGTGATAAATAGTTTTTTGTAAGAAAAACAACAACACATCTTGTATAATAGTTATGAAACAGTGTTCCTTGAGATTAACCGGATTGTGGTTGTACTCAAGAAGACTTTAATTATTGTTAAAGTAGTGATTGTAATCCTTTTGAGATTAGTGGATTAAGACCTCGTTGGAGAGAGGCGAAATCACCTTGACGGGTGGACTGGAGTAGATTGAGATCAAACGAACCAGGATAAAAATACTGTGTCATTGAGCTTTTAATTTAAAGTTTTCAATTCAACCCCCCCCCCCCCCCCCCTCCCCCCATTCTTGTGTTTTTCACATCTTCAATTGGTATCAGAGCGCCTGGTTCTGAGCTTAAATACTTAACCGTGTCAGTACAAGATCCAAGCTTCATAAAAACACTATAGTGGGAACAAGCCAAAACATTAGTAATGACAACCATGAAGACAAGGACAAATTCAGTGGCAAACCTCCAGTATTTGATGGGAAAAACTTTGACTACTGGAAAGACAGAATTGAGAGTTATTTTCTAGCCCATGATGCTGATCTGTGGGACATGGTGACTGATGGATACACACACCCAATGGATGGACATGGTCAGAGGATAGACAGAAAAATGATGTCTGATCAGCAAAAGCGTGAATTCAGAAACCACCACAAGGCCAGAACAATACTCCTCAGCGCCATCTCATACTCAGATTATGAGAAAATATCAAACAGAGAGACTGCCAAGAACATGTTTGATTCTCTGAGAATGACGCATGAAGGAAACATTTAAGTCAAAGAAACCAAGGCCCTTGTGCTCATTCAAAAGTATGAGGCATTCAAGATGGAAGATAGTGAATCAATAGAAACTATGTTTTCAAGATTCCAAATCCTTGTTGCTGGACTGAAGGTTCTTGACAAAGGGTATTCTACTACTGATCACGTTAAGAAGATCATCAGAAGCTTGCCCAAGCCATGGAGGCCAATGGTCACAACACTTAAGCTAGCCAAAGATCTCAACAAAATATCTCTGGAGGAACTTGTCAGCTCCCTCAGAAGTCACGAGATAGAGCTAGAAGAAGATGAGCCTCAAAAGCAAGGTAAGCCACTAGCTTTAAAATCTAACAGAAAATATGACTCTAAGGTTTTGTAGGCTGTGGAAGAAACTTCAGATGGATCCTCATCAGAAGAAGATGAATTGTCTCTCCTCTCCAGAAGGGTGAACCAACTGTGGAAGCAGAGACAAAGGAAATTCAGAACTCCTAGAAGATCAGAGAATCAGAATGAATCCTCCTCCAGATACAAAAAGTCTGAGTCTTCGTCTGGACACGGAAGATCTGAAGGTTCTTCAAGATACAGAAAGCTAAATAACAAGGAAATCATCTTCTATGAGTGTAACGAGCAAGGGCACTACAAAAGTGACTGCCCAAGGCTTCAGAAGGAGAAGTCCAAAAAGAAGTTCTTCAAGGAAAATAAGAAAATCCTCATGGCTACATGGGATGATTCTGACACCTCTGAAGCTGACTCAGAATCAGATGATGAAAGAGCAAACATAGCTCTCATGGCAAATGTATTCGAAGACAACGAAGCTTCTGGTTCAGACTCATAATCAGACACTGAAGAGGTATTTCCTGATTTTACCATAAATTTTACTAAGGCTGAACTTGCAGAAAGTCTAAATGAAATTCTGGAAAGGTATTAGCAAATCAGAGTCAAATTCAGGAACCTGAAAAGGAATCTTGCCTCTGACTCTAAAAAGTCTGAGAGTCTCAGATTAGAGAATTCTGAGTTAAAAGAAAAAATTTCAAAATTAGAAAATGATTTGTAAAACTCTCAGAAGGAAACAATCTCTTAAACTCCCAGTAATGCTGATGAGATCATCAAAGAGTATGATCACAGCTTTCAGAAGTTTCTAGCTAAAAACATAGACAGAAGCAAGATGGCTTCAATGATCTATGGAGTTAGCAGAAATGGCAGAAAAGGGATAGGATATCAAGGTAAGTTATATACACCAAAAAATGCCATGGACTTAGTTATAAAGCGCACACCACTCAATTAACATTTTATATATGGGCACACACATGACATAAAATACACAAGTAGTGATATTTCTGTCAAACCAAAATTCAATCAGAATTTTGGTAAAACTAACAAATCAGGACCCAAGAAAATGTGGGTACCTAAGGATAAAATTATACATGTAGCAGATATCTTTAGCAGCAAGGCTAAGACACCAATCATGGTACCTGGACTCTGGCTGCTCGTGACACATGACGGGAAGAAGGCATATGTTCCAAAGCCTGGAACTTATGCCTGGAGGCTACGTGGGCTTTGGAGGTAATCAGAGAGGAAAGATCATTGGCTCTAGAACAATAGGTAATGGAAATCTTCCCTCTATAAATAATGTATTATTAGTTGATGGATTAATGCCTAACTTGTTATCCATAAGTCAATTAACTGATAATGGTTATGATATAATATTCAATCAAAATTCATGCAAAGCTGTTAGTCAGAAAGATGGGACTATCCTTTTTAATGGAATGAGAAAAATCAACATTTATAAAATAAAACTTTCTGAACTAAAGAGTCAGAATGTAAAATGCCTACTTTCTGTTAACAACGAGAAATGGGTCTGGCACAGAAGATTGGGGCATGTTAGTATGAGAAGAATATCTCAGATTAAAAAACTCAATCTAGTCAGAGGACTTCCAAAATTGAAGTTCAGCTCAGATGATCTGTGTGAAGCATGTCAGAAAGGAAAATTTGCAAAACCTGCTTTCAAATCCAAAAATGTTGTTTCCACCTCTAAGCCAGTAGAACTTCTGCACATTGACTTATTTGGACCAGTAAAAACTGCTTCAGTCAGTGGCAAGAAGTATGGGTTAGTAATTGTAGATGACTATAGCAGATGGACATGGGTAAAGTTCTTAAGACACAAGGACGAGTCACACTCTGTGTTTGTTACCTTCTGCAACCAAGTTCAGAATGAAAAAGGATCTTAGAATTGTCAAAGTCAGAAGTGATCATGGTGGAGAATTTGAAAATAAAAATTTTGAATTATTTTTTAATGAAAAAAGCATTTTGCATGACTTCTCTTGTCCTAGAACTCTCCAACAAAATGGAGTTGTAGAATGAAAGAACAGAACATTGCAAGAAATGGCCAGAACCATGATCAATGAGACTAACATTACTAAGATCTTCTGGGCAGAGGCAATTAACACAACGTGTTACATTCAGAATAGAATCTCCATAAGACCTATTCTGGAAAAGACTCCATATGAATTGTGGAAGAACATAAATCCCAACATTTCTTATTTTCATCCATTTGGATGCACCTGCTTTATTTTGAATACAAAAAATTATCTGAACAAGTTTGACTCTAAAGCACAAAAGTGTATTATGTTAGGATACTTTGAATGTTCAAGAGGGTACAGAGTATACAATACAAAAACACAGATTGTTGAAGGGTCAATCAGTGTTAGGTTTGATGAAAAGCTTGACTCTCAAAAGTAAAAGCAGAATGAATTCCTTGCAGGTATGGAAGTTGAACTCATAGGTACTGAAGACAACTCATCAGAAGGTCTCAACAGAGACGCTCCCTCAACATCAGAAAGAGTTACTATAAGCAATCCAGCATATTCTGTTGATCAACTTCAGAAAAGGATATCCAGAAGCAGCATTGATCACCCAGAAGATACAATACTGGGAAAGAAAGATGATCCAATCAGAACCAGATCAACATTTAGAAACTCTGAAGAATCCCTCATGGGACAGGTCTCTCTGATTAAACCAATAACTATTAATGAAGCACTTCTGGACAATAACTGGATTCTGGAAATGCAAGAGGAACTGAATCAATTCACCAGAAATGACGTATGGGATCTAGTTCCCAAACCAAAAGGATTCAACGTCATTGGAACAAAGTGGGTGTTCAGAAACAAACTGAACGAGCAAGGAGAAGTCATCAGAAACAAAGAACTACTGGTAGCACAAGGTTATAATTAGCAAGAGGCGATAGACTATACAAAAACCTTTACTCCAGTCACAAGGTTAGAATCTATCAGACTTTTAATATCATTTGCTGTAAATAAAGGCATCACTCTGTATCAGATGGATGTCAAAAGTGCATTCTTAAATGGCTATATAGATGAAGAGGTATATGTGCACCAACTCCCTGGGTTTGAGAATTCCAGAAATCCAGAATATGTTTTCAAACTAAAGAAGTCACTCTATGGTCTGAACCAAGCTCCTAGAGCTTGGTATGAAAGACTAAGTAACTTCCTGTTAGAAAAGGAATTCGCCAGAGCGAAAGTGGACACAACCTTATTCTGTAAGACAGTTAAGAATGACATGTTAGTATGTCAAATTTATGTTAATGATATCATCTTTGGATCTACTAAACCCTCTCTGGGAAGAGATTTTGCTAAATGTATGCAGGTAGAGTTTGATATGAGCTTGATGGGGGAACTCAAATTCTTTCTGGGCATTCAGATAAACCAAACTCTAGAGGGAACTTACATTCATCAGAGAAAATATGTCAGAGAACTTCTGAAGAAATTTGATCTCTCAGAATGTAAGCCCTCAAAGATTCCAATGCATCCCATGTGCATTCTGGAAAAGGAAGAGGTAAGTAAAAAGGTAGAACAGAAGGTCTACAGAGGTATGATTGGTCCTCTTATCCATCTGACGGCTTCAAGGCCTGACATTTTATTTAGTGTTTGCTTATGTGCTAGATTCCAATAAGATCCTAGAGAAACTCACTTAACAATAGTTAAGCGAATTTTCAAGTATCTGAAAGGTACTACTAATCTGGGTTTGTTTTATAGAAAGTCAAATGATTACAGCTTAGTAGGATATTGTGACGCTGACTTTGCTGGAGACAGAGTAGAACGTAAAAGCACTTCTAGAAGCTTCCAGTTTCTGGGAGAAAATCTGATCTCATGGACCAGCAAGAGACAATCCACAATAGCACTATCAACAACAGAAGCTGAATACATAGCAGCTGCTGGATGTAGCACGCAAATGCTCTGGATGAAAAGTCAACTTGAAGACTTCAACATATTTGAGAGTAACATTCCTATCCTCCGTGACAATACTTCTGCTATTTGTCTCTGTAAAAATACAATTTTGCATTCTAGGGCTAAGCATATAGAAATAAAACATCATTTTATTAGGGACTATATTCAAAAAGGGATTCTTAGCTTAAAATTTATTGACACAGACCATCAATGGGATGATGTCTTTACAAAACCTCTTTTTGAAGATAGGTTTAACTTCATTCTGAAACATCTCAGCATAAAGCTATGCCCAGAATAAATTGTTTTATTTACATATCTTAACCATCAAAACTTTATTATTTTCTGTGAACTACTGATCAATCTGTCTTCATAGTTTAGAAAGTAAAGATTGCATCAGAATCTATCCATGAAGGTCTGAGCGTTTCATTTCAAGGATAGAAGCGTGCTGTTCACATAATCAAACAGTTGTCATCCATTAATCAACTACTTTCTGAGGCTGAACACACGTTCACTTTTCTGAAAGGTCAAAAGCGCTGATTGGGTGCATTGAGACACATGTCATGGGCAACCGTTCCAGTATCTTTCTGTATCCCCTAATTTCAGTTGTCATTAATGCTTATAATCATGACTAATTATTTCTCTCTCTTACTGTTTACGCTTTCAAGAAAAACTATTTAAACTCAAATTTCACTCTTTACATTCTTTCACTTTTACTCTCTCAATATTTTCTACCGTTTCAAGCTCTCGTGTTCAAAAACCCCTTTCATCTTCCTCAAAATCCTGTGTGAACAATGGCTTCTTCAAGTGTCACAAATGTCAGTGCTCAGGAATCTGCTTCAATGGAACAATATGAAGTACCCTACAGAACGCTCCCCACTCCTATTAATAATCTGTAAGTTCTCTTTGAACTGATTGTTGATTTTGGGAGTCTTCAAGAAAATGGCTTCAATCTGTATGAAGACGTTACTGCTCAAGGATGGAACAGGTACTTTGACTGTCTGGTTGGTCCAACATTTCCAATTCTTGTCAAATATTTTTGGTTACAATGGTGGAGGTGTCAGATGCATTGACATGGCTGAGAGATGCTCTGATGTGAGTTCTATTGCAAAGTAAATATTTACTAATGGACTACCCTCCAGCAAAATCAGAGATCTGAAGGATCACCACAGAATTTGGGCAAGAATTATTCATGGGTGTATCAACCACAGGAAGCCAACTAGCTCTCCTGATTATATCAACATTGATCAACAGTTTCTGATCTATTTCATTGCCAAAAGGACTAAGGTAAGCCTCCCACACTTGCTGTTTAATAATCTTAGAACTAGTGTGAAGGAAACAAGAGAAGATGAACGAACCAAGAGGGACAGGATACCCTTAGGAAGACTCATTTCAGATATTCTGACAGAGAATAGGCTGATAGAACATTTGACTGAAGCCCAGGAAATCAGCACTTTGGAAGCAACCTCTGGGAAGCCCCTGAACGCTAAAAATCTAAAGAAGATGAAAATCATTGAGAATATTAAAAAGGAACCTACTATTACTTCTCATGCAACCATCACTTCAAGAAGGATACCTCTGGATGATTTTCCTCTATTTTCTGATATTGACTCCAAGCCAAAAATAATAGTCAGATATCTGGACGCTTGCAAGGAAGATGGTACTGCACCAGAAATCAATATCCAGGACTTACACAAGGCTGCTCCAGAAGTTGCTTTAAAGAAGACCAAGAAGAGGAAAGCTGCAGCAGAAGGACCATCTCAGAGGACTCCAAAAGCTGCCAAAAAGAAAGGTAATCCTTCCTCTGTTTCTGTTATAAAATCAATAAATGTATCAACATCTGAAGCCATGCCTACTCAACCAGAAAATACAACTCCACAAACATTTGAAGACTTTGACATAGGGTTTGATCCATCAGAAACTCTAGGTCTGAATGAAACTCACTCCCTTTCTCATAATCCAAATCCTGAACAAACCCAACCAGAACTTGCCAAAGTTCTGTCTGATATAGATTCATTTGACCAAGACTTTTCAGCTCCCGTACCATAAAATCCAAATTCTCAACTCCCTGAAAATCCAAACTCTGATACCACACCATAAATTCCGCAACCTCACTCTCCACAACAAGAAATTCCTCATACACACTCACCTCAACCAGAAATTTCACAACCACAATCACCTCAACCTGAAATACAACAACCAGAATTTTAACCTTCTGAGAATCAATCATCTGATATCCATTAACCAGAACTTCACCATGTTTCAACAAACCAATCTGAAGAACCTCATTCAGATTCTGATACAATCCCAATACCTGGAATCACAGAACCACTTGCTATTCGCATGCCTCTCACCATCCACGACATTCTATAAATCCCTTCATCTGTGGAAACCATACCACAAAACTCCCCTACCAGTCCAATCATCATATCTGACTCTCCCACTCCTTCACCCACTAACAGTCCAGCTGACAACGTAAGACTTGTCATTGATCCAATTGTGTTGGAAAGACTAGCTTCTATCTCTCACAAAACTGCCATTCCCAAACCTAAACCAACTGAAACCACATCAGATGTTGGTTCAATTTTGTTGATTTTTGAAACAGGAATATAGGAATGGATAAATTCTTTGAAGCATGCTAGTCAAGAGATGACTAATCCTGCTGCTTCTGATTATATATGGACAAAATTCAGAAACTGGCTTAGTTCTGAAACGCTGAAGCTGAAGGAATAGAGTTATGAACAGGTTCAGCAAAACTTTAGTGCTTAGCTGAAGGCTTTTCAAGACCAAGTTCTGAGCCAACTGCTCAAGAAAGATATCCTCTCTCTGGATAATGCTCCCTGGACAGAGCATCATCCCTCAGATGAAGTTCAACCAGAATCAGAAAGTCTCTCCCTGACTGCTGCTCCAAAAGACATGATCACAACAGAAGAAATTGTACACTCTGAACAAGCTGCAGAATGCTCTGAGCAATGTCCAACTCCTGAAGAAACTCAATCACCTTCCTTAGTCATGAAAACTATGGAAGAATTGAAGAAATAAAATGCTCTAATCCATGCAAGGTTGGATAAGCAGGAGGACACGAACAAAGAGATTAAAAGCATTTTGGGCAAGCAAGAAGAGTCTAATACTCAGATCAAGAGCTTGCTGGAAGCTTTGTTCACACGTATTCCCCCTCCTTCTTAGATTTTTGTTTTAAATCTATTTATCTGTAACGCTTAATTTTTTACCTCTTATGTTCTCGAAATTATCATTGCATCATGTTTTTAAATATAATTCAACTATTTTGGCTCTGATTATATTGCCTTTTTGATAACTGACAAAAAGGGGGAGAAAGTAAGATATTTTCAATAATGGTTTACCGAGACAGAAGTCTCAAACATTATGAATTACATAACCTCTATCTTCTGAAAAGTTTGAACAACTACAAATTCTGATGAAAGATGCAGCTAAACTCTAATGCTCAGTGAACTTAAGGGAAGTAATCAACTCAGGGGGAGTTTCTCTTAAACCTTTTGTTCTTTATTTTTAATTTAAAAATATAGTTTTTGTCATCATCAAAAAGGGGGAGATTGTTAGAACATAGTTTGATTCTACAACCCTTAGTTAGAGTTTTGATTATAACAAATACAAAGAACTAATGACAAACACAAAGAACAAATATGCACCCTAAAAATTATGTTCTGTGTATGTAAAAGTTCTGACCAAAGCAACATCAGAAGATAAGCCATAAGAGCTACACGCTAAAGCAATCAGAACATGCGCTGAAGATTGATGACCAGAACCTGCGCTTAAGCAAACTAAACTCTGATTCTGAACAAGAACATGTTAATCCAAGTCATCAATATTCTGGAGCGTCATCAACAAGTAAGGAGATAAGATTCCGAAGCATTACTGATCATTCAAGACAACATCAATTCCAACAGCTTCTTTCAGATAGGATCTTCTCCAAATGGAAAGCGTGTTAATGACATTAAACATGCTTGATGATCAACGTTATTCCACTTCCTATATAAACAAAGTCAGCATTCAAAATCAAAGACGATTTTGCTACATAACCACTCACGCATATTCAAAGCTGCAAGTAATATTCCTTACATTTCTAAGCTATAATCTTGTGTAAATTATCACAGTTGTGATAAACAGTTTTTGTAAGAAAAACAACAACACATCTTGTATAACAGTTTTGAAACGGTGTTCCTTGAGATTAACCGGATTGGGTTGTACTCAAGAAGACTTTAACAGTTGTTAAAGTAGTGATTGTAATCCTTTTGAGATTAGTGGATTAAGACCTCGTTGGAGAGAGACGAAATCACCTTGACGGGTGGACTGGAGTAGTTTGAGATTAAACGAACCAGGATAAAAATACTGTGTCATTGAGCTTTTAATTTCAAGTTTTCAATTCAACCCCCCTTCTTGTGTTTTTAACATATTCAAGCCTCGCTTATTTGATAGAAGTCTTTTCTCCCTGTGCATGCTGAGATTTGACTCATTTGTGGGGCATCTCATTTCAGCGATACTTGCATTTGGTTCGATTGCCCGATAATTGGACAAGGGAAATGTTTTATTTAAGAAGTGTTGAGGCATTTGTCAGTTTTTAGGTTTTCACCCACCAGGTGCTGGGTTTGATTTAAAATCCCCATAAGATTGATTTCTTGCTGTAATGTTTGACTTCTTAACTCCCCAATTTGTTGTCCCCATGAGGTTTCATACTTTTTCCCCAGAGAAGCTGGTGCAATACTTACTCTCAATATTGAGGAACATATCTCTGGCTTCCCAAATAAAGAACGTATCTCGGTTTCCCCAATGAAGAATGTATCTTGGTTTCCTCTCATCGATGTGATGTTGACCTCCCCAATGGAGTCAGCACGGGGTCCCCGATGATATCTCGATGATGACGCACTATCTCCCCTATTGAAGTCTGTATGATATTTCCCCAATGAAGTCAACTCGAAATCCTCAGTTGATGTTTTGCTGATATGGTTTCCACCTTCCTTATTTGAAATCAGTATTGCAATCCCCAATAGAAGTACGGACCGTGAAACATTGGTTTTCCCCATTGAAGTTTGAGTGTTATTCCTCGGTGAAGCCTGGAGAAGGATGTTATATCCCTGTATCTGTATTGTTTTGTCGCTATGATCTGTTTACTTCCGGATTATGTTCCTTCCCAGTGAAGTTAAGCCACGAAATAGGATCTTGCTTCCTCAGTTGGTGCTTATTTTTTCTTATGGAATGTTCATCTTGGATGTGATTTAGCCGAGTGTTGATTGTGCCCGAGTTGGTTTTGCCTGGTTATTCTCAATGTTATATGTCTGTTTTGTCAGCATACCCATCATAACACTCATACATTCATACATACATTCATGCATAGTTAAATTTAGCAAATCATTGCTCATTCACATTCGCTAATACTTTGTTAACATACTACCCTGTTTTGCAGAATTGTGTTGTCCTCTCTCCAATAGAGTGTCGACCTTAAATAGAAAGTATATATTCTTTCAATTTCCCCACTGAGTTATTCCCCGTGGAAGATTTTTACTTTAGCCTTCCTGTACAGCTCCTTGTCTGGATGATTTAGGTTTCCCTCTTGAGTTTATTTCCTAAAGGATGTATTTTGGCTGACTGTTTTACTCTAGTTTATATCTGGTTTAAACCCATGATCCTCAGCAATATTATTACTTTGTATTTCTGCAAGCTTTGAGCATTGGTTTGAGAATGTGCATTTATTTTTGGACGAGAAGACTTTTATCTCCTCAGCACGAATATGTTGGCATTTCCCCGAGAAGTCATGATTCTTTCCCCAGGAAGCCATATTGTTTTCCCTAGAAAGCCATTTTTACAACCCTTCCTATAACAGCAAGTAGCAGGCCTCTTTATTTGAGCAACTTATACTTCCCCGTAAAAGTCGACGTTACCATTTTTGCTATCTTCTCTATGAGCGGATAGTTTGCAGTTTGTTGTCAAATTACTCCAGTGGATGGCAAGTCTTTCAATATCGCAGAGATAGTTTATTATGAAACCTTCGCAAGTGGTAGTCTCCTTATTTGAGACAGCTTATATATTACCCTTTCCAGGCGGAATGCCTCGGTTAAAGAAGAAGTTGAGACCCGTTCTAGGTGAAACGCCAAAAGTTTGGGGAAACTTGTTATCTTTTTGCTACCCTCATTGAACGTTGGTAGTTTATCGCCAGTGAACGGCGATGCTATGATATTTTCTCTCTACCTTCACTGAAAGTTGGTAGTTCACCATCAGTGAAAGTTGGTGATTGTTATCTTTTTTCTACCCTCAGTGAACGTTGATAGTTCATCATCAGTGAACGGTGGTGCTATGATATTTTCTCTCTACCTTTAGTGAAAGTTGGTAGGTCACCATCAGTGAAAGTTGGTGATTGTTATCTTTTTGCTACCCTCAGTGAACGTTGGTAGTTCATCGTCACTGAACGGCGATGCTATGATATTTTCTCTCTACCTTTAGTGAAAGTTGGTAGTTCACCATCAGTGAAAGTTGCTGATTGTTATCTTTTTGCTACCCTCAGTGAATGTTGGTAGTTCATCGTCAGTGACCAACAATACTATGATATTTTCTCTCTACCTTCAATGAAAGTTGGTAGGTCACCATCAGTAAAAGTTGGTCATTGTTATCTTTTTGCTGCCTTCAGTGAACATTGGTAGTTCATCGTCAGTAAACGACGATGCTATGATATTTTCTCTTTCTACCTTCAGTGAAAGTTGGTTGTTCATCGTAAGTGAACGTCAGTGTTGTTATTTCTTTTATCTTTCTACCTTCAGTGAACGTCGATAGTCTCGCCTTCGGTAAAAGTCGATGTATCCTTTGACCTTTTTACCATCCTCTGTGAGTAGGGTCTTTTGATCCACCAGTGACCTATTTTCCTGGTCGGGTTTCTCTTTTGATCTTTATTTCCTTCGCTATATCCCTAGTTGTGTTTTGCGTCCTTTTGAAGTTGTTCATATGCATTCATACTCATAAGCATTGCATGGAATCTTAGGGCCAAAAATAGGGTTTGTTTTATATTTAATCATCTTCGATCGCGTCGACACGAAGATTTATAACCTTCGTATCTCTAGATAGAAGAAACTTAAATAAGGGCAGCTGTTGTACCGTAATTTTTGCCCCTAAGATCCCTTCATCATACCATATTAATTAAATCACAAGAAGATCACATTAGGGCTTTTAGTTATCCTCCCTATCTCTAGCTTTGCTCTTTGAGGAATCACCAAGCACCTTGATTTGTTTTTCTTTTGTGATCATGCATGTTTTGTTTTGACTTTTCTTTTAATTAATAAAATGCAATGTTGGTTTGTCTTACTTGTTAATAATGTAGGTAAAGGCAATGTGGTTTAGCAAGTTGATCCATGGGTTCATGAGTTTATTTCCATGCCCTTGTCAATAAAACTTGAGAAGTTCAAACCTCACCATTAAATTTATGTTGGAAGAAATGGCATGGAAAGGTTTATCTTGGTTTACCACATTTCAAAGCTATCGATATTGATTCAAAAGTACAAGGGGTTGATTGAAGAAGTTGTCATGGTTTGGCAAGGCCTTGTTCCCAATGGACAAAGTTAATATTTCTCTCATTTCTCAAGATATGGAAGTTGTTTTGGTGGCTATGAGTTCTCATTATCATCCTCAACAACTTCTATTTATAAAGCAAAAGTGTTGGTACAAGAAGGTTGTTCAAAATTGTCAAAGTTCCTCAAAGAATTTTCTTGATTTAAGAGCTAGGGTTTTGAACTTTAAAGAAGTATATCTTGCTCATATTTTGGTATTTTTGAGTGATTACAAATACATCCTTCTCTTCAAAGGGTTATTAACAAATCAATTCAAAAGTTTCAATTATTTTTCATGTGGAAGAAACTTGATGATGAAGAAAGATTACAAGTCCTCCAGATGAACCCCCAATTTCCCATGTGTGACTTCAAATGATCATAACTTGGTGAATTTTTATCACATTGAGCCCACTATTTTTCCATAATGATCTTAAGGATGTGAACTTTATTCCTTCTTTTATGTGCAAAGTGAGAAAATGGATGGAAGATGCCCTTAAGGATACAAACAATTATAGGTCATTTCATGATTTTTTGCCAACTTCAACAATTCATAACTCTCTCAATTTTTTGAGATTTTGAATGGTTCAAGTTTAAAAATGTCATTCAAGAGGTCTATTTTATGCCATCATTTTTGGTTAAGAGTAAATTCCAAGAGGAAGGCCATGTTTGGATGCAAAACATTATAGATCACTTTTGAAGAAAAACTTGAAATATTTCTAAGTATGGAAAGTCAACCCTTTTCTTCCAACTTTGACTCAACACAACTTATTACTCAAACATCCAATTGATCCCACTCCTTGCACATTGTAAAGCTTGTGACTTCATCTTTCAAATGCTTCAAAAATCACATCATATGGTGCCTTACAAGAAACGACCCTTAAACCATTCATTTTGCTGCGTTTTGAGTCATGTGAAGTCACACTTTTCACACTTAGCAGGTCCACACGATTTCAATGATTTTTCCACCAATTCACACGCTTGAGCCTTGCGTCATGATCAGCTATAAATAAGGATCATCCCTCACTCATTTTGGCAAACTTTTGATAGCCAATTGACCCCTGTTCAGATCTCACACGAACTCTGAATTTGAAATTCTGATTTCTTACATTCTCACCTTAAAACACCAAAAGCTCCATTCAGTTAGCTTCATTGAACTTCTCTGAAGCTAACCATACGATTACTTTCAAGAATTGTGACCTATATTGATCTGTAGAAGTCTATTTTTAGAGCAATTTCTCACTACTTCATTCATGTAGATTCCTTGGCCAAATTGATTCAAATAAAAGACTAATCAACTCCTTGTATTCTTCTGATTCTCGTGCTCTTTATAGTTTGCAATTTCATTGAGAATTGAATGAGATATCCCATATTTTCATGCTCGCTATTTTTTCTGGTTTTCTTCAAACACAGCCTTGCACAATTTATATAAATTTGGCGCGATGGTACCATTAGAATCGTCTTGAAGAGACGAGTCTAATGGTACCAGTCTGGTTTGCTAATTTTACAGTTTGAAGGATTCTATTTGGGGATGGCTGGAGGTTGAAGATGATGACATGTCCGTCTTCAACCTATGACATGAAGCCACGTTATTTTTTTAAAATGGATACAATATGCTTGTCTTACCATGCGCGTGCCTCAGGAGCCCTTGGATCTGATTACTTTTGTGAGTCAGACTCCATCCAACACCTCACATTTTAATTTGTTTTATTAAAAATGTTGGATTCGGTGTTATATTTAGTAATGACCATGATATGCACAGTGCGCCAGATTCCTTGGATTTGATTACTAACGTGTTTTGACTCTCATCCATTGGTCCACATCTTTTTGGTTTTTATTTTCTTTTATGATTTTTATATTTAATTGTTTTAAATTTCAAAAAAAATCATAGAAAATTCATTTTAAGTCCAAAAATCTGAAAACATTATGAAAAATATTTTTGATTTTTCTCTTTCTGATTTTTATTTTTTCACTATTTTATTTTTTGTTTTGATATTTTTTTATAAATTTTCACTTTATTTGAATTATTTTAAATGTTTAAAAATACTTTTATGCATTTTTAAATTCTGAAAAAAATATGGAGTGATCCAATGATATTGAGACAAATATTAGTGACCTCATTTATTTTTTATTTCTGACTTTGGTATTTTTTATCATTTTTGGTTTAATTTACTCATTTCTTTTAATTTTAAAAATAATTTTTGACTTTTAAAAATTACCAAAATTTTATAAAAATATTTGAGTTCATTTCTGATTTTTCTATGGTCCTACTTATTTTTTCTTGATTACTTTGAACATAGTTGATATTTTTCTTTCTTATTTCTATTTTAAAATTTTTTTTAAAACCTTTTTAATGTATATATTAAATGCAATATTATGTTGTGATTATTTTCTGGCTGACCTTGGGTTGAATTTTGATCATGAACTTTATTAACATGATTGGATCCATGGTGTTGAGTCTAACTCCATAAAAATGGATGAATGATTTTAATAATAGTTTGATTAAATTTTAATACAAATGTGGTTTGTATATTCTTTCCCACCCCTCTTCATCTTATCCCTTTCTTATTGCACTAAGTGTTATTGGAGCATGATCTCTATATCATGTCTCAAAACAAATGGTGCATAGATTGCTATTGATCGATCTCAAAATAGGTGTGACTTCTATATAAGTCCACTTACGAATGCTTAACATAGCGCTAAATTTTGTCTCAATTTGAATAAATGATCATTCGTGACCTAAACTTATGTTTGCAAGCACAAGTATGTTAGTTTGATCTCTTTGATCCAATAACCTTGAGATTCATTGTGTGGAGGCTTTGGTTCTACCAATCCTCTAATGGAGCTACAACACTTTTGGTTAACCCGGATCACTTAAACATCGTTGATCATTAAGTGGTACTTTTGAGGATTCCAAATGGATGATATACTTGACAAAAAGCAAATGAAACTTTTTGTATGGAGGCTTTGGTTTTACCAATCCTCTAATGAGTTCCAAATGCAAGTTTCAAGATGGTCATCCAACTAACCACTAATTCTTGAATTTTTTTTACTTTATGCTTTTATTTTTATGCTTTATGTACCATTTACTCTAAGCATTACATTTCATGCCATTTTTATTTTGTTACTTGAGTATTTATATTCTTTTCATTTTTATTTTTCTCATTTGAGCTTTTCTTTTCTCTTTTAAGACACATAATAATCAACATGAATCATAAAAAACTTTAATGACACTTGGACTATTTGGTTACTATCCTTGGCATTATGGAGCATTGGACTTCTTAGACTTATGATTAGAAACCTTGACCTATGTTGGAGACCTCGTGACCTTGATTGATATTTTGTCTGGAGTTCTTGAGGTTTACCTAAAGATATTGGGTTGTTTGTTTATTTTGTGTGCAGGTTATTGTGATTACATTCTTTGTTTATAATCTGGAATTCACCCGTATACAGCCGTTACTCTGCCCAATTTTTGTGAAGACTTAATACACTTGAAGTTTGATTCTCTCAAGAGATCTAGTATCTTTGATTGCTTGGTTTCAATCAAAAGAATGGGAATTCTATCTTGACTCATAATGTCAAGTATTGGCTTCTTATTGGTTAGATGGTTCGTATCCCTATCTTTTACCTTATGCTTTAGGATAGTCCCTTCTTTTCCTCCCATCTTCTTAAATTTCAAAAATCTTCTTCCTCCTTTTGAAAACTCTTCTTGCTTGGAAACTTGAACCACTTTCATAATAAACTTGGACTTAGGTCCATGCATTTTCAAGACATTTCATAAATAAACTTCAATAAACTTAATAATACTTTGACATTTTTTGTGATAAGACTAAAAGTTGATCAATCTCATTTCAAACCATTTTTCCACTTTGGCTTTTATCTTTAAACTTTTCTCAAAATATTGGACTCTTGTCAATCTTTGTAGTGATGCAAATAATTATACTTCTAAAATATGTAGTAAAGAGAGATATTTTTCACTTGGGTGTTGAGTGAGGCATTGTTGATTTTAAAATCCAAGCCATATCCTCCACTTTGAGATGATGCAAATTCTCCTTTCTCATGATTGTGGGTAGTAAGTATGTTTTCTACACGGACAATGATGATGATGTCTTATCTCATAAAATTAACCAACACAATATGTTTTAAAATTTTAAAAAGATGAGCTACGTGTACCCTGATCCCCTATTGCACGAAAGGTGGTACGTAGGCACTAAAGGTTCGCAACCGCGGCGGGTGCAAAAAACCATAAATAAATATATTTATTTTCTCAGTTCCACCAGCTATTTTTATACAACATTTTATAGCCAAAATATACAGATTTTACAAAGAGGTTCCTATAATACCGTAGATGTTTAGGGTGCTAATACCTTCCCTTTGCATAACCAACCCCCTTACCTTGAATCTTTCCCCCTCTTTTTGGGTTACTCGCTCTTTTCCCACTCATTTGGAAACAATAAAGCACGGTGGAGATTTTTATTTTGATCTGTATAAAGTCTAGTAAATCCAATGGCTTAGCCTTAAACATTTCTACCATAACAACTTGCAGTCACTACACCTGACAGAATCATAAAGTCACGATCAAGTTTTTGGCGCCGTTATCGGGGACTGATTTAGTCAATACTGTAAATCCCTTATTACGTAGTATAGACTAAGGCAACCAATTTTAGTTTATTTTATCCGTTGATTATATGTCAAGCACTCGTTCTAAAGGCGAAGAATTAGAGCAACCAATCGACGAGGTCAAGCGTTTTGTTAATATAAGACGCCGAATAAGAGAGTACCAAGCCAAGTACAATCTTCCCAAATTCAATCTTCCTAATTATTCTCTTCATAACCCAAGAATGTCTGAAGGACCTCAAAATCGCCCTCTGAAGGATTATGCATCCCCATCGCAAGAGGAACCCCACAATAATATTGCTGCTCCCGCTATCGCACGAAATGATTTCCAGTTAAAAACTTCGTTATTGCAAGCTGTCCAACAAAACCAATTTTCAGGATGTCCTGCGGACGATCCAAACCTTCATTTGCACGTGTTTAAGCAGTGAGCAGACACAGTGAAAGCAAATTGTGTCTGCCCTGAAGCAATAAGACTTTGTCTTTTTCCTTTCTCGTTACGAGATAGAGCTAGAGCATGGCTCCAGTCTCTACCATCCAACTCTATTACTACATGGAACAAATTGAAGAAAGTTTTCCTAGCGCGATATTTTCCGACGAGTAAGATGGCTATGCTAAGAGCCAATATCAATGGTTTTAAACAAAAGGAAAGCGAATCTATTTTCGAAGCATGGGAAAGATACAAAGACATGTTGCGACTCTGTCCGCATCATGATCTAGAAGAATGGATGATCATCCACACCTTTTATAATGGTCTCTTATACAATAACAATCTAACGATTGACGCAGCTGTTGGCGGTGCACTAATGGATAAACCGTACCACGATGCCTATCAACTTATCGAAAGTATGGCTCAAAATCACTATTAATGGGGAAGAGATAGAACCATGATGGAGAAACCTCAAACGAAAGGCGGTATGCACGAAGTTAGTAGCTTAGAATAAGTTAACGCTAAGGTAGAAGCCCTTACCCAAAAGATAGAAAGCTTGACCATAACTCACGCAGCCACCGTGGCTGCAGTAACTCCAACCTGTGATTCATGCGGACTTCACGTGCATGCTGCACCCGAATGTCCACTCTTAACAGGAGTACCAATTGATCAAGTAAAATATGCTCAAGGAAACCCCTATGGCAATAACTATAACCCTGCTTGGAAGAACCATCTGAACTTCTCATACAAAAGCAACAATGCTTTGTACACACCTGGGCAAGCTTCTACTACACCTCCAAGATTTCAGAATGACACCCAAAATGTCTCAACTATTCCGAATATCCCTAGGAATTCCAACATTGAAATAATGATAGAAAACTTTGTAGCCACCGAAGCTCAAACTAATAAAGATTTAATGAATCAAAATATTCACACGAGTGAGCAAATTAAGCGACTGACGAATAAGATTGACGCACTTGCCACACAAAAAAAGAAGTTTGTAACACAAATTTCCCAAGTGGCTTAACAGCAAGCAGCTACAGCAGCTCCAACTAGAACTTTTCCTGGACAACCCCAACCAAATCTAAAGGGACATGCTAATACCATAACACTTCGGAGTGGGACAGAACAAGGAAGACCAATTAAACCTAGAGTCGAGAACCCAACCATGTACCAAAGACGTGGAAAAGGAACTGAGAAGGAAGCTGAACCGAAGCAAGGAGAAAAAGAAGGTGACGAAGAGGCCGCCGAAAAAGAAGAACCTTATTGTAGAGTTAGAAATGTTGAGACTAAGCAATTGGATTGACTTGACTCGCACAAATCAAAATAAAAATCGCCACTGCGCTTTATTGTTTCCAAAGGAGTGGGAAAAGAGAGAATAACCCAAAAATAGGGGGAGAGAATCTAAGTTCGAGGGTTGGTTATGCAGAGGGAAGGTATTAGCACCCAAAACATCTTCAGTACTCTGCAGGAACCTGTTTGAAAATTTGTGTATTTTGGCTATAAATGTTGTACAAAAATAGATTGTGGGGATGAGAAAAGAAGTATATTTTTATGATTTTTGCACCCGCCGCAGTTGTGAACCTTTAGGGCCTACGTACCATCTTCCACACCATAGTGGATCAGGGTACTCGTAGTTCACCTTTAAAAAAAATCATGTGTGTTGGTTAGTTTTAAGAGATAAGACATCATCGTCATATCTGAGCAAAAAACATACTTACTATCCACGATTATGAGAAAGGAGAATTTGCGTCATCTCAAAGTGGAGGATATAGCTTGGATTTTAAAATCAACAAAGCCTCACTCAACACCGAAGTAGAAAATATCTCACTTCACTATATATTGTAGAAGTATAGTAGCCCGCATCACTACAAGGATTGCCAAGAGTCTAATATTTTAATAAAATTTTAAAGCAAAAGACCAAAGTGGAAAAATACTTTGAATGAGATTGATTGACTTTTAGTCTTCTCACAAAAAATGTCAAAATATTGTTAAATTGTTTAAAGTTTTATTAAGAAAATATTTTTGAAAATACATGGAGCTAAGTCCAAGTTTATTATGAAAGTGGTTCAAGTTTAAAAACAAGAAGAGTTTTCAAAAGGAGGGAGAAGATTTTTTAATTTAAAGAAGATGGGAGGAGATGAAGGGACTATCCTAAAAGCATAAAGTAAAAGCTAGGGAAAAGAACCGTCTAACCAACAAGAAGCTAACACTTGACATAATGAGTCAATGTAGAATTCAAATCCTTTAGATTTGAAACCAAACAAGCAAAGATAAAAAACCTCTTAAGAAAACCAAGTTTCAATTGCATTAAGTCTTCACGAAAATTAGGCAGAGTAACAACTGTATACAGATGAATTCCCAATCACAGACAAAGCATGTAATCACAATTACCCTTTACACAAAGCAAACAAACAACCCAATGTCTTAGGATAAACCCCAAGAGCTCCAGAAACAATAGCAGTTGAGGTCACAAGTTCTCAAGGTAGGTCAATGTCTAATCCTAAGTCCAAGAAGTCCATCACTCTATAATGCCAAGGATAGTAACCAAATAGTCCAAGTAACATTAATGTTTTTTATGGTTCAAGTTGATTATTTGGTATCTTCAAAAAGAAATGAAGAGCTCAAGGGAGCAAAATAAAAATGACATACTCAAATGAGCAAATATAAAAATAGCATGAAAAGTAAATGCTAAAATAAATGTTCTTAAAGTAAAAGAATAAAGTAAAAGCATAAAATAAAGTTAATTGTTAGAAATTAGAGGTTAGTTGAATGACCATCTTGAAACTTGCATTTGAAACTCATTAGAGGATTGGTAAAACCAAAGCCTCACAACAACAAGTTTCATTTGCTTTTTGTCATATATATATATATATATATATATATATATATATATATATATATATATATATATATATATATATATATATATCATTCATTTAAAATTCTCAAGGAAACCATAAATGATCAACGATGTTTAAGAGATTCACTTTGACCAAAGCTTATGAAGATTCATTAGAGGATTGATAAGATCAAAGCCTCCTAACAATGAATCTAAAGGTTATTGGGCCAACGGATTCAAATTAACATACTTGGGCTTACAAACATAGGTTTGGGCCACGAATGATCTTTTCTCGAATCGGGACAAAATTTAGCGCTATGTTAAGTAATTGTAAGTGGACTTATATAGAAGTCGCACCTTTTTTTAGGCAGATCAATAGAAATTTATGTGTCATATGTTTGGAGAGATGACATGTATATCATCCTCTAACAACATGTGACACAATAAGAAGAGGATAAGATGAGGAGGGATGGGATAAGAATTAAACCACACTTGGACCAAAAATTTAATCAAGCCATCATTAAAATCATCCATCCATTTTGATGGAGCTAAACTCAAAACCCAAATCCAATGATGTTAATGAAGCTCATGATCAAAATCTCATAGTCCAAGATTAACCAACATATATAAAATAAAATTGTATTTAAAAATGAAGAAAAAAAGACTTTAAAATTGGTTTTTTAAATGAAAATAAAAGGGGAAAATAGAAAATATATTCAAAACATCCAAGAAAAATTAAATAAGACCATAGAAAAATAAAAAATGAGCTTAAATATTTCTATAAAATTTTTGGTAGTTTTTTTTAAAGTCAGAAACTATTTTTAAACTAATTAAAACAACTCAAATAAGTAGAAAAAAGATGAAAAATAGTAGAAGTTGGAATAAAATTCTAAAAAAAATTCAGAAAATTAGAAATAATGGAAATGATATTGAAGAATTTTTCAGAATTTAAAAATGCCAAAAAGTATTTTTAAGCAATTAAAAACAAGTCAAAACAAAGAAAAAATCATAAAGACCCTTAATTTGAATTACACCGCTGCGGGTGAGAAAAGAATCTTAGATATCCACAAACCAGAAGAACTTAGACTAGACGCTTACGAGAATGCTCAAATTTATAAGGAGAGAACTAAAAAACGTCACGATAAACGAATATCTAGAAAAGAATTCAATGAAGGCGATATAGTTCTCCTATTTAATTCTAGACTTAAACTATTTCCGGGAAAACTTCACTCTAGATGGTATGGTCCCTTCGAAGTCACTAAAATGGCGCAATAGAAATTAAGGGAATGTCTAGTAAACCTTTCATTGTAAACGGACAATGTTTAAAACATTATCATAGCATTGATAATAAGGAATATTACACAACATTTAGGCTAGATGCGCTGCCACTCCATTCATTAGACTAATCACCATGTTGTGTCGAGCTTACAACGTAAATCAAAGCGCTTACTAAGAGACAACCCACTTTTTAGTCTTTTCTTTTTACTTTACTTATTTTTAATTTTTTTCTCTTCTTTTCTTATCTTTGTTATTGCTATTTTTTATAAAATTATGCATTATTTTTTCTCTAATGTTACTCACTACTAACTTAATGTGAACTGTCAACCTACTTCAGGATAACTTTACTATTAGCTAATTGCACTAACCACGATGAATCAGGTTGATACTATGGGCATGGTTTTTAGAGGAAGAAATCAGCATAGGAGGTTTGCGTCTTTATTTGATAGGGAGATAGGATTGAGTGTCTACCCTGACGAACATGCTATCATCACATTAGGAATCTGAGACAATGTTTTATTTCTATTAAGCCAAATAAGTTGGGACACATCAACCTTGAGAAGAAGGTTTAGCTCCTATCGTAGATTAACCTTATAGTTTCTAAGCTATCTTGTCCACAAACCTAACCATGGTCTAGGGTTCAATAGAAGTCTAATTAGGTTTAGGCTATTTGGTATTTAATACACCTACACCCATAGGAAGATGGAAGAACTATTAGGATTTCCATACGGCCTAGATACATTCACAGTAATCTAAGAAGAACTTTTCGATGTGGGTGAATTGGACTATTTCTAGGGTGATATTACAGGTATAAGTAACCCTAAGCCTCATGATATGCACTCAAAAAATTCATAACCCAACCTTAAGATATTTTCATAAAATCCTAGCACAAACCCTCTTTGGTAAACTAGAAAACATAACCACCGTATCTAGAGCCGAGCTTTTCATTATGTTTTGTGCTTCACAAAACCGTCCCGTAAATGGAGCTACCTTTATGATAGCCAAATATTACCATCTTGTGAGGGTTGTCCATAAACCAATCTTGATAGGTGGCTTAGTAACCATGATAGCAGATGCTATTGGCTTAAGACAACCACTTGTAAACCTTGTCCCTCTAGGTATATTTCAACCAATGAATATCAACTTTTGTTTCAATAGGGGAATAATTGGAAACCTAGGCCAGTGTAACTTTGAACTGCTCATTAATAATCAGTTAATGCCCCTTTTTACCCTGCCTGACCCTAAGACTAGTGTGCATGACAGGAACAACTGGTTAAATGATTGGGCCGACCCACACATTTCACCACCACCTACTCCTGAGACACCCATGATTTATGAACACCTTGACTCCTTCCTGACTGATGAAGAATTGATCTAATAAGAAGACTTATTAGATCAGAATTTTCATTATTTTCTATTTCAATTTCTTAAGTAAATTTTTTACCATTATTTTCTATTTCAATTTCTTAAGTACAATTTTTATCATTTATTTTCAGTTCAGTTATATTTTTGTTTAGTTTTTCATTCGTTTACTTGTGGAATTTACATTACATTACTTTTCATTTAATGCACTATGTGATACGGTAGAAGAACTGACTTGATGTTTTGTGTTTGTGTTCGCAAATGTTTCGGTTTAGCAAGAGTCACCATCGACTTTTTATTTTATCCAAAGGAAAGGTCAAAAAGCACAGGAAAGACCTTTGAGATGTTTTCTTGGGTTCGGGGGGTAGATTATGAAAAGGGAAGGTGCTAGCACCCTTTTCATCCATGGTTTTCCATGGGCTCTTAGTTACTTGTTTAGATCACTTGCTTTGCTTTTTCAATTGTTTGAAATGGTTCTTTGTGTGGTTATGAAAGTATTTTGAAAAGAGGCCATTGTTTTGGAAATCTTTGTAATGATTCTTGTTTGAATAATGTATACAAAGATGTATTGTCTTTTGAAAAATGTTTCAATATTTGAAAGTTTGTTTGGAAATTATTTTGAAATTGTGTATGTGTTTTTGAAAATAGCAAGGATGTTTGCAAATTTGATCAAGTAACTAGGAGTTATCTACCCTACTCAAAGATCTTTCCTACACATTTTTAACCCTTTGACATTGTTGTTTTACCATTGTATTTGGTAAACAACCCTATCTTTGTATGTTAAGCGGGACGAGCGTGGGTCATCGTATGGCCATGATAACAATATTACCAAGTATCTTAGCAAGTTTTTGAGGGACTAGATCATTTTTGTTTAGGCAACCAAGATAGCGTCATCGAGGGACTATGATCTTTTGTTTTTTTTGCATTGATTTTGCCAAGATACCTAACATGTATACCATGGCCATGTTTTAAGGCAACAAAGTGGATGAAACCCTAGGGGTGCTTGTGTGTATTGTGTTGTCATTTTCATGCATTTTTGTCTTGTGTTTAGTCATGCTATTTGTTTGGTTTTTTGGTTATCATACAAACCCTAGTTTTACTATCATGCATCATGAAAGCAATAAATGCGTAAAAGTAAATCTAAGACTATTACAATATTATTATGGGGAGGGGGGTACAAGTTTGAATAAGGGGATATTGCTCAAAATAAAACCCTAAAAACTATTACAACCATATTGAATTTATTGTACAAATAAATAAATGGACAATTATTTAAATATACAATTAAATATAAATATGCAAAATGTTTTTGTATTTATTTTTATGTATGTAAAAAAGAAATTATTTAATGTCTTAAAAAAAAGAAAATAATATGATTATTTTTGGAAAGGGTGAAAACCCTAATTTTTGGTTTTAAAAGAAAATATATTATATGATTTATTTATTCATTTTTTGTTTAAGAAAAATAATAATATATATACAAAAAATGTTGAAAAATTAAATATTGTATGAAAATATTAATTTGAGTGTATAAATAATAAAAATAAAAATATATAATATTTTTGTATTATTTACAAATTTTATTTTAAGAAAATAAAGTATATATTATTTAATAAACTATTCTTATGCCAAAAAAAAAAAATAAAGTGTGAAAATTTAAGAAAATATTTTTGGTGATTTTTAATATTTAGAAAAAATAAATGAAGTCAAAAAATGTGAAATATGCAAGAAAATATAACAGATAAAAGAAATGGGCCAGGGGGTGCAAATATTAGAATGGAGGGTGTCAAAAGCAGAAACATCCAGGCCCAACCCACGTTCCACTTCATCCCTGTCCTTGGAATTAGAAAACGTGTGCGCCATGTACAAACTTGTAACTCCTCCATACGTGCTTAAAAACAAAATCTTGCAACATGAAAGTTATAACTCATCATCACACGATTCTAATGATATAAAAAACTTGATCTAACTCTCAAAGACCAGAGAGAATTTCATTGGCCCTAAATTATAACCTAGTTTTTTCAGCATGTTCATCATCTAAATTCTCCTAGCTCAGATAATATAAATGGAAGCTATGCGTATGTACAACTCAAGCAACTTGGAGACTACATTTTTAATTCACAAACCTAAGCTTAATGATGCCTAAATAAGGAGTTAGAAACTTGAGAAATACCTATTTCAGTCAAGTTCGAATATGGCAATGTAGCAACTTTCAGTGAGGCCTGAAGTTCTTTTGAGCTTGCTTGATGTTCCCTTGACCTTTCCCAATGCTTAGCTTACTTTGAAATGGCTTGAATCTCCTTGTAGAAGTCAACCTGCAAACTTAGAATTTGAAAATGGTGAAGCTTGAAAATGAAGTTACAGTTGATGAACAATGGCTTGGATAGTTCAGGTGGGTTGTAGGGAATGTGTTTGAAGTGGTTTCAAGGAAAACGCACGAGTGAAATATGTTTTGGCTTTGTGTTTGCAGAGATGGCCCTGGTTTGGGAAGAAGTTAGTGTTTTTGTGTTTTGGGTGTTTGGAAGCTTGGAAATTCGTGTTTTCTGGCTTGGTATATTATGCTGAAATTGTTTCAAATGGTCACAAGGCTTGGTTTTAACAGATGCACAAGTTATGGAACTTTTGCAAGGTTTCTTGTTTTTGAAGCAAAAGGTGAGTTGACAAAAGCCAAGGTTGTACAAGCTAGCTTAAGGCATGCTAAGAGTTTGTGAGCTTTTCCTGATGTTTGTAGATGTTGTTTGTACAAAGAGATCAGGTCCATGGCTCAAGATAAACCAAATTGCAAAAAGCGTGCTTTATGGAAATGGTATTGCAACCTTTATGCCATTTTTGGAATAAATCAATGTGTAATGCTCTATAACTCAGAACAATGCCTTTGTCCAATGTATTTTCATTTAATTAAGGAGTGTGGAAAGGTTTAAGGCCTGTAAAACAAGTACAAGCATGCTTAGGACATATTTGCAACTTGTAGCAATGTGCAAAATGCCATGGACAAAAGTGATGATTTTCCATTTTCAAAATTTCGATTCTCCCTAACCATAAATGATCTTGGAGATTTCTTGGACACTTTGGAAAGCTTGTAACATGCTCTACAATCCATATATGAAATGAATTTTGAGATTCCACTTGGAATTAGGTGAAAAGTTGCCATGAAGATAGGTCAAAATCCTGCTCAAACTAGGGCAAAATTTCACTAAGTTAAAAGTTTCATGGATCCTTATTCACAAAATCATAACTTGAGATCCAAGCATCTTTTTGGAAAACTTTGTGTATCAAAGTTGTATATTTTGTGGAGGACTACAGCTTTCATTTTTGAAGTTTTCTTTGAATCCAATTGCATCATGGTGAAAAAGTTGGGCAAAGTTGGGAAAAAATAAGAAATTTTCATAACTTAGAAAAATTTTAAGTTATGAAATTTTCTATTTTAAACCCTAATTTCCAAAATTAGGTTTCTTGGTGAAAAAGTTTCATGTTTTGACACATCTTGATGAAAAATGACCCTTGGCACTTGATTTTGACCAAAAAGTCAAAGTTTGACTTTTTAGTATACAATTGATTTTTAATCAATTGACTGGAAAATTCATCTGTCAATCCAATGCATTTGAGATCTTTTGATACTTGTGATTAGGTAAAGATGATGCCATTGAGTCCTTGAAACCTTTATTGAACCCAATTTGCCATTGGCTAGGTTAAAAATCAGAAATTGCCCTTCTGCAGTCAAAACCCAAAAATGACCATTTTGCCCTTTTGATGATCTGATCAAATTTCTTGAGGAGTTGTGGTCCAAACTTGATCAAATGGTTCATATGAGCCTATAATGTTTATTTGGATTAAAAATTATGAGGTTTGACTATAAATTGGCCACAATTAACTTTTTCCCCAATACAGTTGATTTTTAGGTCAACTATCCAATTGACTGGGCAAAAATTTGATTTAAAGCTTGAAACTTGGTATGGGAAATCTTAGAGGTCCAACATGAAGTATGAAAGTCACATTAGGCATTAAAAATCCAAAAATCCTTGTTCAAACTCAAACCCTAATTTCAGGTCATCAGTGCAAGGAGATGTCTTGAGCTGAGCAAACCCTAATCTGGTCTGGAGTCCAAAGAGTCTTGTGAGGGGAAATCTTGATAAAATGAGAGGGAAAATTTTGGGGTACAACAGCTGCCCCTGTTCAATCTTCTTGAACCTGAAGAGTTAGATTGGCGAGTTTTGTCGTTCGTGACTCGAAGGTAAAAGATGATTGGACACTAGAGTGCCCGTAAATTTGCACTCGTCAAAATGTAGTTGAGGGAATGGGCTTAAAGATGCCATTTAGAGAGGTGACAAAATCTTGTCGGATATGGGCTTAAAGATGCCATCCAAGAATGTTTGTTGAAAATCAGGAGAATGAACATCAGAATGGTATCCGTATCTGGAACGTATCTGAGTTGTATCTGGAGGCTGAATCTGTATGAGCAATGGAATGGCGTCCGTGTCTGGAGCGTATCCAAGCTCTAACTGTATTTGAATATGAATAAATAACAGAATGAATTCCGTGTCTGAAGCGTATATGTATTGTATCTGAATCTGAAATTCGAATAAGCGACAAAATATCATCCGTGTCTGGAGCATCTCTGAACTGGGGGAAAATTCAGAATAAGTGACAGAATGGCAACCGTTTCTGGAGCGTATTTGGACTGTATCTGAAGTTGAGATCTGTATGAGTAGCAGAATGACTTCCATGTCTGGAGTGTATCTGAAACTGTTACTGGGATCTGAATAAGTGATAGAATGACTTCCGTGGCGACTGCACTGGGGATAATCGAACTTCTGGTGTAAGGGCCATAATGGCATCCGTGTTTGGAGCGTATATGAAATAGAATCTAAATGATTAACAGAATGACTTCCATGTCTGGAGTGTATCCGTACTGTATCTTAATAAGAGATCTGAATGAGTAGCAGAATGACTTCCGTGTCTGGAGTGTATCCGTACTGTATCTGAAATCTTTGAACATTTGTTAAAGATAGCTGTTAATCTTATCCTAAAAAAGGGTAACATGTTAGCTGAAACACAAAGGTTATGTTGCATGTAATGTATGATGCAATAAAATGTGTTTTATCAATGTTTATGACACATGAATGTAATGTATGCGCATGTAAGCTGATTCGTTGTAATGCTGAGGAAAATAAATCCTTGGTAGCTGGGGATAATGAAATCTTTGACTGCTGCCGGGGAAAATAAATCCTTGACCGCTGCTGGAGATTCAAAATCTTTGATTGCTGAGGATGAGAGATCCTTGCTGACTGCTTGGGGATTAAAGATCCTTGACAACTTCTGTGGGGATGAAAAACTCTGTGGGGAGTAGCTATACTGCTGGGAAGTAGCTATCCTGCTGGAGAGTAAGTTCAGGACTCTGGGGGAAATGCTTATTCCTGTTTGGAAAAAGTTCAGGAGTTTGGGTTGTATGCCAATCTACTGGGAAGTCAAGAATGAGAATCTTCATTCTGTTGGGGATGTCAGAAGCTTGGGTTGTATGCCAATCTAATGGGAGTTATCCTAGGTTGAGGATAAAGCAAAAGTTAACTATTATCTGGTTGATTTTCATACTTTAAGATAACTTGCTGGGGAAATTAGGGAAAACTGGATGGTTTCTGCTGGCGATTGATAGTTGGAATTTTGACTCGGTTGGGGAAGAAGGTTTCATCTTCGCTGAGGGTTTGTTGTTCAAAGTTTTTGCTCCGCTGAGGATTGGGAGTTTAAAGTTTTAACTCTGGTGGTAATTTTGAAATTTAGCTCCACTGGGGATATGTATTTCAAGGTTTCAGCTCCACCGGGGACCTATATGATGCACTGCAGGGAATTTCTCCTGGAATAGCCTAAAGAAGTTTTCCTATACTTTCAACCTGTCAGTAATTATTCTTTCTCATTTCGTTTATTTGTAAACACGTGATTATATTCAAATACATATGCTCATTTAATAAATCATTGGACGTTTTCAAATAAAACACAAATGTAAAAAGGAAAATACAAATAGTTTTCTGCACTTTGAAGTATCTTTGTATTAACTTTGTGTAAGTCCTTTGTACAAAGGAGACAAACATCCTAGTAAGAGAACGTTGTCATAAAAAATGAGAAAAATTTATATAAAGAAAGATGGCTATGTGTAAAAAATTCCATGGGGTTCCCATTCTGCTATAGCCTTCGTAACTCCGAATATCTTGTCCATTCGTTGCTTTGTCCGAAGATGATTGAGTTGATTAGAATCCCGGAGCTTGTCTGTGAAGAGATTGTCCTTAAAGTGATCCGACGAGACATAGTCATACGCTTTAATTCCCTAACTTTTTCCTGGACCGCCCTTTCGGGTTTTCGATCCACCGGGAAACCCTTTTTTGCCCAAGTTTCCCTTTCGGGTTTTCAACATGCCGGGTGTACAAATTTTTTTATTTATCCCTAATTTTTGCCTGAACCGCCCTTTCGGGTTTTCAATTCACCGGGATGCCCCTTTTTTGCCTAGGTGTGTCAACCTAGCGGGTCATTTATGCGTAGTATATTTTGACTATGTCTGCATTCGCAGGGTGCAGCAGGTCGTCACCGTCCATGGTGGTTAATATCATTGCCCCACCAGAAAAGATGTTTTTGATCACAAATGGTCCTTCGTAAGTAGGATTCCATTTTCCCCTGGGATCACTTTGCGGCAAGATGATCCGCTTGATTACAAGATCTCCGACTTGATATACATGGCGCCTGACTTTCTTGTTGAAAGCCTTGATCATTCGTTTTTGATACGTCTGACCATGGAAAACATCAGTAAGTCGCTTTTCATCAATCAAGTTAAGTTGATTAAGTTGGGTCTGAATCCAATCGTCTTCACTCAAACCAGCATCCTTCATGATTCTCAAGGAGGGAATCTGAACCTCGATAGGCAAAACAGCTTCCATGCCGTATACCAAAGAATAAGGTGTTGCCCCAGTTAATGTACGCGCCGTGGTACGGTACCCGTGGAGAGCAAACAGTAACATCTCATGCCAATCCTTGTAGGTGACTATCATCTTTTGTATGATCTTCTTGATATTTTTGTTCGCAGCTTCGACAACACCGTTCACCTTTGGACGATAGGGAGATTAATTATGATGTTGAATCTGGAACTGCTCGCACAAGGTGGTGATCATAGTGTTGTTCAGGTTTGTACCGTTGTCAGTGATGATCCTTTCGGGGATGTCGTACCGACAAATGAGGTTATGCTTGATGAAGCGGGAAAAAACATTCTTTGTAACGGATGCGAAAGAAGCTGCTTAGACCCATTTGGTAAAGTAATCAATGGCCACCGGAATGAAACGGTGTCCATTGGATACTGTAGGCTTGATCTCTCCATTCATGTCGATTCCCCACATTGCGAATGGCCAAGGAGCTGTTAAGACATTGAGAGGAACTGGAGGTATATGTACCTTGTCCGCATAGATTTGACATTTGTGACAAGTACGAGAATGTTGATGGTAGTCAACTTCCATGGTAGACCAATAGTAGCCTGCCCATAGAATCTTCTTAGCCATCGTATGTCCGCTGGAGTGAGTGCCAAAGGTACCATTGTGAAGTTCAGCCATGATCTGCTCATCTTCAATCTTGTCCACACAACGGAGCAGAATGCAATCATGATTGCGCTTGTATAGGATACCATTGCTCAGGAAGAACTTAGCTGAGAATCTCCTTAAGAACTTTTTTTCGTTGACTGAAGCTCCTTCAGGATATTCCTGAGCCTCGAGATACCTTTTGACTTCGTGAAACCAAGGTCGGTCCACTACTTCTTAGGTATTAATCTCGTGAAAATGTGAAGGTTCGTCCATCCACTCAATGGTGATTTGGGGATCCTCATTATCCCAGTTAAGTTTAAACATGGATGATATCGTAGCTAGAGCATCTGCTAGCTGATTTTCTTCTCGCGGGAAGTGCTCGAAGGTAATCTGCTCGAAATGAGGTAGTAATGTCAAGAAATGTTCTTTGTAAGGGATGAGGTTGGGATGCTTAGTGTCCCATTCTCCTTTGATCTGACTGATGACCAAAGCTGAGTCCCCAAAGCCAACCAAAGATTTGATACCCAGGTGTGATCGGTGGAAATAGAACTGATTGTTTTTAACGCTGGTTCGCGAAATGTTGCGGTAAGTAAGAGTCGCCACCGTCTTTTATGTTCTCCAACAAGGAAAGGACAAAATCACAGCAAAATTCCTTTTCGAGATGTTTCTCGGTTCGGGAGGTAGATTATAGAAAGGGAAGGTGTTAGCACCCTTTCTATCCGTGGTTATCCACGGGCTCTTAGGTACTTGCTCACTATGTTTTCAAAATATTTTTGCTTTTCTTGTGTTTGTGGGTTTGAAAAAAGTTCGTTTGAAAACTTCGTTTTAACTCTTGTATCTGTCCTCAAGAGTGTGTGAAGTATTTGTTTGAAAATGTTTGTCAGAAAAAAGTGTAGGTGCGAAAAGTTGTTTTTGTTTTGAAAGAGCAAGTACCTTAGAACCTCTACCTACTCAAAAGAAATTAAGCTGTGTAAATGTCCTTTAGACAGTACTATCCCACTATTGAGAAGTAGGTAGCAACGTCGTTGGAGTTTTCGGGTCAATTCGATTATAGGGACATGTGGTCACCAAAGCAATAATAGGACACCTTAGCGGTAACCCTAATGTCCTAGATCCTTTTTATCCGAGGCAACCGTTTCGAGGCAACTGGGATCTTTAGACAGGAGGGCGACCTCTAAAACACCCTATACTCAATGACCACGTTGAGGCAACCAAGTGAGGCGTACCCTAGGAGTGGCATGTGCGAGTGTGTCAGGTTTCAATTAAGTTATCTTTGCACATGTTATGGTGAGATACAGGTTGATTTTAATTTCAGAATAAGTCTTGTCATGCATAACAGTTAATAATTGCGGAAAGTAAATTGCGGAAAGTAAATCTACGCTATTACAAGGCGTCGGGTATTTACATCGCCAAAAACAAACCCTTGGAAAAAGTAAATGCGAGAAAATAAAAGAAAGCGATAAAAGGGGTCCTAATTATCTATTACATCCTCGGAGCAATTACATAAATATGATCAAAAAATAATATGCGCGAAAAGAAATTGAATCGGGAAAGTGCTTAGGGTTTTGACCCTTTTTGAGAAGGAAAGAGTTTTTGTGTTATTTGGCATTTAATTGATATTAAACCTAAAACTAATTGATTAATTAAAAGAAAAAAGTATTTTTTAGTTTTTTATGTTTTAATGAAATAAAAGAAAAGAAATTAAAATTGTCAAGAAAACCCTAATTCTAATTTATTTTATTTATTATGAAAATAATTAAAGTTAACCTAATTAAAACAACTAAATTAATTAATTACATTTATTTACAAAAATAACAAATTAAAGGTGAAATTAATAATAATACAAATATTTTAGTTCTCTGATTTTATTATGAAAATAATTAATTTGGGTTAAATAATAATAATAATAATAATTAGTAAAATAATTAGAAGAAAATATAAAAGAGAAAGAAAAAAAGAAGTAAAGAAAAGAAGAACCCAGGGGGTGTACTGGCCCAATTAGGAGGTAAATTCTGGAACTTTGTGGCCCAATAACCTCAAGACCTTTTGACTTTCTGACTCCTCCATGCACATGGTTGACTGGGAGTACCATGATCATTCAACTCTGACCACTGGATTTGTGCCTGGAGCCACATGGCGCTTGGATGATTGGAGGTATATGGTGGAATTCCTTTGGAAATCTGCACAAGAACATGCTAAGAAAAATAACATAAGCGTTTGGGTGGACCTGGGACTCGAACCCAGGTCCCAATGATTTCAAGCCAGCACATCAACCACTACGCCATTTGCCTGCGTTTGTTATTATAACAATAAGTAAATATAATATATAAAAACAATCACATATGCTGTACAAACAAATAAACGCGCGCCCTTTTTGAATTACCCAATGGCATGTCAACAACTCATCGTATTCCTTGTCGCACCTGCAAAATAAACGTTAGATAGCGGGGTTTTTTAACCCCCACAAACTGCAACGACGAAAAATAGCGACTAGCTCTATGTTTTACATAAGTGTTTCGTGAGGGTCCAGTTACGTTCGTCTGAGTCTCCTAAATTCAATCATGGGTCTCACAAGGCCTAATTTTTCCTGTACTGTAAAGCCCTAATTCGAAAGCTTATGAACCCTAAAATTCATCAATGGCATTTTGTGATTCTGTACTCTATAATTCAATTAACTTATGCCATTAGCTTCATATGGATTCAAGCAATGCAACACAATCAAAAAATTACATTAAATGCTCATGAATTAAGAGTTACGATTATGAGAAAAAATGTCAAACCGTGCGACTGTAAGTGATGATTTCTTTAACTTTAAGGCCTGGTTTTGATTGCTACACGTTCCTCACACTTCCTGCAATGTATTAGAATCCACCAAAGTCCTTGAATTGGCCTGGAATATAGAAAAAAGTTTTCAAGTTTTCTTGAATTTTTTCAATATGCTTATGGCTTTTTCTGCAGTGCTTTCACGTGTTCATGATTAGGGTTGGCTTATGTATATATAGGAGACTGAAATTAGGTCAAATCTTTGAGCAAAAATCCATGGAATGATGATGGAATTTTTTATTGGAAATCATATATTTTTGAATCTTCATGATTGGAAAAAGTTGCCAAACTTGGAGATTTTTGCATATTTGATTTGTGCACAAATTTTCCAGCATATCTTGACCACATTTGCTTCACAAAAAGATTGAAAAATCAAATCTTTGTATTTCCTAAAATTTAAATTAATTAAATGAATTAATATTGATTAAAAATCCAATTAATTAATAAAAAATAAGAAAATAATTCAATTAAGCTTGATGGGTCGTGCATAGGCCATGGATAAAGTTTCAAGACGAAATTTGAGGCCCATTAGCAAAAACAAGGTGTTTTGAGCAAAGTTGACTTTTGCAAATTCATGAAAATTTCCCAACTTCTCCAATGCATATCTTGCTCAATTTTGATCATATGAACATGTTCTTGGACATTTTGGAAAGGTCTTGAAGTCCTCTAACCAATGCCTTTGGTACCATGTCATTTGGATTTACCAATCTCAAGTTATGGTCTTTGACTTAAAGTGCATTTTTGTTGACTTTTGAAATTGACCTATAATGTAGAAATTGATAACTTTTTGTGAGAGAATTTCTTGAACTTGGAGTGTGAAGATGGATTGTAGGAAATGTCATCCCCTTCAAAATGAGCATTCGATGGGATTTTTCTGATGAACCATGAAAAAGTTATGCCCTGGTCAAGATACAGTTGACTTTTCTACTGTCCAAAAATAGTAACTTTTTGCATCTTGATGATTTTTGAGCCATGCTTGTGGAATCATGATCAAGACTTGATCAAATGATGATTGTGGACTCAAAATAAGATGTTGACCAAAAATTATGACTTTTGATTGTAAAATGACCATTTTGCCCTTGTAGTTGACTGTGGGGCAAATAGGGCTTTTGACTGTGCAAGTTGACCCTGTGAGTCTTGAGACTTGTCATGTAGATGCTTGAGAATGTATATAGGCCTATGATACTAGATTGGACCATTGAAAACCTCAAATTCCTTGTAAGAATCAAAACCCTAATTTCAGTTGGCTTAGGAGGCATTTGGACTGTGCAATCCTTGAGTAATCTTGAACCATTTGAAGATCATTCTTGTCAAATCTTGAAGAATATGGGAGGGAAAATTTTGGGGTACAACACCAGGTCAATAGCAGCTTTGAGACCAAAGATACAAGCTTCATACTCGGCCATGTTGTTGGTGCAGTTGAAGCAAAGTCTGACGGTGAAAGGTGTATGGCAACCTTCTGGAGAGATGAGTACCGCGCCGATACCGTTGCCAAGTGCATTGGAGGCACCATCAAAGTACAGGGTCCATCGGGATCCTTGTTCAGGTCCGTCATATGGTCTGAAGTTTTCGATGTTGTACAAGGTCATAATGTCTTCGTCGGGGAAGTCAAACTTCATGGATTGGTAATCTTCAACAGCCTGATGAGACAGATGGTCATCTAATACACTCCCTTTTATATCTTTTTGGGTCGTGTACTGTATATCGTATTTTGTCAGGATCATCTGCCATCTAGCTATTCTTCCGGATAAAGCAGGCTTTTCAAAGATGTACTTGATTGGATCCATCTTAGATATCAGCAAAGTGGTATGAGTCAACATATACTGCCTTAGCCGGCGAGCATCCCATACCAAAGCGTAACAAGTTTTCTCGAGCAGTGAGTATCGGGTCTCACAGTCGGTAAACTTTTTGCTGAGGTAATAAATGGCATGCTCTTTTCGGACAGACTCGTCATGTTGGCCCAATACGCACCCCATTGAATTATCTAGGACGGTCAGATACATGATTAGCGGTCTTCCTTCGACGGGAGGCATCAAGATAGGAGGTTCTAGCAAATACTCCTTGATTTTATCGAAAGCAATTTGATAGTCATCATTCCATTTAATCACCTGATCTTTCTTCAACAGCTTGAAGATTGGCTCACAGGTAGATGTTAGGTGAGAAATGAACCTAGCAATGTAGTTTAGGCGTCCCAAGAAACCTCTGACCTCCTTCTTAGTGCAAGGGACATGCATTTCTTATATAGCTTTGACTTTGGCAGGATCAACCTCGATGCCTTTGTTGCTGACAATGAAACCCAAGAGTTTACCGGACCTGACTCCGAAAGTGCACTTGTTAGGGTTCAGTCTGAGCTTGTACTCCTTCAACCTGACAAACAACTTTTGCAAATGGTCTAGGTGTTCTTCTTCCGTTTGTGATTGGGATATCATGTCATCTACGTAGACTTCAATCTCATGATGTATCATGTCATGAAACAAAGCTACCATAGCGCGTTGATAGGTTGCCCCGGCATTCTTCAGTCCGAATGGCATTACTTTATAACAGAACGTACCCCATTGCATAACAAAAGTAGTTTTCTCCATGTCTTCAGGTGCCATTTTGATCTGGTTGTAACCTGAAAATCCATCCATGAAAGAAAATACCTTGTGCTGAGCTGTATTGTCAACCAAGATGTCAATGTTTTTTAGTGGAAAGTCATCTTTAGGGCTAGCCCTGTTTAAGTATCTGTAATCCACGCACATTCTCACTTTGCCATCCTTCTTAGGCACGGGCACAATGTTAGCAAACCATTGTGGATAGGAAGTAACAGCAAGAAACCCAACATTGAACTGCTTCATAACTTCTGCTTTGATCTTTTCAGACATGTCGGGCCTCATGCGGTGGACTTTTTGTTTAATTGGTGGACAGTCTTCTCTTGTAGGGAGACGGTGAACCACAATATCTGTATCGAGTCCCGACATATCTTCGTAAGACCAGGCGAAGATATCAACATATTCATTCAACAGCTGAACTAAGCGCTCTTTGACACTTGGCTCTAGGTTGGCACCCACTCTGACTTCTTTTCTGTCTTCATCAGTACCCAAGTTGATTGTCTCTAACAGCTCCTCATGGGGCAGAATAGCCATTTCCTCCTGTTGTAGTAGTCTAGCCAATTCTCTCGGCACTTCACAATCTTCATCACCTTCGTATTCGGCATGGTAGACCAGATCTTCAGAGTCACTGAAGGCCATAGCAGAATTGTTACCCATGGAATCCGAAATGAAAGGGTACCTGCATTTGTGAGTGTTGGTGTGTGTAAGGGGTAGCCACCTTTAAACAAATAAAATGTAAAAAGAAAGAAAATAAACACAAAAGTTTATATGTGAAAACGTCCATGATTCATTAAAATGGCATATGAAGATGAAAAATCAAACCCTTACAAATGGACCTATGTACCTCGGGTAAGGCACAAGGCTAAAAGTGTAGGAATTGTTTGAGAATTATTACAAATCAACAGAAATGTTTGAAAGATAAATTACTGATTTATGAAAGTAATTGGAATAAAGTCCTTTGCTTCCCAGTTGCACAGTCCTCCGTCAACAGTAGGGAAAATCCAGTCTTCCAAGTTGCTCTCCTCTTCACTATCCTCCAAAGCATTGACTCCATGATGGCTGATCTTCACTGGTGGTCCCCCAGCCCGGGAGCGGCGTATAGCCTTTTGAGCAGAAGCAGTGAAACCCAAGCCGGATTTATCTGATTTGAAATGAAAGTCTGGTAGCTGAACCCAGATTGTGCTTCTTCCTTCTTCAATCACAACCTTTGCATCTTTGAGGGATGACATCCGAGGCACAGGTTTGGTAATCATGGGTACAGAAGCCACCGTTTTGGTTGCTGCAATCTCCTGAGCTACCTCTTCAAAGTGTTGGAAAGGGGTCTCGATGAATTCACCATCTAATTCTGCATAGCATAAAGAATTTAGATGGCTTATCATGTACTCCTCTTCGCTGTGAACAATTATAATTTTCCCCTGGACAGGGTACTTGAGCATTTGATGCAGAGAAGAAGTGACGGCTCCAGCATTGTGAATCCAGGATCTTCCTAACAAGCAAGAATAGGAAGGACGGATATCCATCACATAGAATGTGGCGTTGAAGGTTTCAGTTCCCACTTTAATCGGGATGTCCACCTCCTCGTGGACCATCCTTTTAGAACCGTCAAAGGCTCTGACAATTATATGGCTGGGCTTCAGGGTTAGGCCTTCATAGTCCAATCTATCCAATGCTTTCTTTGGCAAGACATTTAGATACGACCCAATATCAACTAGAATGTGTGCTAGAGTAGTCCCTCTGCATTCCACTAAGACATGCAAAGCGTCATTATGCTTTCTCCCTTTAGATGTTAAATCGGCATCAGATAATCCTAGACCATTGTCAGCTTTTAGGCTAGCTACACATTCCTGGAACTGATCCGCAGAGGTTTCTTGTGGCACGTGGGCCGACTTCAAGAATCTGATCAGAGCTTTGGCATGAGCTTCTGAACAAAGCAGCAGAGCCAACATAGAAATCTTTGAGGGGGTTTGCCCCAGTTGTTCCACAACATCATAATCGCTTTTCTTGATTATTTTCAAAATCTCTTCCATTTCTTTTTGAGAGGTCTCAGGGATGACCAGTGGCTGAGCCCTCGTCCTGATGGGCACTTCTTGGATCCCTTTCCCTCTATCATCTGCAACAGCAGAGGGGACAACCACAAGAGTCACAACTTCTTCAATAACTGGAGCTCTCGCAGATATGTTGACCGGCACAGGGGTAACCTTAGGAGCATTTGAGGGTCCGAAGATTTCCCTTGGAGGAGCAATCTCTGGAGAGAAAATTCTTCCGCTACGAGTGATTTTACTCGTTCCAGCAATGTTTCCAATGCCGGAAGTCTCTTCATCAGAACTTTCTTCAGTTGATTCAATTTGTTTAATACCGTGGTAGAATATCTCTCCACCATAGTTCCACGATATTGATTTGTTGGACTTGTACGGGATGGGCCCCGACATAGTTATCTTCAAAAGTACAATCTTCGGATCGGATGTAATCTTAACAGGTCTTTTGGAGACCTTGGAAAGATTGGCGGATATGGTTATTATTGAAACATCATTGACAGGAGTCGGTGTAACAGGAGTCTTTTCAAAAAGGATTTCTTGATTATCCATTAGGCGTTGGATGCCTAACTTCAACAATGGACAGTCGGTTGGTAAGGATGAACAAAGGCAGCAATCTTCTTCACAACCTGGGAAAATCCCAGCTTTCAGTAAATTCAACTTGATTATTGGTAGAGGAGTTATCAAATCATCAACAGTAGCAACAAAAAGATCCTCTTCAACAGCATGGGCATTGTGGCCATGCCTTGGCATTGGAGCAAAGATCACATTCGGCTTTTCAGGGGCGTCGAATTCCACTTCTTTAGCATCTATCAAATTCTGAATCTTATTCTTGAGGGCCCAACAATTGTTGGTTTCGTGCCCTATACTCCCTGAATGATAAGCACACTTGGCATTCGAATGGTAGTACGAAGAAGTTGTATTCAGATTCTTCGGTGCCTCTTTCAGACTGGTAATGTTTAGCTTCAAGAGATGGGGTAAAACCTGAGCAAGAGTCATGTTTATCTGGGTGAACTTCCATACAGGCCTTTCCACCCTTGCTTGGTTGGTTCTAGGTTGATTGTTTCTGGGCTGATCAGCTGCAGACTTCTGAATCATTACGGCCTCCATCGCTGGCCGCCGCTCAACTCTTCCTTGACCTCTTTGGAAGTAGACAACTGAGACTTCTTTATTTGTTAGCAAAGGCTTTTTGATGGCAGCAGAAGCAAATGCATCTTTTTGAATTTTACCACTCTTGATTCCGGCTTCAACTCTCTCACCAGTTAGAATTAACTCGGTGAACCCCACAGACGAACTTCCTATTAGGTGATTAAAGAATGAACCTGACAGAGTCCCCAAAAACATATCTACTAACTCCCTCTCAGATAGAGGTGGTTGCACTCGTCCCGCCAAGTCTCTCCATTTCTGGGCATACTCCTTAAAGCCTTCATTCGAGACCATGCCCATACTCTGTAATTGAGTACGGGTTGGTGCTAAGTCCGCATTGTACTGATACTGCTTGTAGAAGGAAGCATCCAAATCCTCCCAATTGTGCATATCAGACCTCTCTAGCTGGTAGAACCAATCTAACTGCGTCCCCGAAAGACTGTCCTGGAAGAAATGGACCCACAGGTCTTTGTCAGAAGAATGTGGTTGAATTTTCCTGACATAGGACCGTAAGTGCATCTTTAGGAAAGACACCCCATCGTACTTAGCAAAGAGATGCACCTTAAACTTTGGAGGAATAATAATTCTAGAAACCAAACCCCACTCTTCAAATACCAGCCCAGGCACTCTCTGTATCTCCATGGCTTCCAGACGTTCTTCCAAGTTCTTGTATTTTTCATTTGTAGGAGGATACTGTTATTTTGAGTAATCCTCATCCTCTTCTTCTTCAGCTTCAGAATCAGAAGCCACTGCAACTCCTTTACCCTTTCCTTCACCCTCTTCAGATGTTGATGGGAAATCCAGGACCCTTCTGGCTTGACCTTCAAATCTTCGGCCCAAAGTAGCCACACCAACTCTCTTCTTCTTATTTTTCTCCTTTTCCTTCTCTAACAGAGCTTTGAGCTCCTCCTGACCCTTTACCAAGGTCATGAGTAGCTGTTGGAATTGTGAATTCTGCGCTTGCAAATCTTTGACCGTTTGTTCAATATCCATTTGGCTAAAATAAACAGCAGAGAGATGAGGAAACTTGGTGTGAAGACCTGTTTATGCATATGATGAATGAAATGTATTCATGTAATGCATTCAAGGATTCAGAAATTCAAATTTGCTTTAAACAAAAAGGAACAAACGTCATATTAATAAGATAGAATTTGTTAGTACATAAATTCCCCATGGGAAAAATAATACAAAATTCTAATGTAAAAAGACGTTGCGCATCCTCTTTGGTGCAATGTAGGTGTTGAGAGTATGCTCTTCGTGAAGTTGACGAGTAAGTTCTAAAACCTTCTTCTCACTGGCGTAAAATTGGGCTTCAAACGTATCGCATTCTCCCTTGAGCTGTATCCAACTCCTTTGTAAATCTTCCAATGATGTTGGCATGTCAGGATGTAGGAGGGTGTATGGAACCTCTCCTTCTATAACAGGCTCTTTAATCACAGGGAGCATGTAGGGGTAAGGCATCATAAGACTTTGGGCGCGGGTTCGTACCCACTTGAGGTAAGGCTCAAGGGGGATGGAATTATTGTGTCCCAAGGTCTTACTATCTACCTTGTTGGGCATCCTCCAAGCTCGGATGAACCTTTGTCGAAGTCCTTGATCGTTGTTGTCGAAGTCAAAAACCAAGTCTGGGATCAGCATGTCATGCGGGCCATCCCTTCAGGCATACCCAAACTGCCTCAGAGCCAGGAAAGGGTTATAGGTAATGCCTCCCCTAATACCAAGTAGAGGGACATTATGGAATTCCCCATAACGGTCAATGATGATAACATTTTCTCTGGATCGAGAACACCAATGAATATCTGAATGTGTAAGAGTCATCAATCGTTGTGACCACCTCAAGCCTTGCTCATTCTTCAAGAATGATTGGGGAAGATGATAAATAAACCATATTTCGAGTAGAGGAGTACAACACATGAGAACACCTCTTTTCCTCATTGTTCGAGTGTGAAAAGAGTGCAAGATATCTCCAAGCAGTGTAGGCACAGGGTTGCGAGCCATGAAGATTTTGATAGCATTGACATCTATAAGCTGGTCAGGGTTTGGGAACAAGACCAACCCATAGATGAGAAGAGCTACAATCTCCTCAAAAGCTTACAGGTCTAGAGAATTCCAGCATTCTTGAGCTTTCTCAAGCAGGAACTTTGCCAAGAAACCCTTGACACCACTTCTAGTCTCCCAATGACCTATGACATTAGATGGTTGCAAGTGTAAGGCTTAAGAAACATCTTCAGGCTTTGGATCTCTTTCCGTACCGTTGAAAGGTAGTTGATGGAGAATAGGAATCCTCAAGAGTTAAGAAAATTCCTCCAAAGTAGGCACTAACTGGTAGTCAGGAAATGTGAAGCACTGGTGTAGGGGGTCAAAGAACTGGAAGAGAACTTTCACCATGTCTTCCTCTGTGTTGGAGTTGACCAAGTTTAGAAGTCGACCATGTCTATTAGTGAATGGAGAATACTCTGGAATCTTGGAAGCAAGCTCCTTGAGTTGAGGAGGGATTCTCACAAGATTGACCTGAATAGTTTTCATGCGAAGTGATTCCATAACCTACAAAACAGGAACAAAGATGAAGATCCAAAATCCTTGAAATGGTTAGTGGATGCATATGATGCTTCATGATGTTCATGATGTTATGCACAAGTATATGTACAAGCAAATCACACAAGCTCCTAGTTTAGTCTTGCATGTGGTTTCATAGGTAAGTACCCTCTTGAAGTTTAGTTGGCTCAACCTGTCCTATAAGTAGTAACCGGGTTCTAAGGAGCTCAATATCTGGATTATTTTCTGTGTTCATTGTTTCAGTTTAGCCACTTTACTAGTGACCTAAATATTCAGAGAAAACAACCCTCAATGAGTGTAGTATCGAGTATCTACCAACTTCGGACTGCACCAAAGCCGGTCATCTCACTACATCCTAAAAGGCCAAGTTGGTCAAGTAAAGGTTCTAAAGTCCATTAGTGCTTCATGATATCACTCATCGGTCCCGTATTCTCTTTGACTGGCTCAAAGGCTACCGGTACGCACAAATATGTCACACTAATATAGCTATTGCTTAGACCATGTCGGTATACCCCGCACAGTTTCCACTACGTATTGCTATTTACCTATGAATGTTTCCCAAATCCGGGTAGAGGATTTCAAACCCAAACAATAGAACCAAATGTAAAGCAATCAAGGCAAACAAGATAAGCATGTAAAGGTGATCTAAACCCTAAGGTAACCCCACTTTTAAATTATCCCCAGTAGAGTCGCCAGTTCTGTGATACGATGGGAAAACTGACTTGAGATTTTGCGTTTGTGTTTGCAAATGATTCGGTTTAGCAAGAGTCACCACCGACTTTTTATTTTATCCAAAGGAAAGGTCAAAAAGCACAGGAAAGACCTTTGAGATGTTTTCTTGGGTTCGGGGGGTAGATTATGAAAAGGGAAGGTGCTAGCACCCTTTTCATCCATGGTTTTCCATGGGCTCTTAGTTACTTGTTTAGATCACTTGCTTTGCTTTTTCAATTGTTTGAAATGGTGCTTTGTGTGGTTTTGAAAGTATTTTGAAAAGAGGCCATCGTTTTGGCAATCTTTGTAATGATTCTTGTTTGAAGAATGTATACAAAGATGTATTGTCTTTTGAAAAATGTTTCAATGTTTGAAAGTTTGTTTGGAAATTGTTTTGAAATTGTGTATGTGTTTTTGAAAAAATCAAGGATGTTTGCAAATTTGATCAAGTAACTAGGAGTTGTCTACCCTACTCAAAGATCTTTCCTACACATTTGTAACCCTTTGACATTGTTGTTTTACCATTGCATTTGGTAAACAACCCTATCTTTAGATGTTAAGCGGGACGGGCGTGGGTCATCGTATGGCCATGATAACAATATTACCAAGTATCTTAGCAAGTTTTTGAGGGACTAGATCATTTTTTTAGGCAACCAAGATAGCGTCATCGAGGGACTATGATCTTTTGTTTTTTTGCATTGATTTTGCCAAGATACCTAGCATGTATACCATGGCCATGTTTTAAGGCAACACAGTGGATGAAACCCTAGGGGTGCTTGTGTGCATTGTGTTGTCATTTTCATGCATTTTTGTCTTGTGTTTAGTCATGCTATTTGTTTGATTTTTTGGTTATCATACAAACCCTAGTTTTACTGTCATGCATCATGAAAGCAATAAATGCGTAAAAGTAAATCTAAGACTATTACAACATTATTATGGGGAGGGGGGTACAAGTTTGAATAAGGGGATATTGCTCAAAATAAAACCCTAAAAACTATTACAACCATATTGAATTTATTGTACAAATAAATAAATGGACAATTATTTAAATATACAATTAAATATAAGTATGCAAAATGTTTTTGTATTTATTTTTATGTATGTAAAAAATGAAATTATTTAATGTCTTAAAACAATAAAATAATATGATTATTTTTGGAAAGGGTGAAAACCCTAATTTTTGGTTTTAAAAGAAAATATATTATATGATTTATTTATTCATTTTTTGTTTAAGAAAAATAATAATATATACAAAAAATGTTGAAAAATTAAATATTGTATGAAAATATTAATTTGAGTGTATAAATAATAAAAATAAAAATATATAATATTTTTGTATTATTTACAAATTTTATTGTAAAAAAATAAAGTATATATTATTTAATAAACTATTCTTATGCCAAAAAAATAATAAAAATAATAAAACAAAGTGTGAAAATTTAAGAAAATATTTTTGGTGATTTTTAATATTTAGAAAAAATAAATAAAGTCAAAAAATGTGAAATATGCAAGAAAATATAAAAGATAAAAGAAATGGGCCAAGGGGGTGCAAATATTAGAATGGAGGGTGAAGAAGTGAAAAACACAAGAAGGGGGGTTGAATTGTAAAACTTGAAATCAAATGCAGACAACACGTTATTTTTATCCTGGTTCGTTTGATCTCAAACTACTCCAGTCCACCCGTCAAGGTGATTTCGCCTCTCTCCAACAAGGTCTTAATCCACTATATTCAACTGAATATTACAACTGCTTTAACAACTGCTAAAGCCTTCTTGAGTCTAAACCACAAAACGGTTTCTCAAAGAAATTCTTTCTCACAGAAAAATGAATACTATGTGTTGAATATTTTCTATAAAAACTTTATATCACTACTGTGATAATACACAAAATTAAGCTTAGGTGAAACTAAGATGCTATATCTAAAGAGTAAGCAATTTGAGAGATATAGCAAGTTGTATGAGTGATGATGAAGATGATTTGCCTTTTTGCGTGTAAAGAGTTGTAGAGCATTAGCCAATCCATTTCTCCCTGACTTGTTTATATAGCCTTTGGAAAAGATACGTTGTAGTCAGTTATACCATTTCAATGTCCATTACGTTCTTTCCATATTGAGAAGATCTTTGTCTTGGAATAAAGCCGTTGGTAATAAAGTGTCTTGAATGCACAGTACCGTTTGTCAATTCAGCGTGTTATTTGCTTTGGCTTATTTTGACGCTTCTAGGTGCTGATGATATTGTTTTGGTCTTGATCAGAGTTTGGAGTATGTTAAGCGCAGATCTGTTCATCAAGCTTCAGCGTAAGCACATGCTTTGATCTTCTGATGCTGGCATATGAAATTTCATCTTCTGATGCTGGCATATGATATTTCATCTTCTGATGCTGATGTTGATATTCTTATGCTGATATCCATCAGAGTTTCTGTAAATGCACAATGTAATTTTTAGGTAGCATATATGTCTCATATGAATTTTACAATTTATTTAATCTAGCATTTTGTTATCATCAAAACTTTAACCTAGGGTAGTAGATTCAAACTTTGTTCTAACAATCTCCCCCTTTTTGATGATGACAAAAACCGGATATTTTCAATTGAAATTTAAAGAAAATTATCAGAGATAACCGAATAATAAATTTGTATCAGCGATAAACAGAAAGGTATCAAATATAAGAAGATAGGGAATAGAAAGGTATCAGAGTTAAGGAGATAAAAACTTGTCAGAGTTATGATCAGAAAAACTCCCCCTGAGTTTATTACTTCCCTTTAATTCCATGAGTTCTTTAGCATCATATCTTTATTGAACTTCTTTGAGCATCAGATCTTTCCTTTTCCAGATCAGAGCTTCAGTGTATTGGAGTTCATCAGATTCTTGTACCTGTAAGCTTATGCAGAACAAAGAAACATTCAAGTATATCAGTGTTAGAATGTTTGAGACTTTTGTCTCAGTAATCTGTTATTGAAAAATATCATTCTTTCTCCCCCTTTTTGTCAGCAATCAAAAAGTGCAAATAATTGAAGTTAAAAACGATCAGTGCAGAAAAACGATTGTATTCAGTTCAGAGCTCAGAAAATATTACAGATAACATGTAAAGAAAACAATGAAAACATCAAGAAAAAAAATCTAAGGTTGGGGAGGAAGGCGTGTGAACAGAGCTTCTAGCATGTTCTTAATTTGATCAGTGGTTTCCTTCTGCTGATGCACCATGCTGACTACTGAGTCAATCTTGCTATCCTGAACATCCATCCTTTCCTTCATTCGTTGATCATTCTCATCCATTCTCTCCTGTAGTCGAAGATCATTTTGCTTCAGCTCTTCAAGAGTCTGTCTGTCCAATGCAGCTTGAGAGATGTCAGAATCAGGATGCTTCTGAGAGCTTTCTGCAATAACTTCTTCTTGACTTAAATCTTCAGCTGGAATCGTCTGTTCTTCTCCTGGTTGAACTGTTGAAGCTGGACGCTTTTCAGACCAAGGCTCACTGTCCAGATGAAGCACTTCCTCCTTCAGCAGCTGACTCAAAATAGGACCTTCAATTTCTTTCAGCAGATTTCTGAAGTTCTGTTGAGCCTGTTCATAGCTTAGGTCTTGTAGCTTGAAGGTTTCAGCGCATACCCATCCTCTGAATTGTGTCCAGAGTTGGTCTGAAATAGCAGGATCAATCACTCCCGGACTAGCCTGTTTTAGAGAAGAAATCCACTTTTGCATATCTGTTTCAAAATTCAAGATGCTAGAACCAACATCTGGTTGTTTGGGTTTGGGAATGGCAGTTTTATTGATAATGGAAGCAAAGCGTTCAAGGACTGTTAGATTAATGAAGGTCTTGCTGTGGTCATTTGGATTTTGCTTGGGTGAGGGAGTAGGAGAATCAGGAATGATTATTGGAGTGGATGGGGTATTAGGTGGAGTAATTTCTGGTGAGGATGGTAGTTGAGGGATATTAACAGTGGTACCACCAGGAAATTGAATGGCTAAGGGTTGTGGTTCAGATGATTCAAATGATTGAGTTTCAGGGGTTTGAGCCTCAGAGTGTTGAGACTCAGAGTGTTGAGACTCAGGTTGTGGAGATGATTCGTGTTGAGGTGAAGGTGGATTAAGTTCTGGTTGTGGAGATGGAGGTTGTGGAATTTCTGGTTGTGGTGAATGTGGATCTTCTGGTATTGGTGAGAGTGTAGTTTCTGGTTGAGGTGAGTGGGGAGTTTCTGGTTGAATATTTGGATTTTCTATATGGGAAGCGGAAGAGTGTTGATCTATTTCTGAAAGAACTTTTTCAAGTTCTGGTTCTGTTATGGTTGTAGGTTTTGGATTGTGAGATTTGGCGTGGGATCTTCTGAGGGTTAATGACTCAGAAGGGTCAAACTCAGGTTCAGTATCATCAATGGTTGGAATGGGAATTGGGATTTCAAATGAAGCTGGGGTTGGAATAAATGTTGGAACAACAGATGAATTTAAAACATTAACAGAAGACAGATTGCCTCTCTTCTTTGGGGTCTGCTGAGACGGTCCTTCTGATGCAGCCTTTCTCTTCTTAGTTTTCTTCAGAGTAACCTCTGGTGTTTGCTGGTGAAGATCTTTAATGTTCAGATCAGGATCAGTGCCATCAGCTTTACAAGCATCCAAGTATCTGAGAATAATGACTAGTTTAGAGTCAATCTCAGAGAACATAGGAAAGTCGTCCAGATGGACTCTTCTGCTGGTGATTTCAGCATGAGGAGTGACGTTGGGCTCCTTCCTTATATTCTCTATCAGCTTCATCTTCTTCAGATTCTTGGCATTCAGCTGCTTGCCAACATAAGGTTCTAGAGAGCTTATTTCCTGTGCCTCTGTCAGGTGTTCAATCAGCCTATTCTCCGTTAGAATATCTGATATCAATCTGCCGAAGGGTATCCAATCCCTTTTAGTCCTTTCTTCTTATCTCGTTTCCTTGACGCTTGTCTTCAGATGATTGAACATAAGATGAGCTAGGTTGATCTTGGACTTCTTTGCAATAAAATAAATAAGAAATTGCTTATCTATGTTTATATAGTTAGGAGAGCTTGTAGGCTTCCTGTGGTTGAAGCAGCCCAGAATAATCTTCGCCCAAATTCTGTGCTGATCTTTCAAATCTCTGATTTTGCTAGAGGGAACCCCATGTGTGAAAATATCTCTTGCAATTAGGGCAGAGTTTGCACATCTATCTGCCATGTCAATACAGCGGATACCACCACCAGTGTATCCAATCAGCCTTACAATGTGATCTTCAGTAATCACTATCTTCTTTCCCATGATATATGAAGTAACCTGATGAGTTGATGAAGATGCATGAATCCATAATTCTTTAACCAAAATTGGAAACGTTGGACCCACCAACCTATCAAAGTATCTTTCCCAACCTTGTGCCTTAATTTCTTCAGACAAATCAAAGCCATTTTCCTTCAAACTGATGAAATCAACTATCAATTCTGACAGAACTTCCAAGTTCTTGACCGGAGTAAGGAGCGTTCTGAAGGGAATCTGATACTGTTCAGAAGAAGCATCTTGCTTGGAACCTGCAGAAGGAGTGCTAGAGGATGCCATGTTCACACAAGGGTTTTTGAGAAAAAACTTGAAAAGGGTTTCTTTGAGGAAAAAGCTTGAAAACACAGTAAGAACACAGAAAATATTTTGAAGATTGTAAGTGACGGTAAAAAGTGAATGAATGATGTTTAAGGCGTTTAAATAGGTTTCAAAAAGTGTTTTGAAAATATAAACGTTTTAAGAGAGAGAATTAAATCATGATTACTCGCATTTAATGTTGGCTGATTTTGGGGGATTTAGAAAGATATTAGGAACGGTTACCCATGACATGTGTCTCAATGCATCCAATCAGCGTTTTGCCTTCTCAGAAGCGTGCACGCGTGTTCTGCCTCAGGAATTAGCTGATGACTGGATGCCACTTGTTTGATTTAGTGAACAGCACATCTATCCTTGAAATGAAACGCTCAGATCTTTATGGATAGAATCTGATACAATCTGCATGTCTAAATTTCTGAAAGAAGATTGATCAGAAGTTCACAGCAAAATAAAACACATTCTAAAGGTTAATATATAAAATTAAAACATTTTTACTCTAGGCAGAGCTTCATGCTGAGATGTTTCAGAATGAAGTTGAACCTATCTTCAGAAAGTGGTTTTGTGAAGATATCAGCCCATTGATGGTCTGTATCAATAAATTTTGAGTTTAAAATGCCTTTCTGAATATAGTCCCTAATGAAATGATGTTTTATTTCTATATGCTTAGCCCTAGAATGCAAAATTGGATTTTTACTTAAGAAAATGGCAGAAGTGTTGTCACAGAGTATAAGAATGTTACTCTCAAATATCTGGAAGTCTTCAAGCTGACTTTTCATCCAGAGCATTTGTGTGCTGCATCCTGCTGTTGCTATGTACTCAGCTTCTGTTGTTGATAGCGCAATTGTGGATTGCCTTTTGCTGGACCAAGAGATCAGATTTTCTCCCAGAAACTGGTAGATTCCATAAGTACTTTTACACTCTGCTCTGTCTCCAGCAAAGTCAGCATCACAGTAACCTACTAAGATGTAATCACTAGATTTTCTATAAAATAAACCCAGATTAGTAGTACCTTTCAGATACTTGAAAATTCACTTAACAGCTGTTAAGTGAGATTCTCTAGGATCTGATTGGAATCTTGCACAAATGCATACACTGAATAAAATATCAGGCCTTGAAGCCGTCAGATAAAGAAGAGAATCAATCATACCTCTGTAGACCTTCTGTTCTACCTTTTTGCTTACCTCTTCTCTTTCCAGAATGCACGTGGGATGCATTGGAATCTTTGATGACTTACATTCTGAGAGATCAAATTTCTTCAGAAGTTCTCTGACATATTTTCTCTGATGAATGTAAGTTCCCTCTGGAGTTTGATTGATCTGAATTCCTAGAAAGAATTTCAGTTCCCCTATGAGGCTCATCTCAAATTCTGCCTGCATACACTTAGCAAATTTTCTTGCAAGAGAAGGATTAGTAGATCCAAATATAATATCGTCTACATAAATCTGACACACTAAGATGTCATTCTTAACTGTCTTACAGAATAAGGTTGTGTCCACTTTCCCTCTGGTGAATTCTTTTTCTAACAGAAAGTTACTTAGTCTTTCATACCAAGCTCTGGGAGCTTGTTTCAGACCATACAGTGACTTCTTTAGTTTGAAAACATACTTTGGATTTTTTGTACTTTCAAAACCAGGGGGTTGGTGCACATAAACCTCTTCTTCTATATAGCCATTTAAGAATGCACTCTTGACATCCATCTGATATAGAGTGATGCCTTTATTAACATCAAAAGAAATTAAAAGTCTGATAGATTCTAACCTGGCGACTGGAGCAAAGGTTTCTGTATAGTCTATCCCCTCTTGCTGACTATAACCTTGTGCTACCAGACGTGCCTTGTTTCTGATGACTTCACCTTGTTCGTTCAGTTTGTTTCTGAACACCCATTTTGTTCCAATGACGTTGAATCCTTTTGGTCTGGGAACTAGATCCCACACGTCATTTCTGGTGAATTGATTCAGCTCTTCTTGCATTGCTAGAATCCAGTCGTTGTCCAGAAGTGCTTCATCAATTGAAGAAGGTTCAATCAGAGAAACAAGTCCCATGAGGGAGTCTTCAGAGTTTCTGAAGCTGGCTCTTGTTCTGATTGGATCTTCCTTTCTTCCTAAGATTGTTTCTTCTGGGTGATCCATGCTGCTTCTAGATAGTCTTTTCTGAGGTTGATCAACAGATGTTGTTGGATTGCTCGCAGTGCCTCTTTCTGATGTTGAAGGAGTGTCTTTGTTGAGAGCTTCTGATGACTTGTCTTCAGAACCTGTGAATTCAACTTCCATACCTGCAAAGACTTCATTCTGCTTTGACTTTTCAGAGTCAAGCTTATCATCAAAACGAACACTGATTGATTCTTCCACAATCTGTGTTTCTGTATTGTATACTCTGTACCCTCTTGAGCGTTCAGAGTATCCTAACATAATACACTTCTGTGCTTTAGAGTCAAACTTGTTCAAATAATTTTTTGTATTTAACATAAAACAAGTACATCCAAATGGATGAAAATATGAAATGTTGGGCTTTCTGTTCTTCCACAATTCATATGGAGTCTTTTCCAGAATATGTCTTATGGAGATTCTCTTCTGAATGTAGCATGCTGTGTTTATTGCCTCTGCCCAGAAGATCTTAGCAACGTTTGTCTCGTTGATCATGGTTCTGGCCATTTCTTGCAATGTTCTGTTCTTTCGTTCTACAACTCCATTTTGCTGGGGAGTTCTAGGACAAGAGAAATCATGCAGAATGCCTCTGTCATTAAAGAATGACTCAAAATCTTTGTTTTCAAACTCACCACCATGATCACTTCTGACTTTAACGATTCTAAGATCCTTTTCATTCTGAACTTGGTTACAGAAGGTGACAAACACAGAGTGTGACTCGTCCTTGTGTCTTAAGAACTTTACCCATGTCCATCTGCTATAGTCATATACGATTACTAACCCGTACTTCTTGCCACTGACTGAAGCAGTTTTAACTGGTCCAAATAAGTCAATGTGCAGAAGTTCTAATGTCTTAGAGGTGGAAACAACATTTTTAGATTTGAAAGCAGGTTTTGCAAACTTGCCTTTCTGACATGCTTCACACAGAGCATCTGAATTGAACTTCAGATTAGGAAGTCCTCTGACCAGATTGAGTTTATTAATTTGAGATATTCTTCTCATACTAACATGCCCCAATCTTCTGTGCCAGATCCATTGCTCGTTGTTAACAGACAGAAGACACTTTACATTCTGACTTTTCAGTTCAGAAATTTTGATTTTATAAATGTTGTTTTTCCTCTTTCCATTAAATAGGATATTCCCATCTTTCTGACTAACAGCTTTACATGATTTTTGATTAAAGATTATATCATAACCGTTATCACTTAATTGACTTATGGATAACAGATTATGCATTAATCCATCTACTAATAGAACATTATTTATAGAGGGAAGGTTTCCATTACCTATTGTTCCAGAGCCAATGATCTTTCCCCTCTGATTGCCTCCAAAGCCTACGTGGCCTCCAGGCTTAAGTTCCAGGCTTTGGAACATATGCCTTCTTCCCGTCATGTGTCGTGAGCAGCCAGAGTCCAGGTACCATAACTGGTGTTTCTGATTTGCTGCTAAAGATATTTGCAACATGTATTATTTTATCCTTAGGTACCCATATTTTCTTGGGTCCTGATTTGTTAGCTTTACCAAAACTCTGGTTGAATTTTGGTTTCACATAATAATCACTACTGGTATATTTAATGTCATGTGTGTGACCATACACAAATTGTGAATTCAGAGGAGTGCGTTTAATAATTAAATCCATGGCATTCTTTGGTGTAGGTACCTTACCTTGGTATCCTATTCCCTTTCTGCCGTTTCTGCTAACTCCATAGATCATTGAAGCCATTCTGCTTCTATCTATGCTTTTAGCAAGGAACTTCTGAAAGTCGTGATCATACTCCTTGATGATCTCATCAGCGCTGCTGGGAGTTTCAGAAATTGTTTCCTTCTGAGAGTTTTGTAAAATATTTTCTAATTTTGAAATTTTATTTTTCAACTCAGAATTTTCCAATTTGAGACTCTCAGTTTTATCAGAGTCAGAATCAAGATTCCTTTTTAGGTTTCTGAATTTAACTCTGATCTGCTGATATCTTTCCAGAATTTTGTTAAGGCTTTCAGCAAGTTCAGCCTTAGTAAAATTAATTGCAAAGTCAGGGAATACCTCTTCGGTGTCTGATTCAAAGTCTGATTCAGAAGCTTCACTGTCTTCTGATATGTTAGCCATGAGAGCTATGTTTGGTCTCTCATCATCTGGATTTGAGTCAGCTTCAGACGAGTCAGAGTCATCCCATGTAGCCATGAGACTCTTCTTCTTTTCCCTTCCAAACTTCTTTTTGGGCTTTTCCCTCTGAAGCTTTGGACAGTCACTCTTGTAGTGTCCTTGCTCGTTGCACTCATAGCAGATGATGTCCTTGGTGTTTGGCTTTCTACTTCCTGAGGAGCCTTCAGATCTTCTGAATCCAGAGGAGGAGTCTGATCTTCTGTATCTGGAGGAGGACTCATTCTGATCTGATCTTCTGGTATTCCTAAACTTTCTTTGCCTCTGCTTCCATAGTTGGTTCACTCTTCTAGAGAGGAGGGAAAGTTCGTCTTCTTCTGATGAGGACCCATCAGAGGTTTCTTCAACAGCCTGCAAAACTTTGGAGTCAGATTTTCTGTTAGACTTTAAAGCTAAAGGCTTACCTTGCTTCTGAGGTTCATCATCTTCTAGCTCTATCTCGTGACTTCTGAGGGAGCTGATAAGTTCCTCCAGAGAGATTTTGTTGAGATCTTTAGCTAGCTTCAGCGCTGTAACCATTGGCCTCCACTGTTTTGGCAAGCTTCTGATGATCTTCTTGACATGATCAGTAGTAGAATACCCTTTGTTCAGAACTTTGAGACCAGCCACCAGAATTTGAAATCTTGAGAACATAGTTTCAATAGATTCACTTTCTTCCATTTTGAATGCCTCATATTTCTGAATGAGCGCAAGAGCTTTAGTTTCTTTGACCTGAATGTTGACTTCATGCGTCATTCTGAGAGAGTCAAACATACTCTTTGCAGTGTCTCTGTTAGATATCTTTTCATATTTAGCATAAGAGATGGCGCTGAGAAGAATAGTTCTGGCCTAGTGGTGATTTTTGAAGTCACGCTTTTGCTGATCAGACATTGCCTTCCTGTCAATCTTCTGACCACTTGCATTCACTGGGTGCGTGTATCCATCTGCCACCATGTCCCACAGATCAGCATCATGTGCCAGAAAGAAGCTTTCTATTCTGTCTTTCCAGTAATCAAAATTCTCTCCATCAAAGACTGGAGGTTTGCCGCTGAATATGTCTCTATCTTCATTGTTGTCATTGCTGGTGTGTTGATATGTTCCTGCCATTGTGTTTTTCTGACGCTGGATCTTGTACTGACACAGTTAAGTGTTTTAGCTCAGAACCAGGCGCTCTGATGCCAATTGAAGAAGTGAAAAACACAAGAAGGGGGGTTGAATTGGAAAACTTGAAATCAAATGCAGACAACACGTTATTTTTATCCTGGTTCGTTTGATCTCAAACTACTCCAGTCCACCCGCCAAGGTGATTTCGCCTCTCTCCAACGAGGTCTTAATCCACTATATTCAACTGAATATTACAACTGCTTTAACAACTGCTAAAGCCTTCTTGAGTCTAAACCACAAAATGGTTTCTCAAGGAAATTCTTTCTCACAGAAAAATGAATACTATGTGTTGAATGTTTTCTATAAAAACTTTATATCACAACTGTGATAATACACAAAATTAAGCTTAGGTGAAACTAAGATGCTATATCTAAAGAGTAAGCAATTTGAGAGATCTAGCAAGTTGTATGAGTGATGATGAAGATGATTTGCCTTTTTGCGTGTAAAGAGTTGTAGAGCATTAGCCAATCCATTTCTCACTGACTTGTTTATATAGCCTTTGGAAAAGATACGTTGTAGTCAATTATACCATTTCAATGTCCATTACGTTCTTTCCATATTGAGAAGATCTTTGTCTTAGAATAAAGCCGTTGGTAATAAAGTGTCTTGAATGCACAGTACCGTTTGTCAATTCAGCGTGTTATTTGCTTTGGCTTATTCTGACGCTTCTAGGTGCTGATGATATTGTTTTGGTCTTGATCAGAGTTTGGAGTATGTTAAGCGCAGATCTGTTCATCAAGCTTCAGCGTAAGCACATGCTTTGATCTTCTGATGCTGGCATATGAAATTTCATCTTCTGATGCTGGCATATGATATTTCATCTTCTGATGCTGATGTTGACATTCTTATGCTGATATCCATCAGAGTTTCTGTAAATGCACAATGTAATTTTTAGGTAGCATATATGTCTCATATGAATTTTACAATTTATTTAATCTAGCATTTTGTTATTATCAAAACTTTAACTTAGGGTAGTAGATTCAAACTTTGTTCTAACAGAGGGTGTCAAAAGCAGAAATAGCCAGGCCCAGCCCACGTTCCACTTCATCCCTGTCCTTGGAATCAGAAAACGCGTGCGCCATATGCAAACTTGTAACTCCTGCATACGTGCTTAAAAACAACATCTTGCAACATGAAAGTTATAGCTCATCATCACACGATTCTAATTATATAAAAAACTTAATCTAACTCTCAAAGACCAGAGAGAATTTCATTGGCCCTAAATTCTAACCTAGTTTTTTCAGCATCTTCATCATCTAAATTCTCCTAGCTCAGATAATATAAATGGAAGCTATGCATATGTACAGCTCAAGCAACTTGGAGACTACATTTTTGCTTCACAAACCTAAGCTTAATGATGCCTAAATAAGGAGTTAGAAACTTGAGAAATACTTGTTTCAGTCAAGTTCGAATATGGCAATGTAGCAAATTTCAGTGAGGCCTGAAGTTCTTTTGAACTTACTTGATGTTCCCTTGACCTTTCCCAATACTTAGCTTGCTTTGAAATGGCTTGAATCTCCTTGTAGAAGTCAACCTGCAAACTCAGAATTTGAAAATGGTGAATCTTGAAAATTAAGTTACAGTTGATGAACAATGGCTTGGATAGTTCAGGTGGGTTGTAGAGAATGTGTTTGAAGTGGTTTCAAGGAAAACGCACGAGTGAAATATGTTTTGGCTTGGTGTTTGCAGAGATGGCCCTGTTTTGGGCAGAAGTTGGTGTTTTTGTGTTTTGGGTGTTTGGAAGCTTGGCAATTCGTGTTTTCTGGCTTGGTATATTATGCTGAACTTGTTTCAAATGGTCACAAGGCTTGGTTTTAACAGATGCACAAGTTATGGAACTTTTGCAAGGTTTCTTGTTTTTGAAGCAAAAGGTGAGTTGACAAAATCCAAGGTTGTATAAGCTAGCTTGAGGCCTGCTGAGAGTTGGTGAGCTTTTCCTGATGTTTGTGGATGATGTTTGTACAAAGAGACAGGTTCATGGCTCAAGATAAACTAAATTGCAAAAAGTGTGCTTTATGGAAATGGTATTACAACCTTTATACCATTTTTGGAATAAATCAATGTGTAATGCTCCATAACTCAGAACAATGCCTTTGTCCAATGTATTTGCATTTAATTAAGGAGTGTGGAAAGGTTTAAGGCCTGTAAAAAAAGTACAAGCATGCTTAGGACAGAATTGCAACTTGTAGCAATGTGCAAAATGCCATGGACAAAAGTGATGATTTGCCATTTTCAAACTTTCGATTCTCCCTAACCATAAATGATCTTGGAGATTTCTTGGAAATTTTGTAAAGATTTTAACATGATCTACAATCCATCTTTGAAATTAATTTTGAGATTCCACTTGGAACTAGGTGAAAAGTTGCCATGAAGATAGGTCAAAATCCTGCCTAAACTAGGGCAAAAATTCACTAAGTTAAAAGTTTCAAGGACCCTTATTCACAAAATCATAACTTGAGATACAAGAATCTTTTTAGAAAACTTTGTGAATCAAAGTTGTATATGTTGTGGAGGACTACAACTTTCATGTTGGACGTTTTCTTTGAATCCAATTACATCATGGGGAAAAAGTTAGGCAAATTGGGAAAAAATAAGAAATTTTCATAACTTAGAAAATTTCTAAGATATGAAAATTTTCCATTTTAAACCCTAATTTCCAAAATTAGGTTTCTTGGTGAACAAGTTTCATGTTTTGACACATCTTGATGAAAAATGACCCTTGGCACTTGATTTTGACCAAAAAGTCAAAGTTTGACTTTTCAGTATACAGTTGATTTTTGATCAGTTGACTGGAAAATTCATCTATCAATCCAATGCATTTGAGATCTTTTGAACCTTGTGATTAGGTCAAGATGATGTCATTGATTCCTTTAAACCTTTCTTGAACCCAATTTGCCATTGGCTAGGTTAAAAATCAGAAATTGCCCTTCTGCAGTCAAAACCCTAAAAATGACCATTTTGCCCTTTTGATGATCTGATCAAATTTCTTGAGGAGTTGTGGTCTAAACTTGATCAAATGATTCATATGAGCCTATAATGTTGATGTGGTTAAAAAATTATGAGGTTTGATTGTAAATTAGCCACAATTAACTTTTTCCCCAATACAGTTGATTTTTAGGTCAACTGTCCAATTGACTGGGCAAAAATTTTATTTAAAGCTTGAAACTTGGTATGGGAAATCTTAGAGGTCCAACATGAAGTATGAAAGTCACATTAGGCATTAAAAATCCAAATATCCTTGTGCAAACTCAAACCCTAATTTCAGGTCATCAGTGCAAGAAGATGTCTTGAGTTGAGCAAACCCTAATCTGGTCTGGAGTCCAAAGAGTCTTGTGAGGGGAAATCTTGATAAAATGAGAGGGCAAATTTTGAGGTACAACACACTATTATTATCAGGTTCATATATATATATATATATATATATATATATATATATATATATATATATATATATATATATATATATATATATATATATATATATATATATATATATATATATATATATATATATATATACACGTACAACATGCTTACAAGGATTGAAAAATGTATGAGTTTAATGTTTGAAATATATGGGAAGTCTATGAAACAAAATTTTAAATTTTGTTTCTGATTCTGCGCTGCGTGTCGTTTGTCATACAAGCGTGATGTCCATCACGCTTCAAAAAATTTATCCCGCTCGGCACAATAATGTGCCCCTCGACACGGAGTTAGAAACATAATCATTTCTGTTTTAAACGCAGAAACCCTTAATCTCTTCTTCTTCTCATTTTCTTCAAACTTCTCTTTGACTCCATTATACCTCCTCCTGTTTCACTACCTTCATTATCATTATCATCGAAATTCATTAATCCCCACTCATTACGCTCATTATATTTCTCTACATATACACCCTCCAAACGCACTTCCATTCCAAACCCCCTAACTTCTCACACAAAGCTCTTACTCATTCCTCCATCTTTGCTTCAACAATGGCACACAGAAGTTCAAGACCAGCGCCAGACCTTTCGAGAATTACATTTCGAAATAGGGAAGTCGGAGAACATCAAAGGGCTCAATATCTCAAATTTTATTAACACTCTGTAGTTCCTACACGGTATGTTGATATTGAGTGTTTGTGCAAATTAGGATTTCTTGATAGTGTGCAGTGGTTACTCCGAAACTCTGATTTAGCATTCGTCTGCACACAGAATCTTCCAACGTATGAGTCGCTAACTTTGGAATTTTTTATCTCGTTCTCATTCAACCAGTCGTGCAACAAAATCCATCACCTATCCGGCTCAGTTACTTTTATAATGTTCAACGATGAATATTCTATAACTCAAAACACTCTGAGTGATTTCTTCCACTTCCCTCGTGGAGAGGTGGTACACCACCGTATCCCTACAGACCAAGATTGGGCACCTACAGCTTTCAATATTTGGAAAGCTCTCTCTGATGAGGAACAAAATAGTTGGGAGGGACTTTATGCTTCATCCATTCATAATCCTGCAATTAGGTATTTTCACCGTGTCGTATCCAACACTATTTTTGGGAGGATTAACAACAACAAGGTTAATTATAAAGAATTGTTCCTCCACCATTGTGCCTTTACTCCCAACCAAAAGATCAACATGAGCATGTTCCTTCTATCACATATCCAGTCTTTGTATGCAAGAGGGTCTACGCATTTCTGCATTGGCGGGCTAGTCACCTCTATAGCACTTGGCCTGCACCTCGAAGACAAGCTTGCAAATCTGCCACCACTGCCACCCACTTTCATTGACATCGACAACTGTCGGGATGGCCACTTGATTAAGGTCAGAGGAGATGGTAGGTATAATCTGATGGTGCGTAACAGAGTTGTCCCCAGTGTCATTTTGCTAAACATTGCACTTATTGATATCACAAACATGGAAAAGTTGCTTTATGACCTTAATGCTCCTGACCCTGGAGATAATGCACAAAACAACCGAGGGAATGTCCAAGTTGATGAAATGGAGCAAGAAATGGAACATGGAGATACTGAACAACAAGCTCCTTCTGAAAACATTGCAAGCACGTCTGCGAGACCCGAAAGAAGACGTGAAAGAGAACCGGCCTTAAATGATGACATTATGGCTTCCATCATGCAACAAGATGAAAGAGAGCAAGCTATGTAGAACAATCAAAATGCAACGATGCAACTTATGCTTGCTATGTAAACTCAGCAGCAAGAATATGACAAAAAAATGAGTGCCCGACTGCAAGATAAACCGAGCAAATGGCAGCCTTAATTGTACGCATGGATGGTTTTCAAGAATATATATACCATGTGGGTATGCTTCATCCTCCAGGTGGACGTGATAGACGTGGCTGACTACGAGGGCGAGGAACAGGACACGATAATGAGCAATAATAGATCAGTTTTTATCTCTCTTCTCGTTTCCTATTTTTTTAAGCATTGGGACACTGTATGTTTCAAGCTTAGGGGAGTTGGTTAGTTAAGGATCACTTTATTGCTTTCTTAGTAGATCTTTTATTCCCATTTTTATTCCTTGTAATCAACAAAATCTTTGTACTTTTGAGTTCGTTTATGCAATTTTTCCGCTATTATCTAATTTCCCCACTTTCTTGATCCATAACAAATTTTTTGTCCGTTACTTGTATAACCTGACGCATTCGAAGAGTATACAACTTGCTCACTTTATAAAGATATATGAGAAACCTTGAGTGAAACAGAAGTACGATGGATATTGTAGTAACACTTTAAATCCCCAAATTGCGCTAGATCGATTTCAGTACCCTTTATATTGAAACCTTAAACTTTAGTTTTAATGTGGCCCTGAGTAGTTTATTTAGCAATCAACATTGTCTTAAACACAAACTACGTAGGGAGTCGATGAATATAAGTGAATGATCCAGAGTATTTAAAAGATACATGCTTTACTTTAAGAAAATAGGGAATGTACCAATTAAGTTAGGTGACGCTCATCCGGTCACTAAATCCAACAGATGCAGAACCTACATTATATAACATAGAAACCCATTGTTGGTTGGTTCAGAGGTGTCTGGTACTGAACTTGGCAGGAAGGACTATAGTCCGATCCCCCGCAACTTGCAATTGGGTGAATTAAAGGAGGTTACCACATTTATGTTCTAGAACCTCATGTTTAAAAGGATCATATTCACTAACAGGATACTCTACTATGTGCTTGTAAAGATAAAGGGCTTAATGTGATTGCGCTAGAATGAAAATGGGGGAAATTTAGCAAAAAGAATTAGGTTGAGCTATAATGGCATGACTGGAATTGGTCTGCACAATGGGGGGCGTTTAGTTTTATTACTGTGTATTTTGTGTTATATTGAGCTTATGTTTCTGGAAAAACATTAGCAACCTCTTACGAATCGAACTGCATCATGTATTTGCTTTTAACTTGTGCTTTATTATTTTTATACTACTATTTTTCTTGAGGAAACGCAAAGGTTCAAGCTTAGGGGAGTTTGATAACACGAAAAGTTATAGCATTTTTTACCCAATTTAAACAGATAAAGCTTCTGATTCTTTGTTTATTATGTCACATTTTATCTCTATTTATAGCATATTTCAGGTACTTAGCTTTTGCAAGACATAAATGAGAAAAGGAAGAAAAACAATGGAGAAATGAAGAAGAAATGGCCATTTAGCAGCATTTAGCAGCATTCTGTATCAGAAGGCGTGCTGCTCACCACAGGCGCGTGTTGCCCGTCAGAAGTTGTAAAATGTTCCCTCGGCACACTTCATGTCCCGACCGGCATGAAGTAAAGATGTGTACCCTATGTCACAGTGCGCATGACGCTCGTGACAACCCATACAACTACTACAAAAATATCTCCACGAAGCGGACGAAACAGACATTTTTGTCGAATTCTTCTCCATGATGGAAGAACGAGGATTAATGGGATTATTCCTATTTTTGCTCACCATTTGGAATCTGTAAATTAAAGTCAATTTCCAACATTGTTACGTTCCATACTTTGCACCAATTTTTATTATTTCTTCTACGTACTGTAACTTGCGATTATTTTCCAGTTTTGCAACTTTACTATTATTTAAGTTTCATAGTTTTTAGTATTTTGTTTTCCAGTTTCGTTGAATTCCTGTAAGCATAGAAAACCCACACCATTAAAGCAATATTTCTTCACATCAGAGGAATACCGCAACTCTACTTTTCTTCCTAGCTTCCAGAATTCGTTTAGGTCAATTTTATTTAATTCAAGATATTTCATTACAAGTTAATCCAGTCGGCTTGTGGAGGATACGCATTGCTCAAATGATTTTCTTCAGTATTTAATTTCAGGTTCCTATTTAAAGTTTAATTTATTTATTCCTACCCTGCATGTGTTATTAAATTTATGTTTTAATTTTATGTTGTCCTGCAATAAAATTATGTCTGGCTAAATTCTCAGATACCGGTATGTAAATCTTAAACCGAAGGGATTCGATAATAATTGGCATTAATATTTTACAAAAGCACTTTTCTGGTTTTTATTTCCAATTTGGATATTTAATTGTTTCTGTACGAGAGTAAAAGACAGTCTAAGGTTAAAATTAACAGAGCGAGAGTTTGAGGTTTTAACCAGATAATGGTTATTAAACATTAATTTTAAAAACAGCGAGAGCGCTTTAAAATTAATTGGACTCTATTTGTTTTCAAAAAATACTTTTGAATTTTAAATGAAACTGCGAGAGCGCTCATTTGAGTTTAATAATATGACCTGAATCAATAGAACGAAAGTGTGAGAGAATGGTTTTTAAATAAATAGTTTCCACTGAAACAATGTTTTAATACTGAAAACAAATGCCAATGACTTATTGAATCTCTAAAGTTGACAAAGTACATATTGGTGTCCCATTATTAATTATTAGATTTTAGTTAATTCCCGATTAAACCCAAACACCCAAATTTTATAATTAGACTTCGCTTTACACAATGACCCTAAGATAATATTTGTTTAACCTTTAGTCCTTGTGGGTTCGATATCTTTTAAAACTACGCGATAAGACTGTGCACTTGCAGTCACTATACCCGACAGACTCATAAAGTCGTGATCAACCATGTTTCTTTCCAGTGGAGTTAAGCCGTGAATTAGGAATTTGTTCCTCAATTGGTGCTTACTCTCTTATGGAATCTTCATCCTGGATGTGATTTTGTCGAGTGTTGACTTTGCCCAAATTGGTTTTATCTGATTCTTCCCAGTGTTGTATGTCTGTTTTGTCAGCATATACATGATAAAGTCCATACATTCATACATACATGATGCATAGATGAATTAAAATTCATTGTTTATTTGCATTCATTAATAGTTTTGTTGACATATTACCCTATTTGCAGAGTTATGTTACCCTTTCTTCAATAGATCGTTAACCCTAAGCAGAAAGTGTATATCCTTTCAATTTCCCCACTGAGTTATCCCTCGTGGAAGATATTTGTTTTAGCCTTCCTATTCAGCTCATTATCTGGATGGAACATGGTCCCCTTTTGAGTTTAATCCTCAATTAGGTGTTGTCTTGGTTGACTATTTCAATCCAGTTTATTTCTGGTTTGAATCTGTGATCCTAGGAAACATTATTATATTGATTTTTGTAGGCTTTTAACCCTGGATTAAGAATGTGCATTTATTTTTCACGAAAATATTTTATCTCTTCAGCAAGGAATATATTGTCATTTCCCCAAAGAAGCCAAGATTCATTTCCCAACATCATTATTGAAATTCCTTCATACAAAAGCAAGTGACGGTCTATTCATTTGGAGCAACTTGTTCTTCCCCAGTAAGTATGTTAATACCAGAGAAGATGTTTACTCTGATGAATGGTAGTCTCGTCATTATGGGAGATAGTTCGTTGTTGAGATGTTTACTCCGATGAATGGTAGTCTCGTCATTTTGGGAGATAGTTTATTGTTGAGATGTTTACTCCAATGAATGGTAGTCTCGTCATTATGGGAGATAGTTCATTGTTGAGATGTTTACTCCAATGAATGGTAGTCTCGTCATTATGGGAGATATTTCATTGTATAAATGTTTACTCCAATGAATGGTAATCTCATCATTATGGGAGATAGTTCGTTGTTGAGATGTTTACTCTGATTAATGGTAGTCTCATCAATATGGGAGATAGTTCATCGTTGATATCTTTTTTTGATGGATGGTAGTCTCGTCATTATGGGAGATAGTTCATCTTTGAGATTCACTTTGCTTTAAAGAAGTTCATTTGCTTCCAATCATATGTAATGATTACCAGCCCTAATAGTGTTATTTTCCGGTATTATCTTACCATTTCTATTCCTTGTGAGTCGATGTTACTTTTTTTTGCTATCTTCTTTGTTAGCGGGTAGTTAGCAGTTATATGTCGATCTTTGTCATCCATTACTTTTTCCTTAATATTTGATTTGAAGATGCTTTATCTCCTTCTTGAGATTTACCCTAGTGGAGTCGAGTCTTCTGTTTACCAGTGATTTATTTTCTTAGTCGGATTTTCTTTTGATCCTTTATTCTTATTTCTCGCATCCCCAATGGTGTCCTGTGTCACCTTTGGATTTGTTTTTCTGCATGCATGATCATAAGCATTTCATGGCATCTTGGGGCCAAAAATAGGGCTTGTTTTATATTTAAGTATCTTCAATATCGTCGAGACAAAGATTTTAACCTTCATATCTCTAGATAGAAGACACTTAAATAAGGGCAGTTGTTATACCCCAAATTTTCCCCCTAAGATCACTCATTATTTCAATGTCAACCCAATCACATCAAGATCACACATTTGGGTTCGGTTCTTCTTCCTATCTCTAGGTTTGCTCATGAGGGATCATCTAACACAATTATTTGTATATTGTGATCATATATATCTTGTGCTGATTGAATTTTAACTAACAAATATAATGTATATTTTCTCTATGAATGATGGTACTATAGGTGATTTCATAACACATTTCATCAGGTTGATTCATAGGTTTGTAAGTTTATTTCCATGCCTTCTTCAACAAAGCTTCATTGAGATTTAAGCTTCATAATTTAGTGTGATTTAAGAACATGTCATGATAAGGCCTACTATATCTCATCATCCTCTACTTTTCTAAGGAAATTCAAGAGATGCAAGATTGCTTCAAGAAGTTTGACCTAGTTTGATAAGTTCTTGATTCCTTGATGTTAGTTCTCTTGTTTTAGGATTGGCTTAATTTTTGTAAAACAAATAATAGCAGCAATCATGTGATGCATAATAGGATGTATAAACTTGCTAAGAAGAACAGGTACAATAAGAAGTCCTATTACAATGTCAGAACATGTTGTGTTGAACTTTTTCAACAGCTGGAACAACATGTGAAAGAAGATGTCTTCGACATCGTGTCTATTGAGCTGGATTAATGAGATTCAGTTTATTCCTAACATAGGCAGATTATTCAGGAGAATATTATGCATCCTATATGGGGCATATTTAAAGGTATAGAAAATTCAATCAGAAGTCAACGAGAATGAAGACTTTCTAAATAAGGAGATTATTTAGGAAACTAAAGATTGAAGACCTTTCTTGGGGAAAAAGTGTATGCAGTTTGTTACAACTGACTTGCTATGATTGAAGGCCCATAACCAGTTGGGTAACATGTTATAAATAGAAGGGTTTCTAACCTAGAAAATACATGGTTCAAGATGTAGAATTCTAGGGTTTTGACAAGGTAAACCTCCCGGGTTGTGGGAAGGTTACCATGTTAACCTCGAAGCCTGTAGGTAAGAGGTGTATTGTTCTTGGAGGAAGCTTTGAAGCAACTCCAGGATGTGTTAGGAGAAAATTTAACAAACAATGGAGTTTGGCTTGGAGACTTAGTTAGGTTGTCCTGGAAGTGTGTCTTCCAAATTGTCTATCTGTGTGATCAGAATCTTGGTGAAGGGTCATCGATGCAGTGACTAAGGTGTTGAATGCTAGACATCATTGCGATGATTGGAAGTGGGATGAGGATATTCCATATCTATGGAGGACCTAGGTAGAAGGGTCATTAGGTAGTGATTAAGTGCGTCGATATTCAACAGGTGTGTTGGCTGTAGGGTCTGCAAATTTATACTGCTGATAGTGGACTTCATTCCTGGCTTGGTAGCCCCATATTAGATGTTGTTGTACACCGAACTGGGTAAACAACTCTGGTGTGTTATTTATTTTTCAGTATTGTTTTATCTTGCCTGTGTGTTTGTGTCAGATTAGATGTCTCGACATCCTTATAGAACATCTGAGTCTACTATCGTCATACCCCAATTTTTAACCTAAGATCCCATCTTCATTTGCATTTTTCGTTATATACATCAAGGCCACAAAATATGGTCGGTTTCGAAAGTTTCACCTTCAAGCATTGCATGTGTAGAGATTATCGTGTGTTGTGAGCATTTCATCTTATGCGTGACTAACTTCTAATCAAGCACGAAGTGTATATTTTGTTTTCTTTGATTTCATGTGCAGAAAACAGGTTTGAATCAAGAGCATCAGGCATCACGCCTTAATTAGGGTTTTGAGTCTCTCAAGCCAGAAGTACAGTTGATCATTGATTCTTGAAGACTGATTCATCAAGAGAATCGTGTGTTTATTTCCATGCTCTGTTCAACAAGTGGTCTCAAACTTATCCAAAAAACTTCCTCAAAGAAACAATCAAGGTTCCATGATAATTGGTTCATGTGTGTTTCGCAAAAAACACTTTAACTTACCTCTTCCAAACCTCAAATCAACACTGCCTGAACTACCTCCAAATCCATCACTCCCTACTCACCTTCCGTATATTTTTTGAACTATCGACCTCCTTCTCACTTCACAACAATTCATGTTTCGCCCCCCCCCCCCCCCCCTCCTTCTCCGTATACGACACAAACCCACAAATCTTCACCTCCTTATACCTATTCCTAAACCACATATCTCTTAAAATATCATCAATCGTTATCCTCGTCTTCGGATTCGTATCCATCAACCGCGATAAAAAATGCCATAGATCCGCCGAAAACAATCGCGGACACTTAAACTCCCCGGTGTATATCTCCCTATACATCGCCATCAAATTTGGATCGTTGAATGGAAGATAAGTCGCAGGAATAAATAGAGGAATGGATTTGTGATTACGGAAGAGAGAGTTTCGTTTTTTGTTTTGTTTTTCAGAGTAACATAGAGAAGTGTTGTTGGGGATATTTAATTTGTTTTCCTTCCCCATGTAACAAAACAACCAGCCGTGACACCTAATTGTCTAGGGTTTTCCTAAAATTTTCTTTGTTCAATTCAAAACTGGGTCAGCCCATTGGGCTTGTTGGCCCAATTTCATAATCATATTCACCTCATATCTCAATTTAATCATAGATATAACAGATAAATAACATAACTTAGTGGCAATACCTGTATTCTGTAACCAAGGAGACTCGAGTTCAACCCATGTTGGGTATTTTATTCTATTTTTTTTAGTTCTTTTAGACTTACCTCCCTATTTTATTAAATATATGATAAATATACAAAAAAAAATCTTTTTATTAAATTAATATTTCACTTAATTTTTGTTATTTACTTAAACACATATTATTTTAAATTAATCTTTTATTTAATTTTTGTTAACATGCTATTAATCTTTTATTTGATATTTTTTTGTTATTTATTTAATTTTTCAATACATGCTAGTATAAATTAGTCTTTCATTTAATTTGTGTTGTTTAATTAAATACATGTCAGTATAATTTAATCGTTGTTATTTATTCAATTGTCATTTACTTTATTCTCGATCATTTAATCTTTGTATATTTCGTTCGTTTGAAATACAAGGGGAATGTTTTAATTTTGTTGATCTCATGTCATCAAAAACATGTTATGCGATTGTGAAAATACCTTCATTCATTTTTGTTTTACTATTTCGCTACACTTAAGTTAATTCTCCTAAAAGACTCAATTTTCAAACTCACACCTTTTAAGTCAAAACTTCGACACTAGGTCGTCGTATCTTCAAAATCTCGTCCACACCCATTTTTAACCAAACAAACCATTTTAACCAAAGAAACAACTTTTAACCAAAAAACAGATGTTTCAAAAGGTTACTGTGGAGTACCGCAAATGCACTGAGTGCTAATACCTTCCCATTATATAACCAACCCCCGAACTCTAGATCTCTTTCAAAAAATGCATCGTATTTTCATTACTTTTAAGTATTACTTTACATTGCATATTTAAGGGTTTTGTTTCTCTCTTTTCCATTTTCCCTTGAAAATATTAAAGCACGGTGGCGTCTCTTGCTTTTACAAGTCGAGTTAATTAATAGCTCGATCTCTGATTTACTCCGCTACATTTTTTATCTCTATAGAATTGGCGACTTTGCTGGGGACAAATTAACCTTTTGTTGGTCGATCCCTAAGTGGGTTAAGCCTAATTTGTCATGTCTGTTTTCTGTTTTATTATTATTTGTTTGTTTGATTATATGTTATATATTGTGGTTATTTGGGTATTGTTACTTATAAAGATGAAGTCATATACCCGGACTAAGTTACACTTAAGAATAAGACAGGCGGTATAGTCATATTAACTTTAATGGAGTAATCCCGAAGAAGGAGGCATGGAATCCCCCACTCAGTGGAAGCCCCTTTGAATGTAGTATTCATTTACCGAGTAATTGGGAAGACATTATTGCTTTCGACCTGGGAACCAGAGAAGCTGAGAACCGTAGAACCTTTAACCCATATTGGCCTCTTAGGTGTAGTGCGAAGACTATGATGGAGTAATCCGAAAGTAGTTGTCACGCGATGTTGCACTCAAACGAGTTTCTCTTGAGAATATTGCTAATTACCAAGTAATCAATATGTTGGTAATATCCGAAGAAGGATCGTAGACTCTGGGAACTTTTAGAACCTTGTTTTACAGGTGTGATTAAACCTTTAGTACATACCTTGGGGGTGGTCTTTACCTTTGACTCCATGCTCGTAGCGTCAAACCTTTTAACCCCCGTATTTATGAACTTATGTGTAATTTTCACATTATCATTCATTCATGCATCGATGAGCATTCTTTAAACATGTTTTTCAAGGAACTTAAGAATGATTTTTGTAGACATCTCAGGCACTTTTACTACGGATTTTGGAAAAAGAAACACTCGAAGTTATAATTTAAAGGAGCCTGAGATTGAAGAGTTTGATTCCCAATATTTAGAACCTTACAGATTTCCGGATGAAATATGGATCTATTATTCCTCTTATGAAGCGCAAGATGAAGGAAGGTATCCTTACTATGGTTGTCCATTTCTATGATCCGTTGTATTGATGCTTCACATTTTGTAATTACCAGTTGATGCCAACTTTGGAAGAGTATTCTTATATACTTGGTTTACCAATCATCGACTGTGTTCCTTTCTCTGGTTTAGAAGGGGAACCCAAATCTCATGAGATAGCAGCAGTTACCCACTTGAGGAAGTCTGAGATAGAAGATAACATGACTACTGATGGAGGAATCTAAGGCTTACTTGCATAGTTTTTGTTAAAGAAAGCTTGTTACTTTGACAAGATAAAGGATAATTTCGCCTTTGAAGTTGTCTTTGCGTTGCTTGCTTATGGGTTATTCTTGTTCCCTAACATCGATAAGTTCGTGGATATCAATGCTATTAGAATCTTCTTGATTGGAAATCCAGTCCCTACGCTGCTAGGAGATACCTTTTATTCCATCCATCTTCGGAATTCCTACCAAGGTGGGATGATTATCTGTTATACACCATTGTTATACCAGTGGTATGTTTCCCGTTTACCTAGGTCTGATGTTTTTTGGGATCTTAAGAAGGAGCCACGATGGGCGTAAAAAATGATGGCTCTTACTCATTCCAACATAGATTTGTACAATCAAGATTATTCTGACGTGAATATCATTGATAGTTATGGTGTTTTTCCCAACGTACCTCTTCTTGGTATGAGGGGAGGAATTAACTACAATCTTGTTCTTGCGCGCCGCCAGTTTGGACACTCAATGAAAGACAAGCCAAATAATATTCATTTGAGTGGTTTCTTTCTACAAGAAGGAAAAGATCACAAATCAGCTAAGGAGGAGATTGGAAGGGCTTGGCGCCATATCCATAGAAAGGGAAGAGACATGCTATGGCCTAGAGGTGTTGTTTCTTTGGAGCCTTACCTTCAATGGGTTCATGCTAGGGCTTGTGTTCTTAAGATGCCTTATTATCCCGAGAAACCTTTATTCCATGTTGCTACAACGTCATCTACTTCCATTCCTATTGAGAACATGAAAGAGTATTAGGAAAATCTGGCTAGAATGGAGTCTGAAAGAAATGCTTGGAAGGAAAATTATAGTATGTCAAAATACGAAAACAGGGTCCTGACTCGACAGCTGAAGGAGAAGGAGGATATGTTATTTATTCAAGATGGTTGATTTATTGATCATGATGAGAAGCTTGATTGAAAGGATGCATTGCTCAAGAAGTATGCTAAGGAAAAGAATAGAAAGAAGGAAGATTTGATCGACGTTACTCATGTTCCTAATCCATGGAAGAAGCTCAAGTTACAAGTAGCATTTGGTCCTCCGTCTGATGATGATTCTGAATGATCATAGTCTCTAGCTTTTATTACTTGTATCATTTTTGTAAAACTCTTTAAAGGGATTTTATGTTCCAAAGTTATAATTTACTGCTTTTATAAATGAAATGAGTTTTGTTGTTCCAAAGTTCTTTACCATTAATGTTTGCAAAGTTATCAAAGTTTTAAAGTTCCTTGAAAAACTGTCAAAAAATAAAAATCATTTGCATCACATATCATGCACCATTCAACATTCAATCTTACATGTTTTCTAGAGTCTTATTCTTGCTTCTTTTTCCACTCCGATAGATCTTCAAGCTGTTTCACCAGTATAATACTCGAGCCAATCGTCAAAAGAGAATGGAATATCTAGAGAAAGAAAATCATGAGCTTCGTGAGGAGGTTACTACTCTTTGTACTGGAATGGAAAAGTTGACCGCTTTGGTGGAAAGCTTGATGGCTGCTCAGAATCAGCCATCGACTTCGGCCACTGAAGCTCAGGCTCAAGCTACTGTGGTTTCTGAGGTTGTCACTGCTCCAGCATCTTTGGCTCAAGTCAACCCTCTGCAAAATCAAATTCCAAAAGGTTTTCCATGGGGTTTTCCTTACAATTTCACGCCAGAAGGGTACCAGCCTATTGTGCAACCCATGATTCAACCTGTTGTGTCTTTTCCTCAACCTGAGATGACTACTATGCAACCTATTGTCTAGCCTATGGTATCTTTCCCTCAGTCTGTAATGACTATTGCTGATCAAGTGGTTCATCCTATTCCATATACAAATGAATCTATTTATCATGCTGAACCTGCTGAAAGTGTAGGCATCTTCGATAGGATGGAGGAGTTCCAAGACCAATTTCATGAAATGTAGAGGGAAATTAGAGCACTTAATGGTCAAGACTTGTTTGGGAAAAATGATCACGACTTGTGTTTGGTCCCAAACTGAAAATTCCAGCTAAGTTCAAAGTTCTAGACTTTGAAAAATACAAAGGTAACTCATGTCCGCAAAGTCACTTGACCATGTATGTGAGGAAGATGTTTACCTACTCTGATGATCATAAGCTATTAATTCACTACTTCCAGGACAGCTTAACTGGTGCCTCCCTGAAATGGTACATGGGTTTGGATAGCACCCGAATCCATAACTTCAATGGCCTCAGTGAGGCTTTTATTCTTCAATTCAAGTATAATGTTGACATGGCCCCGGACTGAGATTAACTCCGAGCTATGTCATAGAAGGATAGATAATATTTTAAAGAGTATGACCAAAGGTGGCATGAGATTATCGCTCATATCTATCCTCCCCTCAAAGAAAAAGAGATGACAAAGATTTTTCTGAAGACATTAAGTCCTTTCTACTATGAGAGAATGATCACAAGTGCGCCTAGCGACTTCACTGAGATGGCGAACATGGGCATGCGACTTGAAGAAGGAATCTGTGAAGGGCGTCTAACCAAGGAAGGTGGTACATCTAGTGGTGTCATGAAATTTGGGAGTGTCTCCCCCAAGAGGAGAGAACAAGATGTCAGTGCAGTTTTTCCTAGAAGGCCAAGAAGAGGATATTCACACGTTGCAGCAGTCACTCTTGCTATTCGCCAAACAATGGTAACTCCAACCTATCAAGCCTCTCCAATTCAATGATAGTTTCAGCATAAGCCTCGACAATAGGCTCCTCAATTCAACAATCAGAATCGTTCGCCGAGAAAACCACAGTTTGATGTCGTCCCAATGACTTACACCGAGTTGTTCCCCGCTTTGATCTGAAAAATCTCATAAAAATGAAACATCCTCCTATTTCACCAAATAATACTTCCCCTTGGTACAAGGCTGATCAATTATGTGCATATCACCAAGGTTCGCCAGGACATAGAATTGAAAATTACTTTGCCTTGAAGGCAGATGTCCAGAGGTTAATCAAGAGTGGTATTTTGCCTTTCAAAGATGTTAACCTGAATGTTCAAGCTAATCCATTGCCTCAACATGGAGCGGCATCGGTAAATATGGTGCACGGATGTCCTGGTAAGTTCCAAGTATACCAAGTTGAACATATAAGGGACTCACTAATCTGAATTCATCAAAGTTTAAGTAGACTTTCCTTGTTTAATTACCGACATAATTATGACATTTGCGAATTTTACTCAATAGAAGTTGATGGTTGTGATTCGGTGGAAGAACCGACTGTTTATACTAGTTTTGCATTTGTGTTTGCAAATGTTATGGTAAGCAAGAGTCGCCACCGACTTTTCTTCTATCCAACAAAGGAAAGGGTGAAAAGAACAGAAAAAGACCTTTCAAGAGTTTTCTGAGTAAGGGGGGTAGATAATGGAAAGGGAAGGTGTTAGCACCTTTTCCATCTGTAGTTTATACGGGCTCTTAGATGCTTAGCTCATTTCTAAAATACCTTTATGCTTTGTGTTTTTGAAAAGTATTTGAAAATTCCTTAGTGCAGTGACTCACTTTATGATAACTCTTATATCAGTCCTCAAGAATGTTGATAAAGCATTTTTTGAAAGTATTTTTGAAATGTTTTGGTGTAAGTGTGAAAATTTGTTTTGAGCAAGCATTTAGGAATTATCTACTTATACTCGAAAAGGTTCGTTCTTTTCCTCTTATCCTTTAGACAGTGCTATCCTACTATTAGTGAGTAGTTATCCCTATCGTTGGATGTTTGAGGTACGATCGAAGCAACGTACAGTCATAAAGGAAACATATGGAGACGCTTTAGCAATTTTTTTAAGGGACGAGATCATTTACCGAAAGGCGACTCTGTAGGGTCATCGAGGGACTATGATATTTTAATTTAAGGGTCTTTTGCTAAAGCATCCCCAATCTCGAGGGACATGACTGTTTTACTTTCCGGAAGGCAACCAAAGTGGGAGTACCTTAGAGGTGTATATGTGCAAGTGATTCAATTCAGTTCATTTATATTTGTTATTAGGTTTGCTAGCGCTTTATTTTCAGTCTTCCCATACAAGCCTAGTTACTAGCAGTTAATATTTTGCAGAAATTTAAAATGTGGGAATCGTAAATCCTACGGTATTACAATGCTTTAGGGGAGGGGGTATTTACATGTCCAAAATGGGGGGAAAATAAAGAAAAGCAGTAAAGTCCTAGTTTAAGCTATTACATACCATCAACAGATACATTAGTATAAAAAAATGCGAAAATAAACGATGTGTGCGAAATGGAAGAGAGTTGTCTAAAACCCTAAATAAACAAAATAAAAGAAGATCTTTTTTTTTGTTTTGTTTATTTTAAGAAAATAGTTAAACTAACTTAAATCTAAATTTAAATAAAAAATAAATATTACATGAATTTAAACCTAATTATATTGTTTTTGTATTTTTATTAAGAAATTTTTTGCATGAAATAAATCTAAGCCTAATTGATTTTAAATTGATAAAATAAAGTTAAAATGATTAATTTAATTAATTTACAAAATTAAAATTTAATTTTATAAGAAAAAATCTAAGTCTAATTATTATTATTGATTTTATGATTTGATAAAAAAGGTTTTAAAAGTAAAATATAAAACAAATAAAAAGCTAAAAAGAAAATTAGAAAAAAAACATAAAACTAGGCCTGATATCAAAAAATAAATAGGGGGGTGCGCTTTTTGGAATTGTTGGGCCCATGATAGACAAAGCCTAGACTCTACGCCTAATCCAATGTCACCACTGGCTTTTGAGGATCCATCATGGACATCTGGACCTGGATCATTTGATATGGCGTTGATGAGATCCAATGGCGATGATGATGGAACATTAGATACACGTGCTTGGATTTAGTACACAGGATCTGAAAAGTATGTATAGAAAAATAAAATTGTTGGACCTGGGACTCGAACCCATGCCCTCTCCCTTTTCACACGTGTTTCCTTGCCAACTGAGCTGTTGTTTTATTCGTGTATCATAAACAACGCATAATATTATATATATATATATATATATATATATATATATATATATATATATATATATATATATATATATATATATATATATATATATATATATATATATATATATATATATATATATATATATATATATATATATATATATATATATATATATATATATATATATATACAAAAAGGTCAAATATATTTTAAAAAATAAAAACGCGTGCGCTAGCTTTAGTGGGGCAATGAGAGGGTGACATCCAAGGTGCTGGAGTCAGCGACTGGAGTCAAACCTATGATCACCTTCTCTGGCTGATCCAAAGCTTGTTCTTGCAAAATAGACAATTTAAAACAAAACCAAAAGCCATATCCTACATGAAATGACGCCCTGGTCTTGAATCTAGTCTTAGATTAGCCTGAAAGCAATTGTATTGCACAGATCGAAGCTTAACAGCTTCAAAACCCTATCAATGGCAAACTAGCTTCTAAGACTCAAAACATACATGTTTTACGTCAAACATGTCCTGTGGATCACGTTAACCATGAAACAAATGTTAAACGACATTAATATATCACAAAACTAGATATACGAATTTGAAAATTTTACCAAAATGAGTGGTTTCGATTTGGCACTTTTAGGCGTGTGATAGCTTGAATGAGGAGTGGTATGTACTCCTGAGAGCCCTGGGATGTTGATGGAGTGCTTGAAGGAGTTGAATCTGGCTGGACCAGGGGTTTCGAGCTTTACAACTTTAAGGAAATTTTTGCAATTTTAGGGTGTTCTCTAGGCTGTGTGTATGCGTATGCAATGCTTGCTCATGGCTTGTATTTATAGAGGATATAAAGGGTATAAAGTTACAAGGAAAGAAATCAAGGCAATAAGGTCATGTTAAAGCCATGATTACAATTTGAAAAAATGCCTAAAATGGATATTTCATGCCATTTTCAAAGCTGGATGAACCTGGTCACTTCTTGTATGAATTCATGGGCTTCTAGGCAAGACAAATCATTAGCCCAAATGTCAAATCCCGTCTCTATTTATTTTATACAATTTACTTTGTATTTATTTGAAATAAATCAAATTAAATATGAATGAAATAGATAAAAATGGTAAGGCAATGTAAAAATGAGATTAGAGGTCCCTTATAAGGTTAGGAAGACCTTTGAAGTCCAAGAAGTTAGGCCATTGACCTAAAAGTTCAATTTTGTCCAATGCACAAATCTTGAAATTTCCAAAATTTTCCCAACTTGGGCAAGTTATAACTTACTCAATTTTTATCTCATGATGATGATCTTTGACTTTTTGGAAAGCACAAGATGTCTACTCCAATCCCTCTTTTGATCAATTTTGCATTTGAAGACTTTATCTTGATGTAAAAGGTTTTGACCAAAAGTGCCTTTTGTTGACTTTCTGAAAATGACCTGTAATTTGTGAGCTTGTATCATTCAAATGGTGCATCTCTTGAACTTGAGGACAAAAGAGAAGTTGTAGGGAATTGGATTCTTTTCAAAATGAGCTATGGTTGGGGGAAAATGGATGAAGTATGTGAAAGTTATGTCTGGTCAAAGTTCAGTTGACTTTTCCTATAGAAACCCTAATTTAGCAATTCATGACTTTTTATAGGTTAGGAGTACTTCTTGAGGAATCATGATCAACCCTTGATCATATGATGGATATAACTTCAAAAATGTTGATATTGACCAAAAATATTGAAGTTTGACTGTATATGGGCCACTGTTGACTTTTTACCTAGTATAGTTGATTTTCAACATTTGAGCAATTTGACTGAGCAAACTTGTAGTGTAAGGCATGAAATTTGTCATGGACAATCTTGACGGAATTTTAGGACAATGGAAAACATTTGAGACCTTTTGAGCTCACACATCTTGATGAAAAGTGAAACCCTAAGTAGAGGTTCATTGCTTAGGAGGAGAATTTGTCTGGTCAATTCTTGGTCAACCTTGCGAAATTGAGGATCTATAGGAGCATGTCTTGAGTAAAAAATGGAAGGGAAAATTTTGGGGTACAAAAGCTGCCCCTGTTCAATCTTCTTAAACCTGAGGATTTAGATTGGCTTGTATACCTTTCGTGATCTGAAGGTGGAAGATGATTGAACAATAGAGTGCCCAGAAATTTGGACTCGCATGAAGTAATACTATTGGTTGATGATATCAGGAATGGTCTTACATATGCCATTTGGAGAAGGTGACATAGATTCGTCGGAGATGGGCTTAAAGTTTCCATCCAAAGTAGATGCTGACTTCATAAGAGGTCTCTCTGAGGGGAATTCCTGTTCCTGCTGTCTGAGGAGGAGTCCGCTGGGGAATGTTGGTTTATGTTGTCCTCCTTCTTGAGGAAAACTTTGTGGAAGATGGAATCTAGGAGCTTCAGTTGTCCAATGCTCTATTGAGGAGTTATCTCTAGAGATATAAAAGTTTGTTGTTTTCTGGTTGAAATCTAGGCTTCACAGTGACTTGCTGGGGATAAGGGAGTTAACTGTTATCTGAAAATGTATAAAAAGGAGGTTGTGTAGAGCTGCTTCAGGATGAGTCTGTGTTAGTCTGCATCCGAAGATATATGAGAAGGAGCTTGTGTGGCGCTGCTTCAGGATGAGTCCGTGTTAGACCGCATCTGGATGATGTGAAGGAACCCGTGTTAGTTTGCTTCAGGATGAGTCCGTGTTAGACTACATCTGGAGATCATGAGAAGAAACCCATGTAAAATTGCTTCATCCAGTCATGTAGATAGTTTTCCTGTCGTGTTTCAGGTGTTAATCTACAATCAGCTGTTCACAGATAGTTGTCCTGTCTGGTTTCAGGTATTAATCTGGAACTTGAAAATTGTCGGTCGTTGAGATAGTTGTCCTAGCTGGTTTCAGGTATTAATCTTTGATATGAGAAAGAAATATAGTTTTCCCATCTGGTTTTGGGTATTAATCTTCAATCTGCTCATGTAGATGGTTTTCCTGGCTTGTTACAGGTATTAATCTACAATCGGTCGTCATAGATAGTTGTCCTGGCTTGTTACAGGTATTAATTTGGAACTTGATTTTATCAGTCGTTTGAGATGGTTGTCCTGGCTGGTTTCATGTATTAATCTCTGACCCGAGAAAGAAAGATAGTTTTCCTGGCTTGTTACAAGTATTAATCTTCAATATGTTCATGTAGATAGTGTTCCTGACTTGTTACAGGTATTAATCTACAATCAGTCGTCCACAGATAGTTGTCCTGGCTTGTTACAGGTATTAATCTGGGACTTGGCAACATTGGTAACATAGATAGTTCCCCCGTCTGGTTTCAGGCATTAATATATGGCATGTTGTATTTCTTGGTAAACTCGTCTTGCTCCGGGAGTTCATACAACTTGGTCGTGTATATAGTTTCCATGTCTGGTTTCGGGCATTAATCTGTGGCCTGCTGTATTTCTTGGTAAACCCATTTTGCTCCGGTAGTTCAAACCACTTGGTCGTGTAGATAGTTTCCCCGTCTAGTTTCAGGCATTAATCTTTTACCTGATGTATAAGTTGATAGTATTCGTCTGTCTGCGAACTCAACCTGGAAAGGTAAAGTCAGTTTCATGCAATGTCATGATGTATGAATTGCATGATGCTCTCAAAATAAATGAGATTGTGATATATACATTTGTGCTTCATATGCTATGATGTTTGTAAAATGATGTATGAATGCAACGTATGTCTTCATATTTTGTTTGAAGTTGAACTGTTGGGAGATGAACTTCCGTTGTTAGAGAAATAAACTCTGTTGGGGAAGGGAAGCTTCGTGAACTGCTTGGGGATTCTGTTGAAATCCACTGGGGGATCCTGAGAAGCTTGGTGACTTCACTGGGGGATCTTTTGTTGGAACAATAACTTTGAGATTTTGCTGGGTCGGGGATATAAGAACACTTGACACCATTAGGCTGCATACTGAGACTATGGCAGTGACCTTATAGTAGGACGTCTCTGCCTTTGTACTTGCTGGAGAAGGTATCTGCTGGAGAAAATATCTATGGGGATTTTGTGGATGTCCTTTAAATATTGTCCCGTTTCTTAAAGCCATTAGTAACTATCTTTCTTTTTTTATGCGTATATTTGTAAACAGTTATCACATTCAAATGCATATGTTCAAAAATAATAACTGAATGCTTTGCAAATAAAACAGAAAAATAAAAACAGAATTTTGCACTTCCAAAGGAATAGCTTTGTATTAACTTTGAATAAGAGTTTTTGTACAAGGAGACGAACATCCTATTAAGAGAATGTCGTCGTAAGAATGGAAACTATACCAAATAGTGTACAAAGAAAAAATCTCTAAATGCAATAATACCATTGGGTTCCCATTCTGCTATTTCCATTATGTCTTTGAGCGTCTCATCTCTTTGGTGCTTGTCCGAAGCTGACTGGATTAATGAGTACCACTTGAGCTTGATAGTTAATACTGAAGATTGACTTTAAGGTGATCCAACATGACATAGTTATACGCTCTAAATTCCTAACTTTTGCCTGCACCTCCCTTTCGGGTTTTCAGTCCACCAGGATACCCTTTTTTGCCCAAGCCTCTTTTTCAGGTTTTCGACTCGCCTGGATCCCCTTATTTTTGCCTAGTCCAGTCAACCTAGCGGGTCTTTGTTCATGCGTAGTATCTTTTAACTATGTCTAAGTTTACTGGGTGCGAGAGGTCGTCACCGTCCATAATGTTTAAGATCATGGATCCACCAGAAAATATGTTCTTGATCATAAATGGCCCTTCATATATGGGAGTCCATTTGCCCCTGGGATCACCTTGTGGTGGTATGATGTGCTTGATTACCAGATCAACAGCCTGATATACATGACGTCTGACTTTCTTGTTAAAAGCTTTGATCATACATTTTTGGTACACCTGACCGTGACAGACAGTCGGGAGTCTCTTCTTGTCAATCAGGTTTAATTGGTCAAGTCGAGTCTGAACCCATTCGTATTCATTCAAGTCGGCATCCTTCATGATTCTCAAGGAAGGGATCTGGACTTCTATAGGTAGGACAACTTCCATACCGTATACCAAAGAGAAAGGAGTTTCCCTTGTTGATGTGCGCATTATGGTACGGTAACCATGAAGAGCAAATGGTAACACTCGTGCCAGTCTTTATATGTCACTGTCATCTTCTGTATGATTTTCTTGATGTTTTTATTAGCAACTTCTACAGTGCCATTCATCTTCGGCCGGTAAGGAGAAGAGTTATGATGCTGGATATTGAATTGCGTGTAGAGCTCAGTGATCATAGTATTATTGATATTGGTACCATTATCTGTAATGATTATTTCTGGAATACCATACCAACAAATAAGATTATGTCTAATGAATCGGGCCATAATGTTCTTGGTAACAGAAGCAAATGAAGCTGCCTCGACCCACTTCGTGAAGTAATCAATGGCGACGAGGATGAAATGGTGCCCATTAGAAGGTGTAGATCTAATCTCTCCAATCATATTGATGCCCCACATTGCAAATGGCCAAGGAGCAGTTAAGACATTTAGAGGAACTAGAGGCACGTGTACTTTATCAGCATAGATCTGGCATTTGTGACAAGTCTGCGAATGCTGATAACAGTCTATTTCCATAATGGACCAATAGTATCTTTCCTGTAGGATATTTTTAGCCATCGTGATCCCACTAGAATGTGTGCCAAAGGTACCTTCATGATTCTCAGCCATAATATTTTCTGCCTCACTCTTGTCTACACACCGAAGTAAAGTAGAATCGTGATTGCGCTTGTAGAGTATTTCATTACTGAGGAAGAACTTGGTAGAGAACCTTCTTAGGAACTTATTATCGTTGACTGAAGATCCTTCAGGATACTCTTGGGCTTCAAGATATCTTTTGACTTTATGGAACCAAGGCTTTTCCATTACTTCTTCAGTACCAATATCGTGACAATATGTTGGTTCATCCATTTTCTCAATAGTGATCTGATGAGATTCGTTATCCCATCTGACCTTGAACATGGATGACATAGTAGCTAGCGCATCCGCTAGTTGATTTTCCTCTCGCGGAAAATGCTCAAAGGTAATTTCTTCAAAGTGTGCGATCAGTTTCAACACATGCTCTTTATAATGGATTAGATTAGGATGCTTCATGTCCCATTCTCCTTTGATATGACTGATTACTAATGCTGAGTCTCTAAATACACTCAAGAATTTGATCCTCAAGTCGATAGCAGCTTTGAGACCCATAATACATGCTTCATACTCAGCCATATTGTTGGCAAATTGAAACATAGCCTGACAGTGAAAGGAGTATGAAAGCCTTCGGGAGATATGATCACATCATCGGTGCCATTTCCAAGAGCATTGAAAGCTCCATCAAAAACCATAGTCCATCGGGATCCTTTTTCAGGTCCTTCATCCGGTCCAGGTTCTTCCCAATCAGTTACTAACATGATGTTCTCATCTGGGAACTCAAAATTCATGGATTGGTAGTCGTCCACAGCCTGATGAGCCAAATGATCAGCTAGTATACTTCCCTTAATTGCTTTCTAGGTTGTATACTGGATGTCGTATTCGGTCAGGATCATTTGCCATCTTGTTGTTCTTCTTAAGAGAGAGGGCTTCTCGAAGATTTACTTGATATGATCCATTTTAGATATCAACAAGGTAGTGTGAGTCAACATATACTGTCTTAGTCAGTGAGCAGACCATGCCAAAGCACAAAAAGTTTTCTCGAGCAATGAGTTTCTTGTTTCACAGTCGGTAAATTTTTTGCTAAGATAGTATATTGCATGCTCTTTTTGACCAGACTCGTCATGATGCCCTAGCACACACCCCATTGAGTTCTCTAATACTGTTAAGTACATGATCATAGGTCTTCCTTCAACTGGAGACATTAAAATTGGATGCTCTTGAAGATATTCCTTGATTTTGTCAAAGGCATTCTGGGAATCGTCATTCCACTTCACTGCTTGATCTTTCTTCAGTAACTTGAAGATTGACTCATAAGTAGCGGTCAGATGTTAAATAATATGGCTATGTAGTTTAGGCGTCCCAAGAAACCCCTAACCTCCTTCTCAGTGCGAGGAGTTGTCATTTCTTGTATAACTTTAACCTTTGCATGATCTACCTCAATACCTTTGCCACTGACAATGAAACCTAAGAGCTTACCAGATCATACTCCAAAGGTGAACTTATTCGGGTTCAGCCTCAGTTTGTACTTCTTCAACATTTCAAAAAGCTTTTGTATATGATCAAGATGCTCCTCTTCAGTCTGATACCGAGCTATCATATCATCAACATATACCTCTATCTCGTGATGCATCATATCGTGAAACAAAGCTACCATGGTGCACTGATAGGTTGCCCCGACGTTCTTTAACCCAAATGGCAACACATAAGAATCCCTTTTCTCTTCATGGTGCGAGTGTGGAGAGTATACAAGATGTCTCCGAGTAGAGTAGGCACATGGTTACGAGAGAGGAAAACCTTGATAGCATTCACATCTATGAGTAAGTATGGATTAGGGAACAACATTAAACCATAGATTAGAAGGGCCAGAACCTCCTCAAAAGCTTGGAAATCCAAATCATCCCAAAACAGCTGAGCCTTCTCTAATAGGAATTTAACTAGAAAACCCTTGACTCCGCTTCTTGTTTCCTAGTTGGATACAATATCAGACCGTTTCAGATGCAAAGCTATTGCAAGAATTATGGCTTTGGAGCTTCTTCTAAACCGGTGAAAGGCATCTGATCAAGAATAGATATACCCAATATTTGAGAGAATTCTTCCATGGTGGGTATCAACTGATAGTCTGGGAAAGTGAAGCAATGGTGCTTGGGGTCAAAGAACTTAAAGAGTACCCCCATCATCTTCTCATCAAAGCTTGTAGTAACTAGGTTGATAAGTCGACCATATTTCTTGGTAAATGAGGAAGTCTCAGGAACCATTGATACTAGCTCTTTGAGTTGGAGAGGTATTCTCACAAAGTTGATTCAGATAGTATTTCTACGAGCAGAAGCAATGATCTGCAAAATAGAATAAAGATAAATTACCTTGGTTCTTGAAATGGTCAGTGTAATGAAAAATGGATGTTATGATGCATGATGTCATTTTAAAGCAAATTAATCACACACAAGTAAAACACACAAGACCTTAGGTTTAGGCTTGCATGGAGTTTATAGGTGAATTCCCTCTTGAAGTTTAGTTGGTTTAACCTGTCTTAGAAAAGTAACTGGGTTCTAAGGAGTCTCAATATCATTTATCTTTCTTTATTGAGCATTGTTTCAGCTTAGTAATCTTTTCTTGCGGTCGAAACATCTAGAAAGTCTGATCTCAATGAGTATAGCATCGAGTATCAGCCAATCCCCAGCTTTACACCGAGGCCGGATATCTCACTACTTTCTAATGGCCAAGTTTGTTAAACTAAGGTTCTAAGGTCCGTTAGTGCTTCACGACACCACGCGGCGGCCCCGTATTCTCCTCGATTCAATACAAGGGATACATATACCAAGCAAAGTGTCACACCAACACACCTATCTCTCCAACCATATCGGTCTATGCCATACAGTCTCCACGATCTATTGTTGTTTACCTAAAAAGATGCCCCCAGATCCGGGTGTAGGATCTATAGTAACAACCCAAACAACCCTCCAAGGATAAAGCATATAAAGCAAGGAATTAAAACAGTTTTAAAATGAACTAACTCTTAAGGTAACCCCACTTTTTATTCATATTCCCCAACAGAATCTCCAGTTCTGTGATACGGTGGCAAAACCGACTATTTATACTGGTTTTGCATTTGTGTTTGCAATTGTTACAGTAAGCAAGAGTCGCCACCGACTTTTCTTTTATCCAACAAAGGAAAGGATGAAAAGAACAGAAAAAGACCTTTCGAGAGTTTTCTGAGTAAGGGGGTAGATTATGGAAAGGGAAGGTGTTAGCACCCTTTCCATCCATAGTTTTCTACGGGCTCTTAGATGCTTAGCTCATTTCTAAAATACCTTTATGCTTTGTGTTTTTGAAAAGTATTTGAAAATGACTTAGTGCAGCGATTCACTTTATGATAACTCTTGTATCAGTCCTCAAGAATGTTGATAAATCGTTTTTTAAAAGTCTTTTTGAAATGTTTTGGTGTAAGTGTGAAAATTTGTGAAAATATGTAGGAACTATCTACTTATACTCATAAAGGTTTGTTCTTTTCTCCTATGTTTTAAACAGTGCTATCCTAATATTAGTGAATAGGTAGCCCTATTGTTGGATGTTTGAGGGACGATCAAAGGGACGTACATTTATAAAGGCAACATATGGAGACACTTTAGCAATTTTGTTTAAGGTACGGGATCATTTACCGAAAAGCAACTATGTAGGGTCATCGAGGGAATATGATCTTTTGATTTAAGGGTCTTTTGCTAAAGCATCCCCCCATTCTCGAGGGACATGACTGTTTTATTTTCTGAAAGGAAACCAAAGTGGACGTACCTTAGAGGTGTATATGTGAAAGTGATTCAATTCAGTTCATTTATCTTTGTTATTAGGTTTGCTAGTGATTTATTTTCAGTCTTCCCATACAAGCCTAGTTACTAACAGTTAATATTTTGCAGAAATTTAAAATGCGTGAATCGTAAATCCTACGCTATTACAATGCTTTAGGGGAGGGGATATTTACATTTCCAAAATGGGGGGAAAATAAAGAAAAGCAGTAAAGTTCTAGTTTAAGCTATTACACACCATCAACATATACATCAGTATAAAAAAAAGCGAAAATAAACGATGCGCGTGAAATGGAAGAGAGTTGTCTAAAGCCCTAAATAAACTAAATAAAATAATATCTTTTTTTTTGGTTTTGTTTATTTTAATAAAATAGTTAAACTAACTTAAATCTAAATTTAAATAAAAAATAAATATTACATGAATTTAAACCTAATTCTAATGTTTTTGTATTTTTATTAAGAAAATTTTTGCATGAAATAAATCTAAGCCTAATTGATTTTAAATTGATAAAATAAAGTTAAAATGACTAATTTAATTAATTTACAAAATTAAAATTTAATTTTAGAAGAAAAAACCTAAGTCTAATTATTATTATTATTATTATTATTGATTTTATGATTTGATAAGAATAGGTTTTAAAAGTAAAATATAAAAAAATATAAAAATCTTAAAAGAAAAATAGAAAAAAAAAAGATAAAACTAGGCCTGATATCAAAAAATAAATGGGGGTGCGCTTTTTGAAATTGTTGGGCCCATGATAGACCAAGCCCAGACTTTGCGCTTAATCCAATGTCCCTGGCTTTTGAGGATCCATCATGGACATCTGGACCTGGATCGCTTGATCTGGCGCTGATGAGATCCAATGGCGATGATGATGGAACATATGGTATGCGCGCTTGGATTTAGTACACCAATCTGGAAAGTATGTATTAGAAAAATAAAATTGTCGGACCTAGGACTTGAACCCAAGCCCTCTCCCTTTTCAAACGCGCTTCCTTGCCAACAGATCTGCTATTTCATTCGTGTATCATAAACAACGCATAATCTTATATATGAAATAAGGTCAAATATATTTAAAAAAATTAAAAGGCACGCACTGGCTTTAGTGGACCAATGAGGGGGTGACATCCAAGCTGCCGGAGTCAGCGATTAGAGTCAAACCACTTATCATCTTCTCCGGCTGATCCAAATCTTGTTCCTGCAAAATAGATAATTTAAAACCAAATCAAAAGCCCCATCCTACATAAAATCAAACACTGGTCTTGAATCTAGCCTTACATTGGCCTGAAAGCAACTGTATTGCCCAGATCGAAGCTTAACAGCTTCAAAATCCTATCAATGGCAAACTAGATTCTAAGCCTCAAAACATACATGTTTTACGTCAAACATGTCCTGTGGATCACGTTAACCATGAAACAAACGTTAAACGACATTAATATATCACAAAACTAGATATACGAATTTGAAAATTTTACCAAAATGAGTGGTTTCGATTTGGCACTTCTAGGCGTGTGATAGCTTGAATGAGGAGTGGTATGTACTCCAGGGAGCCATGGGATGTTGATTGAGTGCTTGGAAGGATTTGAATCTGGCTGGATCAGGGGTTTCGAGCTTGACAACTTTAAGGAAACTTTTACAATTTTGGGGAGTTCTCTAGGTTGTGTGTATGCATATGCAATGCTTGCTCATGGCTTGTATTTATATAGGAGATGGATGGATCAAATTTACAAGGAAAGAAATCAAGGCAATAAGGTCATGTTAAAGCCATGATTACAATTTGAAAAAATGCCTAAAATGGAGATTTCATGCCATTTTCAAAGCTGGATGAACCTAGTCACTTCTTGCACAAATTCATCGGCTTCTAGGCAAGACAAATCATCAGCCCAAATGTCAAAGCCCATCTCTATTTATTTTATACAATTTACTTTGTATTTATTTGAAATAAACTAAAATAAATATGAATAAAATAGATAAAAATGGTAAGGCAATGTAAAAATAAGATTAGAGGTCCCTTATAAGGTTAGGAAGACATTTGAAGTCCAATAAGTTAGGCCATTGACCTAAAAGTTCAATTTTGTCCAATGCACAAATCTTGAAATTTCTAAAATTTTCCCAAATTGGGAAAGCCATAACTTGCTCAATTTTTATCTCATGATGATGTTCTTGGACTTTTTGGAAATCCCAAGATGTCTACTTCAATCCCTCTGTTGATAAATTTTACATTTGAAGGATTTATTTTGATGTAAAAGGTTTTGACAAAAAGTGCCTTTTGTTGACTTTTTGAAAATGACCGGTAATGTATGAGCTTGTATCTTTCAAATGGTGAATCTCTTGAACTTTAGGAAAAAATAGAAGTTATAGGTAATTGTATTCTCTTTAAAATGAGCTTTGGTTGGGGAAAATGGATGAAGTATGTGAAAGTTATACCTGGTCTAAGTTCAGTTGACTTTTCCTATATAAACCCTAATTTAGCAATTCTTGACTTTTAATAGATTAGGAGTACTTCTTGAGGAATCATGATCAACCCTTGATCAAATGATGGATATCACTTAAAAAATGTTAATGTTGACCAAAAATATTGAAGTTTGACTGTATATGGGTCATAGTTGACTTTTGACCTAGTATAGTTGATTTTCAACATTTGAGCAATTTGACTTAGCAAACTTGTAGTGTATGGCATGAAATTTGTCATGGAAAATCTTGAAGGAATTTTAGGACAATGGAAAACAGTTGAGACCTTTGGAGCTCACACATCTTGATGAAAAGTGAAACCTTAATTAGAGGTTCATTCCTTAGGAGGAGAATTTGTCTGGTCAATTCTTGGTCAACCTTGAGCAATTGAGGATCTCTAGGAGTATGTCTTGAGTAAAAAATGGGAGGGAAAATTTTTGGGTACAACAATTTCTCTGTTGTGAGAATATATTCAGAAGTTGTTAGATCAAAGGGTCATTACCATCACATATGACAGAGATCCAGATGATGAGGTGTATGTTATAGTGCCACAGTTCAACAGGCCTGAACTAGTGGAGATTTCTTATTATAGTCAGACTTCATATGTTGCTCCTTTGATTATCTGGCCACCTGGTCCCGTGCCTTGCAACACGGACAAAGCCATACCATACAAATATAATGCCGCAATGATTGAGAATGGAGTAGAAGTCCCCATACCACTGATGCCATCTTTTGTCAATATTGTTGATGTGAGTAGAGTCACAAGGATTGGGCGTATCTTTGTAGATGTACCATCGAAAAAGGCCTGAAGTTCAAGTTAGAAGACCTATACCAGTGGAAGTTTCGGTGATGAATGTTGAACCAAGGGTCGAGGCAGGCCGATCCAGTTGACCTAACCCACATCCCGATGATGATGAGACTTTGAAACTCATTAAGAGAAGTGAATACAAGATCATGGACCAACTATTGCAAACCCCTTTCAAGATTTCTGTACTCGCTTTTCTAAGATATTTCGATGCCCATAGGGAAGCTTTAATGAAGGTCTTGGACCAGGCGTTCGTAGATCATGATGTGACGGTAGACCAATTTGATGGAATTGTGGGAAACAATACCTCATCTAATAATCTTGGTTTCAGCGATGAAGAACTTCCGGAGGAGGGAAGGAACCATAATATGGCTTTGCATATCTCAATAAGTTGTGGAAATGATACTTTGTCAAGTGTGCTGGTAGATACAAGTTCATCATTAAATGTACTTCCCAAAACTAAAGTATCTCGGCTATCACATCATGGTGCTCCTATGAGACCTAGTGGGGGTAATTGTCAAAGCGTTTGATGGTTCTAGGAAAACTGTCATTGGTGAAGTGGATCTCCCCATGACAATTTATCCTCATACCTTTCAGCGTACTTTCCAAGTGATGGATATTCATGTGGCTACAGTTTCCTATTGGGTCTCCCATGGATCCATGATGCAGGAGCAGTCACTTCCATGCTCCATCAAAAATTGAAGTTTGTGAGGAATGGAAAGCTGGTAACAATTGGTGGAGAACAGGCTATGGTGGTAAGCCACTTGTCATCTTTTTCCTTTATTGATGCTGATGAGGCTATTGGAACCCAGTTCCAAGCTCTATCTTTCACTAATAATGAAGTGAAGAGGCAAGGGGAATCTATTTCTTCTCTTGAGGATGCGCAATGAGTGGTTGAGAGTGGTTCGGCTGAAGGATGGGGCCAGGTGTTTACTTTGCCTAAGAACAAGTCTGGAGAAGGCCTTGGTTATTATCCCGTGTCTGTAAGAGATAAGCAAGATATAGTTACTCGTCTAATACAATAAGTTTTCCGAAGTGCTGGTTTTATCCACCCGACTCTGCCCGAAGTTGATGCTATAATAGAAGATGATTCTAAAGAGGATTTACCTGACTTTGTAGTGCTTGGAGTGGTTTTCCAGAATTGGATTGTTGTTGATATTCCTTCTGTGATGCATATTTTTGAATAATGCTTTATTCTATTTTGAAAAATATTTCGCTCTGCCCCAGGCGATAGAGCATTTGTGTAGGGCTATGTTAAAAATAAATCCTTTTGCTCTGCCCAAGGCAAAAGAGAAGATGTTCAGGCTTTTGTTTCAAGTATTGCCAATCATGAATAAAAATGTTATTTTATCCCCCATATTGTTTTTCCTTTTCACTTTTTCTGGAAAATGGTAACAAAATTAAATAATAATAATAATAATAATAATAAAAAAGAAATATAATATAACATATATATATATATATATATATATATATATATATATATATATATATATATATATATATATATATATATATATATATATATATATGTATATATATATATATATATATATATATATATATATATATATATATATATATTTGTACAACCTCTGCATTAATCAATTTCTATAATAAAGCATAATCATATGCGTTGATTAATCCGTGACATAACCATTGAAAATAATGACTTTACGCCCCCTCCCAACATCGAGTTCCCTGTGTTTGGAGCCGAGGAAGAGGATTGTGAAGAGATCCTTGATGAAACTTCCCGCTTACTTGAGCACGATGAAAAGATTATTCAACCGTTCAAAGAGCCCGTGGAGATAATCAATTTGGGTAGTGAAGAAGACAAAAAGGAAGTCAAGATTGGAACAATGCTTATCCCAGAGGTCAAAGAAAGAATGTTAGATCTTCTCAGAGAGTATGTAAATATGTTTGCTTGGTCTTACCAAGACATTCCAGGTTTGGATAACTATATTGTGGAGTATCGGTTTCTGCTGAGACCTGAATGTCTGTCGATTAGGAAGAAGTTGAGAAGGACTCATCCCAATATGGCTGACAAGATCAAAGAAGAGGTCCAGAAAAAAATTAACACGGGCTTCCTTGTTACATCAGTTTATCCTAAGTTGTTAGCCAATATGGTGCCTATTGCTAAGAAAGATGGCAAGGTTCGAATGTGTGTGGACTATAGAGATCTTAATAGAGCCATCCCAAAGGATGATTTGCCATTACCACTGACGACAAACCATGGTTCTATGACATTAAACATGTTCTTCAAACTCAAGAGTACCCGCATGGGGCATCCAATAAAGATAGGAAGACGTTGAGGAAGTTGGAAAGTAGTTTCTTCCTCAATGAAGAAGTATTATATAAGAGGAATTATGACATGGTTTTGATTAGATGCATGAATAGACACGATTTGCTTCCTTTTTCAAATTCGATTACAATGATTCTTGCATCATAAACATGTTCTAATGATATATTTGTGTTCATTGACATATTTCCAACATGTTTGAATGGTTTAAATGATGTTTCAGTGCCTGTACTCATAATTTCCATTGCTAGGGTTTGCTTTTCCGTTTAAGGGTTTTTCTATACAGGTTAAATTAGCCCAAGAAAGGGCTACCATGATGCTCATGAGATCAAGACGAATTGATCTATGTACTCACAATTGATTTATCATGCTTGCTGTGAATTTTTGAAACTTGCAGTGCTATAGCCACGGAAGGTGACCGTAGGTAAAGGTACCATACCTAAAACGACGGACAAGGGGTAGAAGAAGCTAACGTGGCTGACCACCATTGGCCTGTTTCAATAAAACGCGCCCTTTTTATTTTTTCTGTTTTATCTATTTTGTTTTATATAATATATATTGTTGTTATTATATTGACAAATAAGACATGTAGCTCAGTTGGTTAAGCGCGCGTATGTGTGAGTGGGAGGACCTAGGTTCGATCCTATGTCCCAGCGTTTTCTTTATTTTCTTAATATTTGACAACAGGTTCCATACTCCACGCATCAAGGCATCCACCATGCAACCCTAAATCCAGCCAATGGATCATTCATACTCCAGATCTAGCATTTAGTCAAGAGAGGACCATGGTACACCATCAGAAAGAGGTAACACAGAATCAGGCGCAAAGAATGGGCTGAGCAAGGAATGGGCCTAACATTTTCAACAACACCCCCCCCCCCCCCCATTTAGCTTATAACACAGGCCCAATTTCTTTAATTCTTTTCTCTTTATTTTCTTTTTTAATTATTTACTAGTTATTTTCTTTTTACAAATAACACAAAAATCATTTTTCATCATTAAATCAAAAAATCACAAAAAACATAAAAATCATTTTTTTCATAAAAATATTTTATTTCCTTAATTAATTAGTTTAATTATTTAGGGCAATTTAATCCTTTTTTTCATAATTTAAATCATTTAGAAATTAGGGTTTAATTTGTACATAATTCAATTTTTTTCTCTCAAAAATAACCTAAATATTTTTTCAACTAGATTTTTTAGGTTTGCTAATTATTCTTGCATTTAATTTGCCGCGCGCATTTTTTAATTTTCTTTTTATTATTATTGTAATTTCTCCGTGTTTGTAATAGTAATTAGGGTTTCAATTCCGCATCTTTATTTTCAGTCCAAAATAATTATGTATCTGCAAAAGCCTTGTAATATCTAGGACCTTTAACTTTCTCGCTTTAATTTCCACAAACCATAAACTGCTTAGATGCATGTTAATAGGATTGTATGGAAAGACAAACTGAAAATTAATAAGGTAGAAAACCCTAAATATGCAAAGATAAATTAACTGAAAATTACACTCGCACATGCTCACTCCTAGGGTTTACTCTACTCCGGTTGCCTTCCATAGACAGTCATGAAGTATAGGGTTTGTTAGTGGTTGTCCTCTAGCCCCGAAAGATCTAAAATGACCCATTCGGATGTTGCCTCAGAAAAAGATCTTTAAGGCTTTAGGATGATTACTAACATTTCCTAACATTGCTTTTATGATCGTATTTGTCCCTTCGAATGTCCCTAAAAAACTCCAACGACGATGCTACCTATTTCTCAATAATGGGATAGCATTGTCTAAAAGGAAAACGAGCAGACCTTTTTCGAGTAGGTAGATAACTGTTAGGTACTTGCTCAAACAAACAAAAAAATTTCACACCAACACTTTCCCAAACAAAGTTTTTAAAAACAACTCCGTAACACTCTTGAGGACAGAAACAAGGGTTAACATGAAGTAAAACAAACTTTTCAAAACAAGCACACACAAGCAATTTCAAAATGAGCAAGTACCTAAGAGCCCGTGGAAAACCACGGATAGAAAAGGTTCTAACACCTTCCATTTCTATAATCTACCCCCCGTACTCTGAAACATCTCGAAAAAGGTTTTTTATGTTCTTTTTCCTTTTCCTTTGTTGGATAAAATAAAAGTCGGTGGCGACTCTTGCTTACCACGACATTTGCGAATAAAAAATGCAAACCAGTATTAACAGTCGGTTTTGCCACCGTACCACAGAACTGACGACTCAACTGGGGATATAAAATATAAAGTGGGGTAAACCTTAGGATCTAGGTCATATTTAATTTTGTTCTCTTGATTGTCTTGCTTGTTTATATTTATGGGAACTGTTTTGCTATTTGATCCTACACCCGGATCGGGAAACACCTTTTAGGTAAGTAGCATAAACTGTGAGGGAGCTTTGCTGATGTATATTGACACGGTTGAGGCAGTAGTTACATTGATATGGCACTTTGGTTGGTACCCGTAACCCTTGAGTCAAAAAGGGAGATGTACGGGGCCGCCGCGTGGTGTCATAAAGCATCAAATGACCTTAGAACCTTTAATTGCACAACTCAGCCAGTAGGACGTAGCGAGATGGACGACTTTGGTGTATGCCCAAGGTCGACAGATACTCGATGCTACACTCATTGAGGTTTTACTTCTGAGTTTTGTTTGATTACGAGTCAATCGTCGATTGAACAAGGCTTGGGGGAAAGATCGATGACATTGAGATCCCATTAGAACCCAATTACATATTTATAGGACAGGTTGAACCAATCCAGCTTCAAGAGGGTATGACCTTAAAACTCAAGCAGGCCTTAAACCTAAGGACTTGGTGTGATTTGTCTATGTTTGCTATACCTGTGATTTATAATGACATCATAAGCATCATACCATAGCATATTATACTAACTATTTCAAGGGTTTCTATGGCTCATCTTTGCTCTGTTTTGTAGGATATGGCATCCTCCCGCAGGAACACTATTTAGATTTACCTAGTGAAAGTATCTCCCTAATTAAGGGAATTGGAAGTAAGGATTCTCGAAAGCTCTCCTTTCACTGAAAAGCATGGTTGGTTTCTCAACTTGGTCACTACAAAACCTGACGAAGAAATGTTGAAAGTGTTGTTTCAGTTCTTTGATCCTCTACAGCACCGTTTCACATTCTCGGATTACCAGTTAGTGCCTAATATAGAGGAATTTTCTCAGTTATTAGGGATACACATTCTTGATCAAATACCTTTCAGCGGTACGGAAAGACATCCCAAACCTGAAGAAATTGCTAAAGCTCTATCCTTACAACGGTCCGACATAGTGACAAATAGGGAAACCAGAGGGAGTGTTCAAGGAATTCCAGTTAAATTTCTGTTCAAGAAGGCTTACTATTTTTGGGATACCCTGGATCTACAAGATTTTGAAGAGGTTTTGGTGCTCCTTGTCTATGGGATGGTAATGTTCCCTAATGCGAATCAACTCGTAGATGTGAGCACAATCCAGGTTTTTCTGTCTCGGAATCCGGTACCTATATTACTCGGGGATATTCTACACTCTCTGCATGCTCACACTCTAAAAAGAAGGGGGACCCTCCAGTGTTGCACTCCTCTATTGGCTAGGTGCTTTATTTCGCACCTACCTAGATCTACTTTGAAGAATGAACAAGGTAAAAGATGATCTCATCGACTGATGTCCCTTACGCATTCAGACATTCATTGGTGTTCACGGTTCTCAGAATATGTTACTATCATCGATCGCTGTGGTGAATTCCCTAATGCCCCTCTCTTAGGAATTAGGGGAGGAATCACTTATAACCCTTACTTAGCATTATGACAATTTGGTTATGCGATAAGGGATGGTCCTCATGATACACTTATTCAAGGAATCACCTTCAACTATGAGAATGATGTTTAGGGTTACCGTAAAAGGTTCATACAAGCTTGGAGTATGGTACATAGGGTCGATAGCAAGACACTTGGGCATAAGAACTCCATACCTTTCGAGCCTTATCTCAGATGGGTACGATCCCGCGCTCAAACTCTTATGATGCCTTATCCCGCTATCTGACCCATGATTATGGAACCAGTTGCCGAGGGAGACACTCCTCATCTTGTTCTTCATCCAGACATGCCAACTGATCACGAAGAGTTGCAAAAGTCATGGGTTCAGCTTAAAGAGGAGCGGGATACATTTGAAGCCCAATTCTACGCCAGCGAGAAGAAGGTCTTGGAACTCACTAGCCTACTTCATGAAGAGATGAATATCAACGCCTACATCGCGCCAAAGAGGATGCGCTCATGGGAAACCTAGTCTTCTTTTTGTTTTATTTTGCTTAATTGTACTCTCAAAATACATTTCTTTGTAACAATTCAAGTTTAATAATACAATTCGCGTTTGTTCCTTTTTGTTTAAGCAAATTTGAGCCTTTATGAACCCTTGAAAGCATTGCATACATATCATACATATCATTGCATAACAGGATTCATAACAGGTTTCAAATCTCCTCCGCTGTTTATTTCAGCAATGGTTCTTGAACAAACTTTGAAAGATCTTCAGACTTAGAACACGCAGTTCCAGCAAATAATTGTGGCTCTGGCCAAAGGACAGGAAGAGCTGAAGGCTCTGATTGTTAAGAAGAACACTGAGGAGACCAAGAGGACAACTGGTGTGGCACATATGGGCAGATGGTTTAGAGGGTCGCCAAGACGGGTTGTTGATTTAGCTTCTTCATCTAAAGAGGGAAAGAATCAAGAGGGTGAAGCGAGATAAGAGGACCCTAGTCCTAAAGAGTCAGGTAATGAAACTGATGAGGAGCAGTACCCTCCGGCTGATGAAAAGTATAAGCAGTTAGAAGAGTGTCTGAGTGCTATGGAAATCCAGAAGGTTCCTGGGCTGGATTTTGAAGAGTTGGGTTTGGTCTCCGGGGTTGTCATCCCCCCAAAATTCAAGGCACCGGTATTTGCTAAGGATGATGGGGTCTCTTGTCCTAAAATGCATCTCTGTTCCTATGTGAGGAAGATACAGCCTCATACTGCTGTCAAAGACTTGTGGGTTCACTTCTTCCAAGATAGTATATCTGGAACACAACTGGATTGGTACTATCAGCTGGAAAGAGCCAATGTTCGTAACTAGGAAGACCTTGTTGCTGTATTTTATAAGCAATATCAGTATAATGCAGACCTCGCTCCCACCCGTACACAACTCCAAAATCTGTCTATGGGTTCGAACGAGGGTTTCAAGGATTATGCTCAAAAGTGGAGAGATTTGGCTGGAAGAGTTCAACCTCCCTTGGATGACAGGGAGCTCGTGATATGTTTCTGGGAACTTTGACTCGGCCATTCTTCAACCATCTAATTGGAAGTTCATCGACGGGTTTTGCTGAACTGATCTTAACAGGAGAAAGAGTGGAAGCTGGAATCTGAAATGGAAAAATTCAGAAGGATGCCTCTTCTAGTGCTGCAAGGAAGCCATTTGCAGGTAAAAAGGAAGTCAGTGCTGTCTATAATCAAAAGAATCAGAATCGAATCGAGTGTCATTTGGTGGTAGGGGCTGTTATGATTCCCAAACCTACACCTGCTCAATAAAGAAACAATCAGCCAAGAGCAGAAAGACTAGCTAGAGAGTTCACTCAGATCAGCATGACACTGTCTCAGGTTTTACCTCAGTTTCTGAAGTCCAATCTGGTTACTCTGAGGGAAGCTCCTAAGGATACGAGCACCACCTCTCCTTATTATAAACCGAATGCTCGTTGTGATTATCATTCGTAAAGTCCTGACCATGACACCAATGATTGATGGGCTTTGAATAACAAAGTGCAGGATCTGATTGATGCTAAGGAGATTGAATTTGGTCCCTCGGAGACTCCCAACGTTATCAATGCTCCAATTCCAAAACATGGTCGGGGTGTTAATGTCGTTGAAGAAGATGTGTTTGTGACTTCTGTGGAAGAATTGGTGACCCCACTCATGACTATCAAAGGGAATTTGCTGAAGGCCGGTTTATTTCCGAGATGTGATGAAGGTTGCCACCTTTGTGCATTTCTACCGACTGGTTGCCCTTTGTTGAAGACAGGTGTTCAGCGCCTGATGGATGACAAAGAGATTATGTTTGAGAAGACTGCTATTCTGACTGTTTCCTATTAATACGTTGTTATCATAACCATTTCCGCTAATCCTCCCAGGGCCTCCGCTAAGAGACCCGTCAAAATTACATCAGTTCCGAAGGTGACTCCGTTGATCATAACCATGCCAGGGCCAATCCCATACTCCTCGGACAAAGTTGTTCCTTGGAACTATGGGGACGACATCTATTACCACGGCGTAAAGCAGGACATGCTTGCCATTGAAGATAAGATTGCTGAAAATGCTGATTCCGACATCATCAATATTGCCGGAACCAGTAAAATAACAAGAAGTGGAAGATTGTTCTCCCCTGAAATTTCTCCACCGAAGACTGTTACCGAACCTGTGATCATTCCTGATGTGGTTCCACCCAAGACTACTACTGCAATTCCAGTAATCACTCCTATTGACCCTCCCATCACCGAGTCGGTCGAGACTCGTGGCAAAGACATACTAATTAAGCCTGTCCTGACGAAGGTCAATTCAGTAACCATACCAGAAGCTTCCAAAAATGAAATGGAATAAATTTTGAAGATAATAAAGAAGAGCGACTACAACATGGTCGAGCAGCTGGGGCAGACCCCATCCAAAATTTCTATGTTGGATTTTTTGTTGTGTTCTGAGGCCCATGTGAAGGCTTTGGTTGAGTTTCTGAAGACGACTCACGTGCCGCAAGAGACATTTGCTGATCAGTTTAAATATTGTGTGGCTAGTCTGACTGCCGATAATGGTTTGGGTTTTTCCAATGTAGATCTGACACCAAAGGGAGGAAGCATAATGATGCTCTTCATGTTTCCATTGAATGCAGGGGAACGACTCTGGCCCATGTTTTGGTAGATACTAGCTCCTTGTTGAATGTGCTACCTAAAAAAGCTCTGGACAGATTGGACTGCAAAGGCTTGACCTTGAAGCATAGCAATATAGTAGTGATAGCTCTTGATGGTTCGAAGAGGATGGTGCACGGGAAAGTGGATGTCCCTACAAAGTTGGTTCCCAGACCTTCGGCTCCACTTTCTATGTAATGGATATCAAACCATCATATTTTTTCTTGTTGGGATGCCCTTGGATACATGGGGTTAGGGCTATTACTTCTACCCTCCACCAAATGTTGAAGTACCCAGTAAGAGGAAATATTGTCACTGTGCATCGTGAAGAGGAGTATATGATCAGTCACTTTAACTCCTTCAGGTACGTGGAAATGGATGGCGAGTTCATCGAGACTCCTTGCCAGAACTTTGAAGAGGTACCTCAGATTATGGCTACAGCAGAAACTACCGACATTCCTCCAAAGGTCACCAAATCTCCCATGAAGATGGCTTCTCTCAAGGATGCACGAGCAGTGGTTGAAGAAGGTGGGTCTACCATTTGGGGTCAACTCCCGGTTATTCATTACAAGTCTGACAAATCTGGTTTGGGCTTCACTACAGGTGCTCAAAGGGCTGTTCATCACGCTCGAGCTGGAGGACCTCCCCTACGCATCAGCAATCCTGGGCTCAATGCTCTTGAAGATAGTGATGGTGATTTAGACATTGACAGCTGGATCTTCCCGACTACCAACGGCGGACTCAGTAACTGGACTGCCAAGGACTTTGTACCGATTACTTTTTTTCAAGAGTAATTGTCTTTCTGTTTTTTTGGATATGTAATTTAAAAACAATATAAACTCTATATCCATGTGTCTTACCCGGGGCACAATGGTTCTATTTGTGAGGGTTATCATGTTTCATTTTCATATGACATCAATAAAGCATTGAACGTTTGTATACAAATTTTGCGCTCTATGTCTTTCTTTTCTTTTATTCTGTCTATAAAGCAATGCTCTTACACAAACTCACGTATCCAAATGCAGATCCATATCCACTCTGGATCCCATTGATAACATTTCTGCTACTGCTCATTATGACTTTGAAAATCCGATCAACCAAGCCGAAGACGAAGGTGAGAAAGATTGTGAGGTACCCAGAGAACTTGCTAGACTATTACAGCAGGAAGAAAGGGCCATACAGCCTCATGAAGAGTCGGTTAAGACAGTAAACTTGGGTACAGAGGAAGGAAGAAAAGAGGTTAAGATAAGTACAAATCTGGAGCTTAGTGTCAAACAGCCATTGGTACAGATGTTGCATGAGTATGTTGAAATCTTCATCTGGTCATATGAAGACATGCCAGGACTAGACACGGATATAGTGGTTCATCGTCTGCCGACTAAAGAAGACTGCCCTCTGATAAAGCAAAAGATCTGTCGTATGTGCCCTGAGATGTCATAGAAGATTAAAGCAGAGGTTATGAAGCAGTTCAACACAGGGTTTTTAGTTGTCACCTCCTATCCTCAGTGGGTTGCTAATGTGGTTCCAGTACCTAAGAAAGATGGTAAAGTACGAATGTGTGTGGATTAGAGACCTAAATAGGGAAAGCCCCAAGGATGACTTCCCGCTTCCCCACATTGATGTTCTGGTTGACAACACTGCACAACACAAAGTCTTTTCCTTCATGGACGGTTTCTCTGGCTACAATCAGATCAAGATGGAACCTGAAGACATGGAGAAGACAACCTTGGTTACACAGTGGGGCACTTTCTGCTACAAGGAGATGTTGTTTGGGTTGAAGAATGTTAGGGCAACTTATCAGCGAGCTATGGTAGCTCTGTTCCATGACATGATTCACCATGAGATAGAGGTTTACGTCAATGACATGATAGCCAGGTCTCAAACTTAGGAAGAACATCTTGATCATCTACAAAAGCTATTTGATAGGTTGAAGACGTACAAGCTGAGGTTAAATACTAACCAGTGCACCATCGGGGTAAGATCTGGTAAGCTTCTGGGATTCATCGTCAGTGACAAAGGTATTCAAGTAGACCCTACAAAGGTGAAGGCCATACAAGAGATGTCGGCTCCCCTTAATGAGAAGGAAGTTAGAGGTTTCTTGGGACGCCAAAATTATATTGCCCAATTCATTTCACATCTGACTGCTTCTTGTGAGCCAATCTTTAAGCTTCTGAAGAAAGATCAAGTGGTAAAGTGGAATGACGAATTACAGGTCGCCTTTGAAAGAATCAAACAATATCTCCAAGAGCTTTCTTTTCTGATTCCTCTGACTGAAGGAAGACCTTTGATAATGTACCTAACAGTGCTAGATAATTCAATGGGGTGTGTGTGCTGGGGAAGCATGACGAGTCTGGTCAAAAATAGCACGCAATATACTACCTTAGAAAAAAGTTTACTGACTGTGAAACACGATACTCACTGCTCGAGAAAACTGGTTGCGCTTTGGCATGGGCTGCTCGCCGACTGAGACAGTATATGTTGACCCACACTACTTTATTGATATTTAAGATGGATCTGATCAAGTACGTTTTCGAGAAGACTTCTCTCTCCAGAAGAATAGCAAGATGGAAAATGATTTTAACCGAGTACGACATCCAATACACAACCCAAAAAGAAATCAAGGGAAGTGTGTTAGCTGATCATTTGGCATAGCAAGCCGTGGATGACTACCAGTACATGAATTTTGAGTTCCTGAATGAGAACATCATGTTAGTAACCGACTGTGAAGAACCTGGACCGGATGAAGGACCTGAGGAAGGATCCCGATGGTCTATGTTTTTTGATGGAGCCTCAAACGCACTGGGTAACGGCATTGGCGTTGTAATCATATCTCCCGAGGGCTGTCATACTCCGTTCACTGCCCGATTATGTTTCAACTGTACCAACAACATGGTAGAGTATGAAGCGTGTATCATGGGTCTTAGAGCTGCTATTGACCTAAGGATCAAGTTCTTGATTGTATTCTGGGATTCCGCTTTGGTGATAAGTCAGATCAAAGGCGGGTGGGATACGAAACACCTGAACCTTATCCCTTACAAAGAGTATGTACTGACATTTCTGCCGAATTTTGAAGAGATCACCTTTGAACATTTCCCAGGAGAAGAGAATCAGTTAGCGGACACGCTAGCTACTATGTCGTCAATGTTCAAGGTCAGGTGGGACAATGAAGCTCCCCAAATCACCATTGAGAGGTTGGATGAACCAGCACACTGTTGTGGAATTGATACCGAAGAGGTGGCAGACAAACCATGGTTTCACGATGTCAAGAGGTACCTCGAGACTCAAGAGTATCCCAAAGGGGCATCTGTCAATGACAAGAAATTTCTGAGAAGGTTTGTTGCAAAGTTCCTCCTCAGCAATGGAATCCTCTATAAGTGCAATCATGACTCTACCTTACTACGGTGTGTAGACAAGAGCGAAGTAGAGAGGATCATGGAAGACCTACACGAAGGTACCTTTGGCACTCATTCTAGTGGACATAACATGGCGAAGAAGATCCTACGGGCAGGATACTACTGGTCCACTATGGAAGCCGACTGTTATCAGCATTCTCGAACCTGTCACAAGTGTCAAATCTATGTTAATAAGGTGCATGTACCTCCAGTTCCCTTGAACGCCTTGACAGATCCCTGGCCCTTTGCAATGTAGGGCATTGACATGATCGGCGAGATCAGACCTATCGCGTCCAACAGGCATCGCTTCATTCTAGTGGCCATTGATTACTTCGCAAAGTGGGTTGAGGCTGACTCCTTTGCTACGGTTACCAAGAATGTGGTGGCACAGTTCATCAAGCATAGCTTGGTTTGTCGTTATGGTATCCCTGAGAGAATCATTACGGATAATGGTACTAATCTCAACAAATCGATGATTACTGAACTCTTTAAACAGTTCAAGATTCAGCATCACAACTCTTCTCCTTACCGGCCAAAGATGAATGGGGTTGTCAAAGCTGCTAATAAGAATATTAAAAAGATCATACAGAAGATGACGGTGACATACAAAGACTGGCACGAGATGTTATCGTTTTCTCTTCACGGGTACCGTACTTCAGCGCGTACGTCGACAGGGGCAACACCGTATTCTCTGATATATGGCATGGAGGTTGTCCTACCCATAGAGGTCCAGATACCTTCTCTACAGATTATGAAGGATGGGGTTTGAGCGAAGACGATTGGATCCAGACTCGACTTGATCAATTGAACTTAATCGACGAGAAAAGACTTACTGCTTTCTGCCATGGTCAAATGTATCAGAAACGGATGATCAAGGCCTTCAACAAGAAAGTTAGACAAAAAGTGTATCAAGTAAGGGATCTAGTAATCAAGCGCATCATACTGCCGCAAGGTGATCCCGGGGGAAAATGGACTCCCACCTATGAGGGAACATTTGTAGTCAAGAACATATTTTCGGGTGGAGCCATGATTCTGACCACCATGGATGGTGACGACCTTCCACACCCTGTCAATGCAGACATAGTGAAAAGATACTACTCATAATAAAGACCTGGTAGGTTGACACACCTAGGAAAAAATAAGGGCATCCTGGCGAACCAAAAGGGTTCGGGCAAAAATTAGGGATAAAAAATGAAAAAATATATACACCCGGCAAGTCGAAAACACGAAAGGGCGGCTTGGGCAAAAAAGGGTATCCCGGTGGACTGAAAACCCGAAAGGACGGTCCAAGAAAAAATTAAGGATTAAAGCATATCACTATATCACATTGGATCACCTTGCGATCAGACCTCAGTAATCAGATATCAAGCTCAAACGGTATCGGTCAATCCAGTCAGCTTCGGACAAGCAGCAAAGTGATGAGATACTCGAAGACATAGGGGAAATAGAAGAATTGAAACCCAATGGGATCACTACACATAGTTGTTTTCTTTTTGTACACAATTTCTGTAATAATTTCCATTTTTACGGTGGTGTTCTCTTACTAGAGCGTCAGCCTCCTTGTAAAAAACACCTGTTATAGGAAAATTTCAAATCAATACAAAGCGTCTTTTGAGTACAAAACTCTGTGTTTGTTTTTTCCATTTTCTATTTTGTTTTGCAAAAAACGTCCAATGTTTTATTCTTGACATGTGCATTTGAATATGATTACTATTCATAAATATCTGCATATAAAATAGAAAGTCAGTTCCTAAGAACTCAAAGAAACTAGTACAAAACCTAAATACCGACAGTTACCCCGTCCATCATGGTACAAGGGGCAGAGATAGTTAAAAGTGAAGTCACTATCACATACAAGCCAGTGATACCTATATTCCCCACAGAGCCGAGACAACCAAGGTCCGACCTCTGTATCCCCAAGCAGGAATTCCTTCCCCAGCAGGTTCCTTTAGAAAGCTGATATCTACATTCCCCAACCGAGTTTTATAACCATGAGCAGTTTATAAAGCCATCTCCCGAGCAAAGTTTATTTCTTTGACAGCGGAAGCTCAATCTCCAACAGAGCTCTTATCTCCAGCAATGGAAGTTCATCCTCAGCTGAGTTTATTTATCCAAATCAGCAGATCTTCCAACAGAGTATATCTCTTCCCCACAGAGTCATTCCCCGCAGGATTATTCTTAGACAGAGTCTCCTCCGGCAGAATGTTCTCAAGAAGAATGAATGTAAATCCCCAGCTAATCATCTTCGGTCACTATCCCAAGCGGAAACGAAGAAATCAACTCCTTATATTCTCCAGTAGCAGTCCAGGATTTATTTTCCCCAGCTAGAGAATATCACAATAGCATTGCATATCCATACATCATGGCATGTGCATACATATTATACAGCACAATCTCATTTATTTTGAGAACATCATTACTCAATACATTTCATACATCATGACATTACATACGACTAACTCTTTACCTTTCAGGGAAAGATGCAATCAAGTTCTTACAAGTTCTCTCTGGTTCAGTCAAACCGACACCAAGGTTTCTATTCCAATTGAAGATATTCTAACACTTTTCAATATTTTCTCTGGTTCAGTCAAACCGACACTAAGGTTTATATTCTAGTTGAATATGTTCTAAGACTTTCGTTTGGGTCAGCCGAATCGCCGCTAAGATTCCCCTGATTTCTATGCCAGTCAAAGTTAATCTGAGACCTCTCCCGTGTTCAGTCAAATCGATACTAAGATTTCTCTCCCAGTTGAAGACAGCTCGAGACCTTTCCCTAGTTCAGTCAAATCGATACTAAGATTTCTATTTCAGTTAAAAAAGCTATGAAGCCCGGAAACTAACCGGATAGTAGTCAACCAACAATACATCAAGATATGAAGCCAAAAAATCGACCGGATAGTATCTTAATTTCTCTAAATTACTGAATCCTGGGACACGACCGGATAACAATACAAATACTATGAAGCCTGGAATCGACCAGATAGTGGTATATCTCAAATTCAAGCAATAAAGCCCAGAAATCGACCAGAAAATATCTTAATTTTTCCAAATTACTGAAGCCTTGGACACGACCAGACAATGGTATAAGACACTGTGAATCCTGGAAATGAACCAGATAATGGTATGAGACGCTGTGAAGTCTAGAGCACGACCAGATAGCGGCGAAAGACACTGTGAAACCTAGAGCACGACCATATAACAGTATAAGGTACTGCGAAGCTTGGAATTAGACCAGATAGCAGTTTACTCGGCCAATTACTATGAAGCCTGGAAACGACTGGATGTTAGTATGCCTTAAATTCAAGTTGAAACCCGAAAGCGACCGGATAACCACTTAATTCCTTTTGAAGCCTGGAGCACGAACATATAACAGTTTTTGAGATTGCAAATCCTAGAGCACGACCAGATAGAAAGTTTAATCTCATCTCCCCGGTAAGTCACTGTAAAACATGGAGCACGACCAAATAGCAGTCAATCTTATTATCCTCAGCAAATCACTGTAAGGCCTGGAGCACGACCAGATAGCCATTCATTTTCATCTCCTCGACTAAGAGATGATTGCCCAGTAGAGTAACGGACAACTGAAGTTCCTAAAATTCCATTTCTCCCAAGACAGAGACCAACATTCCTCAGCAGATTCCTCCTCAACGACAGGAACAAGAATTCTCATCAAAGGAATATCACGGGAAATCAACATCCTCTAGATGGCATCTTTAAGCCCATCTTCGACGATTCTCTGTCATATCTTCCAGATTGAATCTTTAAGCCCATCTCCGGTGATCTTCCATCATCTCCTCCAAATGGCATCTGTAAGCCCATTCTCGATATTACCTACACAGTCCAACACCATCTCAGACGAGTGCAAATTTCTGGGCACTCTAGTGTTCAATCATCTTCCACCTTCAGATTACAAAAGGCATACAGCCAATATACATCCTCAGGTTTAAGAAGATTGAACAGGGGAAGTTGTTGTACCCCAATTTTCCCTCTCATTTTACTCAACACATGCCCATTGAGGTTCTCAACTGGCTCAAGGATACCCAAGAGTGGACCAGACAAACTCTCTCCTAAGGCAAAGCACCTCAAACTAGGGTTTCCATTTTTATCAAGATGTGTGAACTCCAAAGGCCCAAAATGCCTTCCATGGTCCCAATATGTTCTCAAGATCATCCATGTCAAGTTTCATGCCTTGCACAAGAAGTTTGCTCAGTCAATTGCCCAGATGCCTCAAAATCAACTACACTAGGTCAAAAGTCAATTGTGGCCCACATACAGTCAAACTTCAATATTTTTGGTCAACATCAACATTTTGAAGAGATATCCATCATTTGATCAAGTGTTGATCATGATTCCTCAAGGAATGCCCCAAATTCATCAAAACCCAAAAGTTTCTAAATTAGGGTTTCTTAGGAAAAGTCAACCAAACTTTGACCAAGCATAACTTCTTCATACTTTATCAGAAATTTTCCATCTAAGGCTCATTTTTAAGAGGATGCAATTCCCTACAATTCATCTTTAGCACACAAGTTCAAAATATGCACTCATCAAAAGATATGAATTTCTACATTATAGGTCCTTTTAAAAAGTCAACAAAAACACCTTTTGGGTCAAAGCTTCTTACATAAACATGGAAGACCCAATTTAGATTAAACCAAAAGGGTTGTTTAAGGGTACATCCTAATATTTCTAAAAAGTCCAAGAACACCTCTCTAGGGTTAAAATTGAAGGAGATATGCCTTGTCAAAGTTGATCATTTTTGCAAAATTGCCAAAAGTCAAATGTGCTCAAAAATTCATTTTTTGTCAAATGGGCCTAGCTTCTCATGATTGCATCTTGTTAGAGACATGGTCCACGAACCAAATCAGCATCCACACATTTTTTGCTTTATCTTTTATTATTTTTTTATTATTTAAAAGTTAGATTAAATCAAATAAATTGCAAAAAATATCAAAGATTTGTTTTTTGATCTAATTTTTGTAGGAATCACAATCTAATCAAGCTGGCAAAATCATATCAAATCAGATCAAGAGATAATTGGAGCAAATTGGCATGATTATACTTGTTTTGGAAAGATATCATATAGCAAAGAAATCAAATCAAATTGCCATGATTTACAAAGATTCAAAACATTTTTGTTTCCCTAATTCATCACACTATATATACTGAACATAACCAATGCGCAAGAACAGGATTTGCAGGTCGTGAAAGCTGAGAACAAAACTCAAAATTTTGGCAAAAAGGTGTGGATCGGTTTCCAACCTAGAAGGCAATTCAAAGAATTTCAACACTCCCAAATTGTTTTCTGGAGCCTCTCTGAAGCTAACACGATCAGTTTCATGCATCCTCACGCCCAAAATCGCCCCCTAGACCTCACGCGGTTTGCTTCCTTTTTCAAATTTGATTACAATGATTCTTGCATCATAAACATGTTCTAATGATATATTTGTGTTCATTGACATATTTGCAACATGTTTGAATGGTTTAATTGATGTTTCAGTGCATGTACTCATAATTGCCATTGCTAGGGTTTGCTTTGCCGTTTTAGGGTTTTTCTATACAGGTTAAATTGGCTCAAGAAAGGGGTACCATGATGCTTGTGAGATCAAGACGAATTGATCTATGTACTCACAATTTATTTATCATACTTGCTGTGAATTTTTGAAACTTGCAGTGCTATAGCCATGTAAGGTGTCCGTAGGTAAAGGTACCATACCTAAAACGATAGACAAGGGAAGAAGAAGCTAACGTGGCTGACCACGATTGGCCTATTTGAATAAAACACGCGCTTTTTATTTTTTTTGTTTTATCTATTTTGTTTTATATAATATATATTATTGTTATTATATTGACAAATAAGACATATAGCTCATTTGGTTAAGCGCGCGTGTGTGTGAGTGGGAGGACCTCGGTTCGATCCCAAGTCCCAGCGTTTTCTTTATTTTCTTAATATTTGACAACAGGTTCCATACTCCACGCATCAAGGTATCCACCATACAACCCAAAATCCAGCCAATGGATCGTTCATACTCAAGATCTAGCATTTAGTCAAGAGAGGACCATGGGGCACAATCAGAAAGAGGCAACACAGAATCAGGCGCAAAGACTGGGCTGAGCAAGGAATGGGCCTAACATTTTCAACAACACCCCCCCATTCAGCTTATAACACAGGCCCAATTTCTTTAATTCTTTTCTCTTTATTTTCTTTTTTAATTATTTACTAATTATTTTATTGTTACAAATAACACAAAAATCGTTTTTTATCATTAAATCAAAAAATCACAAAAAACATAAAAATCATTTTTTTCATAAAAATATTTTATTTTCTTAATTAATTAGTTTAATTATTTAGGGCCATTTAATCCTTTTTTTCATAATTTAAATCAATTATAAATTAGGGTTTAATTTGTACTTAATTTAATTTTTTTCTCAAAAATAACCTAAATATTTTTTCAACTAGATTTTTTAAGTTTGCTAATTATTCTCGCATTTAATTCGCCGCGCGCATTTTTTAATTTCCTTTTTATTATTATTGTAACTGCTCCGAGTTTGTATTAGTAATTAGGGTTTCAATTCCGCATCTTTATTTTCAATTCAAAATAATTATGTATCTTCAAAAGCCTTGTAATAGCTAGGACCTTTAACTTTCTCGCTTTAATTTCCGCAAACTATAAACTTCTTAGATGTATGTTAATAGGATTGTATGGAAAGACAAACTGAAAATTAATACGGTAGAAAACCCTAAATGTGCAAAGATAAATTAACTGAAAATTACACTCGCACATGCTCACTCCTAGGGCTTACTCCACTCCGGTTGCCTTCGGTAAATGGTCATGAAGTATAGGGTTTGTTAGTGGTTGTCCTCTAGCCCCAAAAGATCTAAAATGACTCATTTAGATGTTGCCTCGGAAAAATATCTTTAAGGCTTTAGGATGATTACTAACATTTCCTAACATTTCTTTTGTGATCGTATTTGTCCCTTTGAAAGTCCCTAAAAAACTCCAACGACGATGCTACCTATTTCTCAATAATGGGATATCATTGTCTAAAAGGAAAACGAACAGACCTTTTTCGAGTAGGTAGATAATTGTTAGGTACTTGCTCAAACAAACAAAAACTTTTTCACACCAACACTTTCCCAAACAAAGTTTTCAAAAACAACTTCATAACACTCTTGAGGACATAAACAAGGGTTAACATGAAATAAAACAAACTTTTCAAAACAAGCACACACAAGCAACTTCAAAATGAGAAATTACCTAAGAGCTCGTGGAAAACCACAGATAGAAAGGGTTCTAACACCTTCCCTTTCTATAATCTACCCCCCCCCCCCCCCCCCTCCGTACTCGGAAACATCTTGAAAAAGGTTTTTTCTGTTCTTTTTCCTTTTCCTTTGTTGGATAAAATAAAAGTCGGTGGCAACTCTTTCTTACCGCGACATTTGCGAACAAAAAACACAAACCAGTATTAACAATCGGTTCTGCCACTATACCATACTTAAGATAATATTATCACCCAGAAACTGACAGCTTCCAGAGGTGCTTTTGCGTTCTATCCTATCTCCAGCAAAGTCAGCATTATAGTAACCTACTAGTTTAAAAACTATGGATCTTTTGTAACACAGTCCAATGTTAGTAGCACCTTTCAGATACCTCAGAATTCGCTTAACAGCAGTTAAGTGAGATTCTCTTGGATCTGATTGGAATCTTGCACATAAACATACACTGAATAATATATCTGGTCTAGATGCAGTCAGATAGAGAAGAGATCTAATCATACCTTTGTAGAGTTTCTGATCTACTTTCTTACTTACCTCATCTTTTCCCATAATGCATGTAGGATGCATTGGTGTCTTCGCTTCTTTACTTTCTGATAGCTGGAATTTCTTCAAAAGTTCTTTAACATACTTTGTGTGATATATGTAAGTAACTTTTGGAGTTTGATTAATTTGAATTCCCGGAAAGAATTTCAGTTCTCCCATCATACTCATCTCAAATTCAGCCTGGCGACTGGGGTAAAAGTTTAATTATAACAAATTCCTTCTTGTTGACTATAACTTTGTGCAACCAGTCGTGCCTTGTTTCCGAGAAACTCTCCTTGCTCATTCAACTGGTTTCTGAATACCCATTTTGTTCCTAAGATATTGAATCCGTTGGGCTTTAGAACTAGATCCCACACGTCATTTCTTGAAAATTAATTTAGTTCTTTTTGTGTAGCTAGGATCCAATCGTTATCTTGTAGAGCTTCCTATATTGAGGTTGGTTCAATTAGAGAGACCAAACCAAACATTGATTCTTCAATGTTTCTGAAAGAGGATCTTGTTCTGATGGGATATTCTTTCTTTCCAATGATCACGTTTTCTGGATGTGCTGATGTGATTATGGGGAATTTATTCGGTGAGGGTTGTTCATAAATTCTTAGATTTTCCAGAGCATTTTCAATAGGAGGGTCTTCTGAGTTGTCCTTTGCTTCTGACTCTTCAAAGTTTGTAAGATGATCTTCTGTAATTGCAGGATTTTCATTTTGCTTTGGCTTTTGCTGGCCAAGCTTATCATCAAATTTGACTATGATTGATTCTTCAACAATCAGAGTTTCTATGTTTTATACCCTATAGACTTTTAAGCGTTTAGAATATCCAAGCAGAAATCACTTTTGTACCTTAGAATCAAACTTGTTCAGATTATCTTTAGTATTCAGAATATAGCAAGTGCATCAAAAAAGGATGGAAATATGAAATGTTGGGTTTTCTGTTTTTCCACAATTCATAAGGAGTCTTTTCAAGAATAGGTCTTATAGAGACTCTATTTTGAATATAACATGTTGTGTTCACAGCTTCTGCCCATAAGTGTTTAGCCATATTAGTTTCATTGATCATGGTTCTGGCCATTTCTTGCAAGGTTCTATTCTTCCATTCTACAACTCCATTTTGTTGGGGAGTTCTAGGACAAGAGAAATCATAAGAAATGCCATTTTCTTTAAAAAAAACTTTTCAAAATAATGATTTTCAAATTCTCCTCCATGATCACTTCTAACTTTTATAATTCTAAATTCTTTTTCATTTTGCACTTGGTTGCAGAAATCAAAGAACACATAATGTGACTCATCCTTGTGTTTTAAAAACTTAACCCATGTCCATCTGTTGTAGTCATCAACAATGACCAATCCATACTTCTTGCCTCTAATGGATGTAGTTTTAATTGGTCCAAACAGATCAATGTGAAGAAGTTCCAACGACCTAGAGGAAGAAACAACATTTTTTGACTTAAAAGAAGGTTTTGAAAATTTTCCTTTCTGACATGCTTTGCACAGAGCATCTGAGTTGAACTTCAGATTTGGATGTCCCCTGACCAGATTGAGTTTGTTAATTTGAGATATTCTTCTTATGCTAACATGCCCCAATATTATGTGCCAGGCCCATTGCTCATTGCTAACAGACATAAGGCATTTTACATTCTGAGATTTTAGATCAGAAAGATCAATTTTATAGATGTTGTTCTTTCTCTTTCCAGTAAAAAGGATTGATCCATCATTTTGACTAACAGCTCTACAGGATTTTTGATTAAAGATTATGTCATAACCGCTGTCACTTAATTGACTTATGGACAACAAGTTATGCGATAATACTTCTACCAATAGAACATTAGTTATAGAAGGAAGGTTAACATTTCCAATGGTTCCATAACCAATAATCTTTCCTTTTTGATTTCCTCCAAATTTGACATCTCCTCCAGATTTAAGTTCCAGACTTTGGAACATAGACTTTCTTCCCGTCATATGTCGCGAGCATCCAGGGTTAAGGTACCATGATTGGTGTTTCAACTGAGCTGTTAAGGACATCTCTTTCGGTTCTGAATCAGAGTCCGAGTCATCGTCATCTTCTATGGTAGCCATAAATTCTAGGTTAGCATGTTCATCTTCTGAGTCAGATTCAACTTCAGAAGATTTTGAATCATCCCAGGTTGCCATCATGCCTTTCTTTCCTCCAAACTTTTTCTTTGGTCTTTCTCTTTGCAGCTTAGGACAGTCACTTATGTAGTGTCCTGGTTCTTTACATTCATAGCAGACTATATCTCTCCTGCTTGACTTCTTATGTCCATAGGATTCTGGTTTATCTTCTGACCTCTTGTAGTTTCTGAACTTCTTTGTTTGTGCTTCCACATCTGGTTGATCCTTATGGAGGGAAGAGATAACTCATCTTCTTCTGATGCGGAATCTTCAGAGTTTCCTTCTTCTTCCTGAAAAGCGTTTGTTTCACATTTTTTAATAGATTTAAAGGTGACGGACTTACCTTTCTTTTTAGGCTCATGTTCATCAAGTTCTATCTCGTGACTTATTAAAGCACTGATAAGTTCTTCAAGGGATACATCATTCAGATCTTTTGACACTTTGAATGCATTAACCATAGGTGCCCATCTTCTAGGTAAACTTCTGATAATTTTCTTAACATGGTCTGCCTTGGTGTATCCTTTGTTCAGAACTCTCAGGCCAGCTGTCAGAGTTTGGAATCTTGAGAACATGGCTTCAATGGACTCATTTTCTTCCATTTTGAAGGCTTCATACTTATGGATGAGATCCAGAGCTTTTGTCTCTTTTACTTGAGCATTTCCTTCATGAGTCATTTTGAGAGACTCAAACATGTCATGTGCGGTATCTCTGTTGGTGATTTTCTCATATTTCATTTTAGAGATAGCGTTCAGAAAGATGTTTCTGACTCTGTGGTGATTCTTGAAGTCTAACTTCTGTTGTTTATCCATGTTCCTTCTGTCAATCTTGTTTCCGTCTTTGTCTTCTGGATGTGTGTAACCATATAGGACCAAATCCCATCGATCAGCATCATGACCTAGAAAGAAACTTTCTAGTCTATCCTTCCAGTATTCAAAGTCTTCTCCATCAAACACAGGAGGTTTGGTGTAGTTGTTGTTGTTTTGTTCAGTTGACATAGTGTTTTCCTTCTTGATCTTTTTTTGACATTGTTAGGTGTTTGCACCCAGAACTAGAGCTTTGATACCAATTGAAGGATGAGAAAACACTTAAAATGGGGGGGGGGGGGGGGGGGTTGAATAAGTTTTTCCTTTTTCACGTGCAATAATAATGGAAGGACACAGATATTTTTATCATGGTTCGTTTGAAACTAAAACTACTCTCGTCCACCCGCCAAGGTGATTTTGCCTCTCTCAACGAGGACTTAATCCACTATAATTAAACTGATTACAAATGCACAACCAAACTGTTTTGATTAACAATTCAATGAACAAGCCAACTGCAAGTGACTAACACCTCTAAGACTCAACTAGTCCTATCCCTCTTGAAAAATCTGACCCAACTGGTCTCTCAAGGAACACTTACAAAAATTATTTCTTAATAGTAGTGAAACAGAGTGCTTCTAATAAGCTATATCACAAACAGTGATTTATCACTAAGATTGTTTCCCAATACATAAGATTTACCCACTATACAGTATTAGTTTAAAAGAATGAAAATAGTGAGCGTTAGTATGTTTCTCGTGGATCAGTAACCTTTCTTTGAAACAAATTATCTTCTATATATAGCTTTAAGTCTTGACCATTACTGCCTTGGAGAGAGTGTTTGCATTAATGAAGCGTGTTGGCTTGGTCTTTATGTTTCCAATGTTCTCGTGTGTAGTACCACTTGAGTGCGTTAGCCGTCTTAGCATTTAATGACCAACGGTACTGTCAGAACTTGTCTCTGGAAGTTTAATAGTTTGCTTGCAGCGTTGCCACTTCAGAGTTTACTTTATATTTTCTTCTATCATAGCATTCTTCAATTTATGTCATCCGAGTTTGCTTCAGCTTGCATTTAAGATGTTGCTTTCAGCGTGCTTCTTTAAAATCATTGCTTTAGCTAGCGTTATCAGAGGTTGCTTTAGGATTGCTTTTCATCAGATTTTGCCTTAGAGTGCTTCCTTCAGAGTTTGCTTTAGACTTGCATAGAATGATGTTTCTTTCTTGAGATGCATGAGTCAGAACATCATATGAACTTAGAAAACATACACATCAGAGTATAAAATATATTTCATTATTATCATTAAAACTCTAAGATATGATTAGAACCAAACCTTGTTCTAACAAATCCTCTAATGAACCTTCATAATGTTTGGGCTAAGCGAATGATTTAAACATCGTTGATCATATGTTGTCGCTTCGAGAATTTCAAATGAATGATATACTTGACAAAAAGCAAATGAAAATTATTGTTGAGACGCTTTGATCTTATCAATCTTCTAATGACTTCTCAAATGCAAGTTTCAAGATGGACATTCAACTAACCTCTAACTTCTAATTCACTAATAATTGACTTTTACTTTGTGCTTTTACTTTATGCCTTTATATTAGGCCTTTACTTTTATGCACCATTTACTTTAGCATTTACATTTCATGCTATTTTTATCTTTTCTCACTTAATCATTTATCTTTTATGTCATTTTTATTTTGCTCACTTGAGTTTTCATTTTCTTTTTGAAGACACTTAATAACCAACTTGAACACTAAAAAACTTTAATCTTACTTGGAATATTTGGTTGCTATCCCTTGCATAATGGAGTTGTGAATTTCTAGGACTTAGGATTAGAAGCCTTTGATACCTTTGGGACCTTGTGACTCTATTGTTATTTTGTCTGGAGTTCTTGGGGTTTACCCCCAAGACATAGGGTTGATTTTCTTTGTGTGCAGGTTATTCTGATTATATGCTATGTGCATGATTGGGAATTAATCTGTATACAGCCGTTACTCTACCAAATTTTTTAGAATACTTAATGCATATGTAACTTGGTATTCTTGAGAGGTTTAGTATCTTTGATTTCTTGGTTTCAATCCAAAGGATGGGAATTCTACATTGACTCTTTATGTCAAGTGTTCGCTTCTTGTTGGTTAGAAGGTTCTTCTCTCAAGCTTTTACCTTACGGTGTAGGATTGTCCTTTCATCTCATCCCATCTTATTTAATTTCAAAATTTTCTCCATCCTTTTCAAAACTCTTCTTGTTTTCAAACTATAACCGCTTTCATAGTAAACTTTGACTTAGGTCCATGCATTTTAAAAAATATTTTCTTAATCAAACTTTAACCAACTTAATCATACTTTTACATCTCTGTGAGAAGACTAAAAGTCGATCAACCTCATTCAAACAATTTTTCCACTTTTGCTTTTTACTTTAAAATTTTCTCAAAAGATTAGACTCTTGTCAATCCTTGTAGTGATGCGAGCTACTATACTTCTACGACATGTAGTGAACTGAGATATTTTCCACTTGGGTGTTGAGTGAGGCTTTGTTGATTTTAAAATCCAAGCTATATCCTCTATTTTAAGATGATGCAAATTCTCATTTCTCATAATTGTGGGTAGTAAGTATGTTTTTCACTCGGATATGACGATGATGTATCATCTCTTAAAATTTAACCAACACACATGTGTTTTAAAAATTTTAAAGGTAAACTACGAGTACCCTGATCCCCTATTACACAGAAGGTGGTACGTAGGCACTAAAGGTTCACAACCGCGGCGGGTCCAAAAATTGTAAAAAAAAACTTCTTTTCTCATCTTCACCATCTACTCTTGTATACAACACATATATCCAAAATACACAAATTTTCAAATAGGTTCCTATGGAGTATCATAGATGTTTAGGGTGTTAATACCTTTCCTTTGCATAACCAAACCCCGTACCTAGATTCTCTCCCCCTCTTTTTTGGGTTATTCACTCTTTTCCTATTCTTCTTGAAATAAGAAAGTGCAGTGGCGATTTTTATTTGATTTGTGTGAGTTAAGTCAATCAAATGGCTTAGTGTCAACATTTATATCGTTACAAAAGGGAATTGGGAATTTTTTTTTATGTTTTTGAATTATTTCATTTGTTACGTATCTCCCATTATACTTATGTTGGACCATATATTTGTGGAGTTTTATCTATTGTTGAGGTTGTAAGGCCATGGAATTAAACTAATTTGATCATTCCACTACTGAATTAATTATTTTGAATAAATTAAGTAATAAAGTGACTTTAGACTTTATGAGTTTTTGAATTACGTGACATCCCATTTGTGGACTCTGATATGTATATTTCATACACGTTATTATAATTATTATTATTATGGGAAATTGGGTTGTTACAATTGGTATCAGAGCAGGTCGGTTCGTCCATCTAGGTTTGTTAGTCAGAAGTATAGTGTGACACTCTAATATTTTCAATGTTTTCATTATAACCCTTGTTTGTTGTTATGATGTGAAGTAGACTGGTGGTTGAAAGGAACGGTAATGCACTTGCTACTATATTGCAGGCTTTGGCTCAAGAAGTGCAACATCAGCATAATGTCCGCGGAATGATGGTTCTCATGTTTTGGAGACTTTTTGGAGGACCCATCCACCTATGTTCCAAGGGAAGCACGATCTTGAAGGAGCACAGGAATGGCTCAAGAAATTTGAAAGGATATTTTGGGTTATGGAATATTTTGAGGCGAGGAAAGTGAATTTTGTATGTATATGTTGGCGGAAGAGGCTGATGATTGGTGGGTTGCCACTCGTCAAATATTAGATGGTGCGGGTGTGGCTATTACTTGAGCTGTATTTTGCAGGGAATTCCTGATGAAGTACTACCCATAAGATGTCTGCAGGAAGAAAGAAATTGAATTTCTAGAACTGAACCAGGGAGAATTATCGTTGATTGAATATGCTGCCAAGTTCGTGGAATTGGAAAACTATTATCCTCATTACAGCGAGGCGACGGCTGAATTTTCAAAATGCATCAAGTTTGAAAATAGGTTGGCTCATAAATCAAGAAGGAAATTGGGTATTAGAGGATACGTAAATTTCCGAATTTGGTGAATAATTGCAGTATCTATGAAGAGGAAAGTAAGGCTCACTACAAAACCATCACTGAAAATAGAAGCAAACAACAACATAATCATGGGAAGCCTTACAATGCTCCAAATGACAAAGGTAAACAGAGGATTGCGGATGGTGGGAGAACCAGTGGGAGAGATGCCCAAACTAAAGTTGTGTGTTATAGATATAGGTGTGAGGGAAAAAGTGAAAGAACTGAGTTTTAATGATTATCAAAAACCCATTTGTGCAAATATGTATTGCTTTAAACAGGTGCAAGTGAGAAACATCAAAAACAAGCATTTATCTCAAAACAGACTGCATGAGCCGGCTCATGGATCCTTAGGTCGGCTGATGAGAAGAAGTTCTTGGCTCATGAGAAGAAGTTCTTGGCTTGGAAGACCGTGGAGTGTTCAATCAGGTAGTGGTAACCGGAGGATTATGAAGAAGGATTTGGGGCCAATTTTGTTGAGTACAAAATCATTCAAGGTAGAAGGAGTTTTTGTTTAAGATTTGGCATACTTGATTCAATTAAAATCAAGGGAAGAGGAGTGAAACATATAAGATTCATCAAGTGACTTTGAATTGTGGTGATTGTATCTTCTCTTATAAATTTTGCATAATTAATTTCATATCCTAATTCTAGATTCTAGAATTGGGGGCAGAGTAGCCCACACGAGGACGACAGGGTGAACTTCCTTAACAAATACCGTGTCCATTTTAGTTTTCTGCATTTGATTTCTATTTGTTTAAATTTGTGAGCTATCAATATTCTCATTCATACAAAATAATTGTAGTGATAAACTAAAATTTAAAACTCATATAGTATTCATTTGAATCACTATAATCACTATAATTTGAGTATAACTAAACCTTTTGTAATACGTACACCAAGTGTTTGGTGAATTTACAACTCACAAATTTGCTTTATCTTCTCTGCAACTAATTGGTAATAACTTACACCTTGTTAAACTTTCTAAAGTGATTCATCATATTCATTTTTAATTATGATTCTATTCTCATCATTTTCATCAAATTAGTACGCATATCTGATCTTTCCAATACATAAAGTTTAGACAATCAGATTCAGGGTTGTCGCTCTCTGATAAAAACAAATTTTACCAAACACGCAAATTTTTAAAGGGATTTATTCAACCCCCCTTAAAGATCTGTCACATTGTCTAACAAGTGGTATCAGAGCACTGGTTTATCCAGTGCTTCACATACAGCTTCTAGAAATGGATTGTGATCTAAAAGGGGCGTACAATAGAGCACCCGTTTTCACAGGTGAAAATTATAGTTATTGGAAAGATTGTATGAGTGTCCATATCACGTATGTTGATAGGAAAATATGGAAGGTTATCCAATATGGGCCAATTGCAATAACTATGCAAAATGCTACAGGGATAACCATTCCTAAACCGGAAGCACAATGGGATGAAAAAGATGAGAAAAATTATGCATATGACTGGAAAGCATGAAACATGCTCATAGCAGCTCTAGGAGTTGATGAGTATTTTCGGGTCTCACATTGCGCTACGGCTAAGGAAATGTGGGACGCTTTGCAAGTCACCCATGAGGGCACAAATGATGTAAAATTGGCTAGAATCAATACTTTGACGCAAGAGTTTGATCTCTTTCGCATGGAGCAAGGTGAAACCATCGCCAACATGCAAAAGAGATTCTCTCATATAATGAATCACTTGCATACACTAGGTCATGTAATTGACAATTCTGTTGCTACTAATAAAATTTTGAGATGTCTTATCAGGGATTGGCAACCTAAATTTATGGCAATTAAGGAAGCCAATTATCTAAATACTTTGGATCTCACAACACTATGGGGTAAGCTTCAAGAACATGAGCAAGATCTTATGAGCCTTGGACATCATGAAAAGAAAGAAAAGAAGAAAAAGTCAAGGGACTTGGAAAAGAAATCTATAGCACTAAAGACTTCAATCTCCAAGTCAACCACCTCAATTTCGTGTGAAAGTGAATCAAGTGATGACGATGAGAGTCCGGATGAGGATATGGGTTTGTTCGTAATAAAATATAATAGATTTCTCCGGAAAAACGAAATTCAGCATTCGGATAAGAATCTCATCAATTATAGACGCCACTCTCAACCAAGCAAGCAAGATGAAAGTAAGAAGCCTAAGTCACGAGGATCATGCTACCATTGTGGCAAACCCGGTTATTACAAGCCGGATTGCCCCTATTTGAAGAAAGACAAGCCAAGGCTAAACGTAAAAAGAAACCAACCAAAGCTAGAAGAGCATACATTGCTTGGGAGAGTGATAGTGATTCCTCAAGTAAAAGTTTCTCAAGTGACGAAGAAGAAACGTTCAACCTTTGTCTCATGGCTCATCATCATAAGAAAAATAATGTAAGTCATGCTAAGTATGATCATGTTTATAAAATGTCTTATTTAGAATTGTTAAATTCCTTCAATATTTTACATCAAGAGGCAAAGGAAGCTTTCAAACGCCTAGCCTCAAACAAGAATATCTTTTTATATATAGAACAAAAGGTTTCCAATTCGAAAAAGGAATTAGAAGCTCTTAAAGCATCTATGATAGAAAATATTGAAGGAAAATGTGAAAAAGAAGAGAGACCTTGGTTTAATTGGCATGGATGTGAAACTTGTCATGTTTGGCAAAAAGAAGTTAGAACTCTCAAAGCCAAACTAGACAAAGCTTTACAACCTAAGATTAAGTTTGCTATCGATCGCTCAAACTTCAGAAAAAGTATGATTAATCCATATCAAAAATATACTTACGAAGTAAGGGATCAAGATAGCAAGAGTAGATCTCACTTAGATATGTCTTGCCTATATTGTTGCAAGAAGGGACATACCATTAGTAAATGTCGATTTAGGAGACTCTTAGTTCCTAAAGGCATATATCAAGGGTTCCCCAAAGGCAACAAATGTTCAACTCACACTCAAGGACCCAATGAATGTTGGGTACCTATCTCCCATGTTTGATATTTTAGGTGGAATTTCTTGAGCCTCTCGAGAGAAGATGGTTTCTCGATAGTGGTTGCTCAAGACACATGACGGGTGACATTTCGCTATTCTTTGACTTTGTGGCAAAGAAGAAAGGTTTTGTTACTTATGGTGATAACAACAAGGGAGCAATACTCGGTAAAGGTAGTGTAGGTAATCCCTCATCCACCACTATCTCAGATGTCCTATTAGTTGAAGGCCTTAAACACAATCTTATTCGCATTAGTCAATTATGAGACAAAGGTTATAAAATTTCTTTTTTATAGGATGAATGCATAATCGAACATAACGATAAGAAAGAGGATGTGTTTAAGGGCTTGATGGTAAACAATGTATATATGCTTAACTTGAATGATGTGTCCCTAACAGGTGCTAAATGTTTAGTCACCATGAGTGAAGACTCATGGCTTTGGCATAGGCGATTAGCACACGTTAACTTTGATTTGCTAAATAAAATCATATCTAAAGATCGTGTGATTTTCTTACCCAAAATCAAATTTTCAAAAGATCATCTATGTGATGCTTGTCAAATTGGTAAACAAACACGAGTCTCTTTTAAATCTAAAAATGTCATATGTACAACGAAACCACTTGAACTCCTCCATATGGACCTATTTGGACCATCTAGAATTAAAAGTCTAGGTGAAAACTATTATGGCTTTGTTATAGTTGATGACTACTCTAGATTTTGTTGGACGATATTCTTAGCAAACAAAAGTGAGACTTTCTATGCTTTTGAAAATATTGCCAAATTATCTCAAAACAAGTTGAATACAAAAATTGTTACCATCCGAAGTGACCATGGAGGCGAATTCGAAAATCACTTTTTTGATGAATATTGTGAAATAAATGGCATTGATCATAATTTTTATGCTCCTAGAACACCTCAACAAAATGGAGTTCTTGAGCGTAAAAATCGTGTTCTAGAAGAACTTGGGAGAACTATGATCAATGAACATGGTCTTCCAAAATACTTTTGGGCCGAAGCCATCAATACGGATTGCTATGTGCTAAATAGGATCTTGATACGTCTTATGCTCAACAAAACACCGTATGAATTTTTGAAAGGTAGAAAACCAAACATTTCTCATCTCCATGTCTTTGGTTGTAAATGTTTTGTATTAAATAATGGTAAAGAAAATCTTGGCAAATTTGACTCAAAAGACGATGAAGGTATCTTTCTCGGATACTCTCAATCTAGCAAAGCATATAGGGTATTTAATAAAAGTTACATATTATGGAAGAATCTGTGCATGTTTCCTTTGATGAATCCTGTCCAAAAATGGTCGAAAAGGGTATTTCTTTTAATGGTGCAGGTGCTTCTACAGAAAGGATACTCAATGATCAAGATGAAAAGAGTAAGGAGCCCATACTTGATAAAGAAAAAGGGGAGGTGGGTCATGTGTCTAGAAAAGAAGAAGAAGACACTCAACCAACAAATGAAATAAATCCTCCTTTGGAGTGGAAAGAAACCAAGGATCATCCCATCGACAACATTCTTGGAGATATATCAAAGGGAGTAACTACACGGTCTAAGATAAGTAACTTTTGTTATCATTTCGCATTCGTCTCTCAAATTGAGCCTAAGAATCCTAAATAATCTTTATTCGGTGAACATTGGTTTTTGGCAATGCAAGAAGAATTAAACCAGTTCAAGAGAAATAAGGTTTGGGACCTTGTCCCCCCTCCGCGAGACCATTGAATAATTGGTACTAAATGGGTATTTAGGAACAAACTTGATGAAAACGGAATCATAATTCACAACAAGGCACGTCTTGTTGCTCAAGGGTATAACTAAGAGGAAGGCATCGACTATGAGGAAACTTATGCTCTGGTTGCCCGACTCGAGGCTATACGCTTGTTATTAGCTTATGCATGCTCACAAAACTTTAAGCTATTTCAGATGGATGTTAAGAGTGAATTCCTAAATGGTTATATTAATGAAGAAGTATATGTATCTCAACCTCCCAGATTTGAAAATCACAAGTTTCCTAAACATGTTTATAAACTTAAACGTGCTTTATACGGTCTCAAGCAAGCCCCTAGGGCTTGGTATGATCGGCTTAGCAAGTTCTTACTAGAAAAGGGATTCTCTAGAGGGAAGTTTGATATAAGCCTCTTCATTAAGCTCCAAGGAAATCACTCCATCTTAGTGCAAATTTATGTTGATGATATCATTTTTGGGTCTACTAACATCACCTTGGTTAAAGAATTATCTAAAGTGATGCAGGGTGAATTTGAGATGAGCATGATGGGGGAGTTAAACTACTTCCTAGGTCTTCAAATCAAACAACTCGAGGAAGGAACTTTTGTTAGCCAAACAAAGTATTGATACGAGTTGCTCAAGCGCTTCGATATGGCAAACTCAAAAGTTATTGACACTCCAATTCCTACCACGGTTAGCCTAGATCGGGATGAACATGGTAAGCCGGTTGATATAAAAAGGTATAGAGGTAAGATCGGATCTCTTCTTTATCTTACCGCTTCTCGTCCTGACATTATGTTTAGTGTTTGCATGTGTGCTAGATATCAATCTTGTCCTAAGGAGAGTCATCTAAAAGCTGTAAAATGTATACTTAAGTATCTTTATGGTACTCCTAAGTATGGACTTTGGTTCTCCAAGGGTAGTGATTGTTCCTTGGTTGGCTATTTGGATTCTGACTTTGCAGGTTGCAAATTGGATAGGAAAAGCACAAGTGTCACTTGTCATTTATTTTAAAACTCCTTAGTTAGATGGCATAGCAAAAAGCAATTTTCAGTTGCTTTGTCAACGGCCGAGGCGGAATATGTGCAGCCGGTGATTATTGTGCTCAAATTTTGTGGCTCAAATAACAATTACTCGACTATGATTTAAAACTTAATCATATTCCAATATTTTGTGATAACACAAGTGCCATCAATCTAACCAAAAATCCAGTTCTACACTCGCGCACTAAACATATTGAAATTAGGCACCACTTCCTTAGGGATCATGTAGAGAAAGGTGAAGTCGTATTTGAGCACGTTAATAGCAAAAATCAACTTGCCGATATTTTTACAAAACCACTTGCGACCTAACCATTCTTTCATATTCATAGGGAACTCGGTGTCCTTAATATTTCGGATAGATCGCAAATCAAATGAGTTGCATTCCCTTTATTTCTCTTTGTGTCTCTATGATTCGTAGATATCATCTTGGGCTAGCGACATGTGAGGGCATCGTGTCATTCAAATACGTTCGGTAATATCCTTCCTACTCTTTCTCATTAGTGATCATTTTGCTTAAATATTGGTGCTATGAAATGATTAAATGCTTTGTGTGTTATTGCTTCTGTGCATGTGTTTTACCCCAATTTTTGCCCCTAAGATTCCTCTATCATATCATATCAACTCGATCATAACTAGATCACATTAGGGTTAGTTCTTCCTCTTTTTCTATCTCCTATTTTTAAATTTGCTCTTGAGGAATTTCCAAGCACCTTGGTTGCGTATTTTGTATATGTGTTATTGACTAACTTCTAATCAAAATACAAAAAATATTTATCATTGTCTTTGTATATTTTTGTTTTGTAGGTACCAAATTGAAGCATCTGACAAATAAGAATTTCTGGTATTATTTTCCTAAAATCTCTATTTGCAAAAGAAAAATTAACAAAAATTCATTTTTTTTCACTGATGCAATCGATTGCTTTTAGAGTGCAATCGATTGCACATAGTGCATTTTGAGCCATTTTTGAAAAAATACACTATGCAAATCGATTTGCACTATAGTGCAATCGATTGCACAGCGTGAAAATTTGAAAAAAAATCATCATTTTAAACTAGTCAAATTTTGGCTTCAATTTTTCTTCATTTTTGAAAGATGTATCATTAATTCAAATTTTAGTGCCAATCTTTCATTTTTAAGAAGAATTATCATTAATTCAAATTTTTGCTCTAATATTTGAAAGATTTATCATTAATTCAAATTTTGGCTCCAAGAATCAATTACCAAATTACCACTAATCCCAATCCTAAAATTCTATAAATAGAGCCTTCGTTTCATTCAAATTTCAAGCTTTTGATAGCCAAATCCACCTTGCTAAAAAATCTCTCAATTCTCTCCATCTACCAAATTCACTCAAAGCTCCATTTTCAAAAAGTTAGTAAGTTTTGCATTGAAGCTTACTAATCTTTGAGCTAAAACTTCATCCAAACACTTTTTCTTCGTCAATTCTCTACATTCAAGCTTGGCAATTGATTCTTGTGGTTGAATTGAAGTAAATTCTTGAAGTTGTTTTGATAATTATCTAGATCTACCTTTGGTAAGTTGGATAATTCATCTTTCACAATGTGATCTCTTGGTGGTCTTTGGGATTGATTCATTGAGCAATATTTTGTGATTCCAATGGTGTTATTTTTTCATAATTTGATGGAATTTTCGTGCTCAATTGAATCCATGATCATAAGGTGTTTGATGGAAAGTTTGAACAAGAATTTGGCCTTTTAAAATGCTGTTTTGCTGCCTGTAACAGCGTGCAATCGATTGCAGTAACAATGCAATCGATTGCATAGAAGCAATATTGCATAAATTTTTTAAAATTATACTGTGTAAATCGATTTACACAGTAGTGAAATCGATTTACACAGGGACATAATGCATTTTTTTTGCCTTGTTTTGGGGAAGCTTTGATCCAAAATGCTTTTTCTACTCACTCCTTTTGATTGTTGGTTTGGATTGCAATTTTAAATGTCTGATTTGTCTTTAAACTCAATGGACTTTGTGATGTAGATGAAGTTGGATAAATGTTCATCAATTCAAATCTACCTAAGAGTGAATTATTTAATTTATTTTTGGTGCTTTGGATTAATGATATGTTTAGTGCTTTAATCCATCTAGAGGAGTGGTTGAATTTAAAGATGAAATAATTTTGAGGTGGTAATCCAAATTAGCTTATCATTCCCCTCCCTCTTCATCTTATCCCTTACTTTTTAAATTGTGCTAAATGTTAAGGGATGGTGATCTCTATATCATTTATCCAAACATGAAGTACATAGATTGCTATTGACCGGCCTCAAAATAGGTGCGACTTCTATATAAGTCCACTTACGATTGCTTAATGTAGCCCTAAATTGTGTCCCGATTTGAATAAATGATCATTAGTGGCCCAAACTTATGATTGCAAGCCCAAGTATGTTAATTTGATCTCTTTGATCCAATAATGGATCTACAACACCTTTGGTCAACGCGGATCACTTAAACATCATTGATCATTAAATGTTACTTTTTGAGGATTCCAAAATGGATGATATACTTGACAAAAAGCAAATGCAACTTGTTGTGTGGAGGCTTTGGTTCTACCAATCCTCTAATGAGTTTCAAATGCAAGTTTCAAGATGGTCATCCAACTAACCACTAATTTCTAACAATTGACTTTACTTTATGCTTTTATTTTTTTATGCTTTATGTACCATTTAATTTAAGCATTTACATTTCATGCCATTTTTATTTTGCTCACTTGAGCATTTATTCTTATGCCATTTTTATTTTGCTCACTTGAGCATTTACTTTTATGTCATTTTTATTTTACTCACTTGAGCCTTTCTTTTCCTTTTGAATACACCTAATAATCAACATGAACCATAAAAAACTTTAATGGTACTTGGACTATTTGGTTACTATCCTTGGCATTATGGAGTATTGGGCTTCTTGGACTTAGGATTAGAGACCTTGGCCTATGTTGAAGACCTTGTGACCTTAATTCATATTTTGTATGGAGTTCTTGAGGTTTACCTCAAGACATTGGGTTGTTTGTTTGTTTTGTGTGCAGGTTATTGTTATTACATACTTTGTTTGTAATCTGGAATTCACCCGTATATAGTCGTTACTCTGCCAAAATTTTGTGAAGACTTAATACGCTTGAAGAGGTCTAGTATCTTTGCTTGCTTGGTTCCAATCTGAAGAATGGGAATTCTATATTGGCTCATAATTTCAAACTTTGGCTTCTTGTTGGTTAGAGTGTTCTTATCCCTAGCTTTTACCTTATGCTTTAGGATAGTCTCTTCATCTCCTCTCATCTTCTTTAATTTCAAAAATCTTCTCCCTCCTTTTGAAAACTCTTCTTGTTTTGAAACTTGAACCATTTTCATAATAAACTTGGACTTATGTCCATGCATTTTCAAAACATTTTCATGAATAAATTTTAATCAATTTAATAATACCTTGACATTTTTGTGAGAAGACTAAAAGTCAATCAATCTCATTCCAAACCATTTTGCCACTTTGGCTTTTATCTTTAAACTTTTCTCAAAAGATTAGACTCTTATCAATCCTTGTAGTGATGCAAACAACTATACTTCTACAATATGTAGTGAAGAGAGATATTTTCCACTTGGGTGTTGAGTTAGGCATTGTTGATTTTAAAATCCAAGTCATATCCTCCACTTTGAGATAATGCAAATTATCCTTTCTCATGATTGTGGTTAGTAAGTATCTTTTCCACACGGACAATGACGATGATGTCTTATCTCATAAAATTAACCAACACCCTTGTGTTTTAAATTTTTAAAAGAGGAACTACGTGTACCCTGATCCCCTATTGCATGAAAGGTGGTACATAGGCACTAAAGGTTCGCAACCGCGACGGGTGCAAAAAATCATAAAAATAGTTCTTTTCTCACCTCCACCATCCATTTTATATACAACACATTTTTATAGCCAAAATATACAGATTTTTCAAAGAGGCTCCTACGGAGTACCGTAGATATTTAGGGTGATAATACCTTCCCTTTGCATAACCAACCCCCTTACCTTGAATATTTCCCCCTCTTTTTGGGTTATTCGGTCTTTTCCCATTCCTTTGGAAACAATAAAGCGCAGTGGCAATTTTTATTTTTATTTGTATAAAGTCTAGTCAATCCAATGACTTAGTCTTGAACATTTCTACCACTACAGAAAAATGGTGACTTCACTGGGGACAGATTGACCTCTTTCTGGTCCATCCCTAAGTGGGTTGAGCCTATCTTTGTTTATATCTGTATATGTGTTATTGTGTTTATGTGTTATATTTTTTATATATGTTTGTCTGAATTTTCTTGGTTTTCAGGGTGCTTGGTGATTACTCATAAGTCCTATACCCGGACTTGGGCAAACTTTAAGATAGGACGGGCGGTATAGTCATGTTAACTTTGAGGGAGTAATCCCAAAAAAGGAAGCATGAGATCCCCCACTTAGTGGAGGCCCCTTTGACTGTAGTGTCATTTACCGAGTAATCGGGAAGACGTACTGCTTTCGACCTGGGAGCCTGCTGAAGCTGAGGACCGTAGATTACCTAACCCATCTTGGCCTTTTAGGTGTAGTGCGGAAGCTATGACGGAGTAATCCCGAAATAGTTGTCACGCGATACTACGCTCGGACGAGTTTTCTTGAGAATATTACTAATTACTGAGTTAATCAGGAAGTTGGTAATATCCGAAGGAAGGATGTAGACTCTGGGAACCTCTAGAACCTTGTTCGGCAGGTGATAACTTTTTAGACCAACACCTTATGGGTAGTACCTTCGGCCTCATGCTCGTGACGTTGAACCGATGAATCCTATATGTGTGATTGTTGCATCATGCATCCATGCACTCATAAGCATCTTTTGAAGAAAACAATATTTCAAGGGATTTAAAGGTTGACTATTTGTGAATATCTCAGGTACTTTTAACCATGGATTCTGGAAAGAGAAAGACAGGAAAATACAGTTTCAAGGATCCTAAGATAGATGATTTGATCAGTCTAATTCATGAGATCGAGTGTTCTGTAGACTTTCGGAAGAAGTATGGATCCATTATTCCTCTTATGAAGCTGAAGATGAAGGAGGGTATTCTCTCGACCTTGGTCCAGTTCTATGATACAATGTATCACTTCTTTACTTTCATAAGAAGAATAGGAAGGATTTGGGACCTAGGGGTGTTGTTTCTTTGGAGCCATATCTTCAGTGGGTCCGATCGAGAGCCATTCAGTTGAAGATGTCGTATACTCGGGAGACACCTATACCTGATCTGTTTGTGAAGACCATTTCTCCCTTATTAGATGATCTAGAAGAGCTGCACCTTGCTTTGGTAAGGATGCAACAGGAAAGGGATGCTTGGAAGAACAAGTTCCATACTTTAGAGAGTTCCTACAGAGCCGACCTGAAGGAGAAAGACGATTTGATCGAGATCCTTGAGAGTCGAGCAGTAGAGTCTATGGAGAGGCAAGGGGATTTATTTTCTCCTAAGCCTCAAACAGGTGCTGATTACTCACTTCCTGCTTCAGATGATTGGAGGGAAGTTGCCATCAGACATGTGGAAGAAAACCAGAGATTGAGGGCTCAGATTGTCAGGCTCACAGGGAAGCGCCAGCGTACAGATTGATCTCTATCAGTTCTTTTTTCTCCGGATTTTAGATTGAATTTTCATCTTGTACTTGGGATCATTGAAACATGTAATCCATTTTGAAGTTATTATAATAAAATTTTAGTATTTCAAAAGCTTTATTACTTGGATGTTTGAAATATGTCTATAAACATTAAATCCCTTGAAATATTAAATAATAAAGTAAAAATAATCATATGCATTGCATATCATGCATCATATTGCACATATTTCTTGCACACATACCCAGGTGTCTTACCTAGCTTCTTTACTCCATTCAGCAAGCTGACTCATCACTATAATACTCGGGCTAACTTCAAAAAGAAGATGGATAACTTGGAACAAGAGAATCGCGAGTTGCGCGAAGAAGTTTCTGCTTTGAAGGCTGGCTTGGCCAACTTGACTACTCTGATGGAAGCTCTGGTGGCTGCTCAGAATCAGCCACCGAGTGTTCAACCTCAACCAACAAGGGCAAGTACTGAAGTTTCGACTGTTCCTATATCCGCTACTCCGGTTGTTGTTCAAAACCGTATGCCTCAAGGTTATCCATGGGGAATGCCAGAGAATTTTGCACCTGAAGGTTTTAATTTGGGCCCCCAAGATGCTTCAGTGGTCCAAAATGTTGTTACTCCAGCACCTCCTGTGGTGCATACTGTTCCGGCTGCACCTCCTTCAGTGAATTTGGTTATGTTTGTCAATGAAGATGTGTGTCGTCCTCTCCCTCCGCCGAGTGAAGACTTGGGTCTTTATGACAAAATGGATGATTTCCAAGAGCTGTTTGATAGAATGCAAAGAGAGATGGAGGCTCTTAGGGGAAAAGAGCTATTTGGGCAGAATGTGAATGAGTTGTGTTTGGTCTCGAATGTTAAAGTGCCTGCTAAGTTTAAGGTCCTGGAGTTTGAGAAGTATAATGGCAACACTTTCCCTCGTGCTCACTTGGTGATGTACGTAAGGAGAATGTCTACCCACACCGATGATCAGCGTCTGCTGATTCACTTTTTCCAAGATAGTCTGACCGGCGCAGCGTTGAAATGGTATATGAGCTTGGACATCACCAACATCCATACTTTTAATGATTTGGGAGAAGCATTCATTAAACAATACAAGTACAATATGGACATGGCGCCTGACCGTGACCAACTTAGGGCCATGGTTCAGAAAGACAGAGAATCGTTCAGAGAGTATGCGCAGAGATGGCGCGAAGTGGCTGCACAAGTGATTCCTCCCATGGAGGAGAAAGAAATGACTAAGATTTTTCTGAAAACGCTAGGAGCTTTCTAATACGAAAGGATGGTAGCAAGCGCACCAAGTGATTTTACAGAGATGGTAGGAATGGGTGTCCGCCTAGAAGAGGCAGTAAGAGAAGGCTGTTTGACAAAGGGTGAAGGATCTGGAGGTGTGAAGAAGAAATCTTATGGGTTTACCAAGAAGAAAGAGGGGGATACAAATTTTGTTATGCGAGAGAAGGGTAAACGCTCCTAGAAGGAATTATCAGCGTCACCAGCAAGTTGCCTCAATTACTCCTGTTATGAATGCCGCTCCGACTACCGTTGCTTATCAGAGACCGTCCCAACAGGGGAATCAAGGGTATAATCAGAGAAGGGAGAACTATGATCCTATTCCCATGAGCTATGCGGAGCTACTACCAGCATTGATTCAGAAGAAGTTGGTCCAGACACGACCACCTCCCGCCATACCATCACCATTGCCTTGGTATTACAAAGCAGACCAGAAGTGTGCCTTTCATCAGGGAGCACCAGGGCATAGTGTTGAGAATTGTTATCCTTTGAGGACTGAAGTGCAAAGGTTAGTGAAGTCTGGAATTTTATCTTTCAAAGATGTGGTACCTAATGTGAAAGACAATCCTCTACCCAAGCACGGGGAGGTGAATGCTGTAAATATGGTGGTCGGTTGTCTAGGCGACTTTCAAATTTTTGACATTAATCTAGTTAGAGGAGATTTGGTGAAAATGCATGCAGACCTCTGTGAATTCAGTTATTATACGCATGACCACACCGGTCGTGCTATTTGCAGTACAGATATACAAGGTTGCGAGAAGATAAAGGCTGATTTACAGGAGATGAGGGTTTAATCCATATAATCAGGCCTAGGGAAGAGTATGAAGAGGAAGTGAATATGGTTTCTGGATGTCCGGGTGAATTCAGAATTTTTGATGTGGATCATTTGAATAAGGATCTAGTGCAGTTGCATGCTACCTTCTATCGTACTGCTGGTCAGGTGGAACACCAATACGGATCTTGCGTAGTTTGTTGTCGAGACCCCCGAGGATGTTATATTGTGGGGGAAGGTGTTCAGTTGTTGTTAGACAATGGAACTATCAAGATCATAGGTCAGAGAGATGATTATCACGAGATTGATATGGTTGAAGTTTGTTTGATGGAAGAAGAGTCAGAGGAAGAGTATGCCTCCGCGGATGAGTATTTCTCTTCAAACGAAGATTTGTTTGCCAGAAATGACCTTTTAATGGCTGATTGTGTTGAGGAAGGGGTAAATGTCATTGTACCTTATTTTGGTGCACCCGCTCATCTTGAGGTGGAGTACCATAGAAAACTAGCTGGGGTGGAAGTTCTAATCCAGCCAATGCCAGATGTTGGAAATATAGCTGATAATAGCAGGGTGACCCGTAGCGGTCGTGTGTTTGTGCCGGTTATTCGAAGAGATGTTGTTGCTGGAAAGAAAATTGCTGAGAACGATGAGCCTAAGAAGGATACATGAGGGACTAGTGGAGCTACATTAGATAAATAAGTGGATGATATCTTGAAGATAATTAAGATGAGCAACTACAAAATTGTAGATCAGCTACTGCAGACTCCTTCAAAGATGTCCATCCTATCTTTGTTGATGAATTCCTTTGCTCATAGAGAATCACTGATGAGAGTACTAGACAAAGATTTTGTGGAGAATGACATGCCGTTAGATTAATTCATCAGCGTAATTGGAAACATTACATCATGTAACAACTTGAGTTTCTGCGATGATGAGTTACCAGATGAAGGGAGGAATCACAACCTGGCCCTCCATATATCCATGAACTGCATTAATGATTCGCTGTCCAATGTGTTAATGTATAACGGATCCGCGTTGAATGTTATACCGAGAAGTACCCTCATGAAGTTAAAGTATCAGGGAACACCTATGCGCCCGAGTGGAATCATTGTGAAGGCTTTTGATGGGTCGAGGAAGTCCGTCATCGGTGAAGTGGAATTTCCCATCCATATATGACCACATTTGTTCCTGATAACTTTCTAAGTCATGGACATTATTCCTGCATATAGTTGTTTTCTAGGACGACCATGGATACACGAAGCAAGGGTTGTCACTTCAACTCTGCATCAGAAGCTAAAATTTATGCGTGAAGGGAAGGTAGTGATTATAAACGGGGAGAAGGTGTTGTTGATATCCCATCTATCCTCTTTCAGTATTGTAGAAGCATATGTGGCTGCTGTTGGAACCCAGTTCCAAGCCCTATCTATTGACAACATAAGAAGGAATGAGAATTTTGTGGTTTCGCTAAAGGACGCACAACAGGTTGTGCGCAATGGTCATAATGCAGTTTGGGGACGACTGGTGGATCCACCCGTGAACAAAAACAGAGCTGGTTTAGGTTTCTCTTCGAGGAATGGCAAAGGCGAAAGTTTGAAGTCAAAGTCTTCTGTGCACAGTTATCATGATGTTTTCCGCAGCGGAGGCTACCTCCATCCAATTAGTTCTGGAATTAATGTTGTTGAAGAGGATGAAGCAGAGCAGGAAGTACCGAATTATGCGACGCATGGAGTCCAAGTTCAGAACCGGGTCACCATTGATGTTCCTTCTTGCATACATGTTTCAAATTAATTTGTTTTGTTAATCTGTTTCTTTCTTTTGAAAAGCTTTCACTCTGTCCAAGGTGAAAGTACTATATGGGCTTATTTGTTTGCTTTGACTTTTAAGATCATTAATAAAAGTTGTCTTTGCTCCCAAAATTATGTCTTTTATTTTCTGCTTTTTTCTTGGGAAATGGTAATCAAATAAAAAACCTTTCAAAATAACAACTGAAAATTAATCTGTATGATCACTTGTTATATGTGCCAGTTTCTAAAAGCAATCATAAATCACATGTGCAAATTAATTAAAAAACCCGTTGAATACAATGACCCTGCACCCTCTCCCAACTTTGAATGTCATGTGTTTGGGGCTGAAGAAGAAGATTATGATGGGATCCCGGAAGAGGTCTCACGGTTGCTTGAGCACGAGGAAAATACCATTCAGCCATATAAGGAGCCTTTGGAAGTGATTAATTTGGGTTCAGAAGAAGATCTGAAGGAAGTCAAGATTGGAGCATCGTTGCATCCTGATGTAAAGAGCGGGTTGATTGAGCTGTTGAAAGAGTATGTGGATATTTTTGCTTGGTCTTATCAAGATATGCCTGGTCTAGATACAGACATTGTCGAGAATCACTTGCCGTTGAAGCCAGAGTGTCCGCCAGTTAAACAAAAGTTGAGAAGAACCCGCCCAGATATGGCAGTAAAGATCAAAGAGGAGGTCCTAAAGCAGATCAATGTTGGTTTTCTTATGACGTCAGTGTATCCTCAATGGATTTCCAATATTGTCCCAGTACCGAAAAAGACGGAAAAGTCCGCATGTGCGTACATTACAGAGATCTAAATAAAGCTAGTCCAAAAGATGATTTTCCATTGCCTCACATTGACATGATAGTGGACAGCACATCAAAATTCAAAGTATTCTTGTTCATGGATGGATTTTCTGGGTATAATCAAATAAGAATGGCTCCAGAGGACATGGAAAAAACAATGTTTATCACACCCTGGGCAACATTCTGTTACAGAGTGATGCCCTTCGGGTTGAAGAATGCTGGTGCAACGTACCAGAGGGCTATGACAACCCTATTCCATGATCTGATGCACAAAGAAATCGAGGTATATGTTGATGATATGATTTCCAAATCCAAAACTGAAGAAGGGCATATAAAAGATTTGTTGAAGTTGTTTCAGCGTTTGAGGAAGTATCGTCTCCGCTTGAATCCAAATAAATGCACCTTCGGAGTTAGATCGGGGAAATTGTTGGGTTTCATTGTTAGCCATAGAGGAATTGAAGTTGACCCTGATAAAGTCAAAGCAATTCAAGAAATGCCAGCACCAAGAACTGAAAAGCAAGTCAGGGGTTTCCTCGGGCGTTTGAATTATATCTCCATATTTATTTCCCACATGACTGCAACATGTGAATCGATATTTAAGTTGTTAAAGAAAGATCAAGGTTGTGTGTGGACAGATGACTTCCAAAGGGCATTTGAGAGTATTAAAAAGTATCTGCTTGAACCTCCTATCGTGCTCCTTCCCGTAGAAGGAAGACCATTGATTATGTATCTAACAGTGTTAGATAAATCCATGGGTTGTATTCTGGGACAACAAGATGAAACAGGGAAGAAGGAGTTCGCCATTTATTATCTCAGCAAAAATTTCACTGATTGTGAGTCGCGGTATTCCATGCTGGAAAAGACGTGTTGTGCTTTGGCCTAGGTGGCAAAGCGTTTGCGGCAGTATATGTTGAATCATACCACTTGGTTGATCTCCAAAATGGATCCAATCAAGTATATTTTTGAGAAGCCTGCTCTTACTGGGAGAATTTCCCGCTGGCAGATGTTGTTATCTGAATATGATATTGAGTACCGCACTCAAAAGGCTATTAAAAGAAGTGTGTTGGCAGATTACCTTGCTCACCAGCCAGTGGAGGATCATCAGTCTGCAGAGTATGAATTCCCCGATGAGGATGTGATGTTCCTGAAAGTGAAAGATTGTGATTAACCATTACCTGAGGAGGGCCCTGACCCTGAATCTCGTTGGAGTATGATTTTTGATGGACCGGTGAATGCTTATGGAAAATGAATTGGTGATGTGATTATCACTCCTCATGGATCGCACATTCCTTTTACTGCAAGGTTAACATTTGATTGCACTAATAATATGGCGGAATATGAGGCTTGCATCATGGGTCTCGAAGAAGCTATTGATCTCAGAATCAAAATTCTATATGTGTATGGTGATTCAGCTTTGGTAATAATTCATATTAAAGGAGAATGGGATGCTCGTCACCCTAGCTTGATCCCTTACAAAGATTATGCTAGAAGATTACTACCCTTATTCAATAAAGTTGAATTCCATCACATTCCTAGAGATGAAAATCAAATGGCGGGTGCTCTGGAAACTCTGGCTTCCACGTACCAAGTGAATACTTGGAATGATATACCCCGAATTACAATTCGACAGCTGGATAGGCCCACTCATGTGTTTGCAACAAAGTAGGTAGCAGATGAAAAACCTTGGTATTATGATATCAAGCATTTTCTTCAGACTCAGGAATACCCGATTGGTGCGTCGAGGAAAGATAGAAAGACACTAAGAAGATTGGCAGGCAGTTTCTTCCTCAATGAAAATGTGTTATAAAAGAGAAATTATGACATGGTGTTGCTCAGATGCGTGGATAGACACGAAGCAGACATGTTGATGCATGAGATTCATGAAGGTTCATTTGGCACTCATGCTAATGGGCATTCGATGGCTAAAAAGATGCTAAGGGCATGCTATTATTGGTTGACAATGGAATCTGACTGTTACAAATTTGCAAAGAAGTGCCATAAATGCCAGATTTATGCAGACAAGGTCCATGTGCCTCCGACACTTCTCAATGTGATTTCCTCCTCATGGCCTTTCTCTATGTGGGGTATTGACATGATCGGGATGATAGAACCCAAAGCTTCGAATGGACACCATTTTATCTTGGTAGCAATTGACTACTATACAAAATGGGTAGAGGCTGCTTCATATTCCAATGTTATCAAACAGGTGGTTGTGCGTTTCATCAAAAACAATCATATATACTGGTATGGTGTGCCGAGTAGAATCATCACTGACAATGGCTCGAATTTGAACAACAAGATGATGACTGAACTGTGCGAAGAATTCAAGTTCGTCCATCACAATTCATCTCCATACAGTCCAAAGATGAATGGGGCTGTTGAAGCTGCTAATAAGAATATCAAGAAAATTATCCAGAAAATGGTTGTCACTTATAAAGATTGGCATGAAATGCTCCCTTTTGCTCTGCATGGATATCAGACATCTGTTCGCACTTCAACAGGAGCAACCCCATTCTCCCTGGTATATGGAATGGAAGTTGTACTCCCTGTAGAGGTAGAGATTCCCTCGTTGCGTGTGATAATGGAAGCCAAGTTAACAGAGGCTGAATGGGTCCAGAACAAGTTTGGCCAATTGAATTTGATTGAAGAGAAGAGGATGACAGCTTTATGTCATGGGCAGTTATATCAGAAAATAATGAAGAAAGCATTTAATAAAAAGGTCAAACCTCGTGAATTCAGAGAAGGCGATCTCGTCCTCAGGAAGATCATGTCTTTCAACACTGATTCTAGGGGAAAGTGGACTCCCAATTTTTAAGGCCTGTATGTTGTCAAGAAAGCCTTCTCTTGTGGTGCATTAATTCTTGAAACTATGGATGGCGAGGAGTTCCCACGTCCCATGAATGCTGACGCAGTCAAGAAATGCTTCACCTAAAGAAATAAAAGAACAGCTCGCTAAGTTGAAAACCCGAAAGGGCGGCTTAGGCAAAAAGGAGCGTCTCGGTAGGCTGAAAACCTGAAAGGGCGGTCTAGGCAAAAATTAGAGACATAAACAGAATAAATTTCCCGCTAAGTTGAAAACCCGCAAGGGCAGCTTAGGAAAAAGTTAGGGATTTTTCTTGGCAAGTAACTACGTCAGACAAGACTTGATCGTTGAAGCAACAATCTTCTCGGATCCTCACCATACTTCAACAAAAGTTGCTGCTCAGGATTTCAAAAGTTGTTAGGGGGAATAGTGGTTATTGTATCTCAATGTATCTTTTCCATTACGTATTACCATTTCCCAAACTTTGTAATCATCCATGGAGTCTCGCCATTCGCGGACTACCATTCTATTAATGAAATTCAAGCTTTTACCCAATTCTTTGTGTTCTTATTTTTATTTAGCTGGCAAATACTCCATTTATTACTGATAATAACTGTTAAAGCTAAAAGATTAAAAAGCAAAATTGACTTTTAAAAAAAAAAAGAGATCTTCACAATTCAATTTACTTTGGGATTTGTGATGAAACAATGACAACAAGAATGGGGATCCCAAGAATGAACAAACTCCGATTGTTTTAAGAAGATTTACTTCCTTCATGAAGGTTTTCTCAGGTCATTTTGCTGGTATATGCGCAATCTTTGTGTGTTTCTCAGATAGTTAAAGACGGTACCAGTGGGTGCAAGGTACAGTATTGGGTTTGTGGTCCCATTATCCCCGGCCATGTCTTGGTTCGCTTTTGATTTTGGGTTTGCATGGTCAGAAGCCTCCATCCCAGATTCCCCATTAAAGTTTTCCCTCATATGTTGAAAGGTTTTATTCCCTTGGTGTGCTAAGATATCGCTCTTTTTGCAGTATTGGCATTAGTGTTGACTTCTTGATTTCCCGGGAAGGCTATCCCAGGGCATCTTTTGTCAGAATAGGTTTTCATGATATAAAGTTTCAATCCGTATCTTTCCCCAGGGGGGTAGGCTTGAATTCCCCAGTTAGGTTTGATTGTATCGGCGTCAGTCTGCTTTATTTGAGGCTGGTCTTGCAATCTCCAGTAGGCATGTTGCTTTTGAAAAACGGGTTTCTCCGATGAAACCGGAAGAAAGATGTTCTATCCTGGTATCTGTTTGATTTAGCTACATCCAGATTATGTTTCTCCTCAGTGAAGTTAGGACAGGAAATATGTTTGGTTTCCGCAATTGCTTTTACCTTTCTTAGATTGATCTTTCTGGTTGAAGTTTAGCCCAATGTTGTTAGTACCTGAGGTGGTTTTGTTTGTTTGTACTGATTATGTATCCTTTTACCAGCATATGCACGATATCACTCATACATTCATACATACATCATGCATTACTACAGATCATTTTTTATTGACATTATGTTCTAACCTTCCTGCAACGCTCTTTGCTTATTTGAATTTGGTTTTCCCTCTTGAGTTTATTTCTCAAAGGATGTATCTGCATTGGCCGTCTTGCTCCAGTTTATTTCTGAATTGGATTTGTGGTTGCATGACAATATTATTTACTTTGGATTTCTGAGAACTTTGAGTTTTTGTTTGTGCATTTATTTTGCACGAGAATACTTTATCTCCTCAGCAGGAATATCGTGGCATTTCCCTAGGAAGTCATATCTATTTCCCCAGGAAGCCATATTTCTATCCCCAGGAAGTCATATCTCTTTCCCCAGGAAGCCATATTTCTATCCCCGGAAAGTCATTTCTTTTTGCAATCCTCCATGATAACAGGAAACAGGTCTCTTTATTTGAGCAACTCGTGCTTCCCTGTACAAGTCGACACAATTTTTTTTTGCTATTTCCTCTATGAGTGGTTAGTTTGCAGTCCATCGTCAGTTTACGCCAGTGGATGGAAAGACTTTCAAATTCAGAAACTACTCCTTGTGAAATCTTTGCAGATAGCAAGCCTCTTTATTTGAGACAACTTACATATTACTCTTTTCCGGACAGATTTCCTTGGTAAAGAAGAAGTTGAGACCCGTTCTAGGCAAAACACCAGAATTTTGGGGAAAACATGATATTTTCTCCTTCTACCTTCAGTGAACATTGGTAGTACATCGGCAGTGAACGTCGGTGTTTGTTATCTTTTTTCTATCATTAGTGAACGATGATAGTTCATCGTCAGTGAATGGCGGTGGTATGATATTCTCTTTCTACCTTCAGTGAACGTTGGTAGTACATCAACAGTGAACATCGGTGTTTGTTATATTTTTGCTATCTTCAGTGAACGTTGATAGTTCATCGTCAGTGAACGTTGATAGTTCATCATCAGTGAACGGTGGTGGTATGATATTTTCTCTTTCTACCTTCAGTGAACGTTGGTAGTACATCGGCAGTGAACTTCAGTGTTTGTTATCTTTTTGCTATCTTCAGTGAACGTTGATAGTTCATCGTCAGTGAACAGAGGTGATATGATATATTTTCCATTTCTACCTTCAGTGAACGTTGGTGATACATCGGCAATGAATGTCGGTGTTTGTTATCTTTTTGCTATCTTTAGTGAACGTTGATAGTCCATTATCAATGAACGGCGGTGGTATGATATATTCTCTTTCTACCTTCAGTGAACGTTGGTATCACATTGGCAGTGAACGTTGGTGTTTGTTATCTTTTTGCAATCTTCAGTGAACGTTGATAGTTCATCGTCAGTGAATGGCGGTGATATGATATTTTCTCTCTACCTTCAGTGAACGTTGGTAGTACATCGATAGTGAACGTCGGTGTTTGTTATCTTTTTGCTATCATCAGTGAACGTTGATAGTTCATTGTTGTACCCCAAAATTTTCCCTCTCATTTCATCAATATTTTCTCACCACAAGACCTTTGGAACTCAAGATCAAGTTAGGGTTTGCTCTGCTCAAGACTCCTCCTTGCACTGTTGACCCAAATTAGGGTTTGAGTTTGCACAAAGATGTTTTGACCTAAAATGCCCAAGATGACTTTCATGCTTCATGTTGGACCTACAAGTTTATCCATACCAAGTTTCAAGCCTTGACTCCAATCTTTGCCCAATCAATTGGACAGTTGACCTAGAAATCAGCTCTATTGGCGAAAAAGTCAACTGTGGTCAATTGACAGTCAAACCTCATGATTTTTGACCCACGTCAACATTATGAACTCATATGAACCATTTGATCAAGCTTGGATCACAATTCCAGAAGAAATTTGACTAGATCACCAAAAGGGCAAAATGGTCATTTTTAGGGTTTTGACTGCACAAAGGCAATTTTTGACTGTTTGACCTAGCCAATGGCAAACCAAGCTCACATATGGACTCAAGGACTCAATGGCATGGTCTTGACACATTCAACAAGTTCAAAAGATCCCAAATGCACAAGATTGACAGATGAATTTTTCAGTCAACTGATCAAAATTTGACTGTATACTGAAAAGTCAAACTTGGACTTTTTGGTCAAAATCAAGTGCCAAGATTCATTTTTCATCAAGACATGTCAAATTATGAAACTTGTTCATCAAGAAACCAAAAATTGCAAATTAGGGTTTAGAATGAGAAAATTTCATAACTTAGAATTTTTTGAAGTTATGAAACTTCCTTATTTTTTCCTAACTTTGTCCCATTTTTTCATCAATATACATTTGGATTCAAACAAAACTCAAAACATGAAAGTTGTAGTACATTGCAAAATATACAACTTTGATTCACAAAGTTTCCTCAAAAGAAGCTTGTAGCTCAAGTTATAATTTTTGGAATAAGGGTGCAAAACATTCTTAACTTAGAAATTTTTTGACCTATTTTAGGCAGGATTTTTGCCCAACTTCATGGCCATTTTTCACATGTTTCCACTTGGAATTTCAACTTTCATTACAAAGATGGATTGTAGTACACATTCCAATATTTCCAAATTGTCCAAGAACTTTTCAAACACCCTTGTGGTTAGGGAGAATCGAATTTGCAAAGTTGGGCAAAATCCACTTTTGTTCTTGACCAAGGCATGTTCATACACTTTGCATTTTCAAACTCAGCTTGCACAAACTAGATTACAGGCCTCTAATATTTCTCACACTCAATAATTTAATGCATATCCTTTGTGTTCAAGCCTTATTTTGTGTGTTTAACCATTACATGCAAAATTAATCCATATATGGAAAAAGCATTTTTGCCATTCTTGTAAAGAAGTGCTTTATGTCAAATTCACAAATCAAAGAGGTACAAGCCAGATCTTTTGGGCACAAGTTTATGGACAAATCCCACTGATCAAGAACCAAGTTTGCAGCATGCTTGAGGGGCCTGTAGTAGCCTATAATCCAACTTGACAATCTTTGCTTAGATAAGAAGAAACATTGCAAAACTTATACCACATTCACTTCCTGCAAGCACAAGCAAAAACAAACTTCATGAACACTTTCCAGAGATCAAACCAAGTTTGAAACACGACCAAACCATCCCTCAAACCTCCTCATTCACAGAAACACCTTCTTGCTGCAAAAATAGAGTCCCTTCTGCAACTTGACTTCCACAAATACTTCCATTCGTGCGTTTTGGCCAAAGCTTGTTCAAACACACTCCCTACCATCCATTGAAGCTATTCCAAGCATTGAACTTGAACTGTAACATCCATAACCAAGGTTGCCATTTTCACTTTTCACCTGTGCAGGTTGACTTCCATAGCTCGATTCAATTAGTTTCAAAGCAAGCTAAAGGTTGGAGGAGCATCCTTGGACCTCAGGCAAGCTGTACAAGTCCTCAAACTCCATTGAAGACACCTCCATTGCTGTACACGACTCAAGATGAACAGGTAAAAGGTTGAACTTCTATCTCTCTATCCAAGCATATTTAGGTTAAGTTTGTGAAGAAAGCATGTTCTAATCATAGCCCTGAAGCTACCCATATACTTACTTTTCATTTATGTTGTGTGTGCTGAGAGAATTTTGAACCTGAATATTTGAAAAAACTTAGATCAGGAATTGGGGGAGAAGAAATTCTCTCTCATTTCTGAGAGTTAGAACAACTTTTTTATATGTTTGAAATCGTGACAAGATGCTCTACATTATTGATGTTGTAAGTTTTTGTTAAAAGTCAAAGAATCAAGAGATAGCAGGTTGAGCAAGGAACGCGCGTTTTCTTGTTTCAAACAGAAGCTGGAGGAAGAAGATGATGTTTTGGGTTGGGCCTGAGTAATCCCTGCTTTTTGCACCTCACTTTTCCACTTACACCCCCTTGGCCCATTGTGTGATTTTTTAATCATTTTTGACTTTTTATTTTTTCTTCCGACTTATTATTTTTTGTCAAAATATAAAAAATACTAAAAATATTTTTCCACCCATTTTTGCATTTCATTTGGATTTTATTTGTTTTATTTGAACTTGTACATGTAAATAAATATAATATTTTTTGTTTAAAATATTAAAAATAATACAAAAAACATGTATATTTTCAGTCATTATTTTTTATTACCTTTTGAAAACATTTTATAAAAATACACTTTTTTTGTAAATAATTAATATTTTTTATTTTTGTATATATTTATTATATTTAAATATATAATATAAATACTTGTATATACTTTATTAAATATTTAGGATTAAAACATGAAAATAATACTTTTTTTTATTTTATTAATGTATGACATAAAAAAATACTTTTTTTCACAATATACTTCTTTTTTTTATTTTTTGTATATAATTAACAAATATTGTATATAATATAATTAATAAATACTATTTATTTAGAAAATTAGGGTTTTGCCCTAAACCATGAAAATATCCAAAAAAATTGACTTTTTATTTTTGCTTATATTTCATATGAAAAATACTTTTACAAACATAAAAAAACATTTTTATGCATAATACATTTTGCATATTTATTATATTTGTCTTAATATTGTACAATTTTAATACTTGTATATTCAATTTGGATGTAATAGTTCTAGGTTTAATTTATTGCTAACTATCCCCCATTTGAACATTTGTACCCCCATCCCCATAATTATGTTGTAATAATTTAGGATTTTAAATTCCGCATTTTAAAGCTTTCTAATTATGCCATGATAGACCTAGGGTTTGTATGCAAAAAATCAAATAACAAATAGCTTGACTAAACAAAAGACAAGAAAGCATGAAAATGGACAACACCAATCACACTTGCACCCTTAGGGTTACTCCACTTGTTGCCTTCAATAATGGGCCATGCTTGCATGTTGAGTGTCTTTGGCAAAACAAAACAAATCAAAATGATCATAGTCCCTCGATGACGCTTTCTCAAGTTGCTTAAAAATGATCAAGTCCCTTGAAGGAAAAATTGCCAAAGACACTTGGCACTATTGCATTCATGGTCTAAACCATGAACCGCGCCCGTCCCGTTAACATCCTAACACAAGATTGTCCACCAAATACAATGGTGGAACAATACTGTTAAAAGGGTTAAAACATAGGAAAGATCTTTGAGAAATTTAGGGTAGATAGCTCTTGGTTACTTGACCAATCTTGCAAAACAATCCTTGTCGTTTTTTCAAAAAAACACACATCACAACACACTTTCAAAACAACTTTCAAAAACGTTAAAAACTTTTCAAAAGACAAATACACCTTTGTATACATTCAAACATGGATCATTACAAAGGTTGCCACAACAAATGGCCTCTTTTCAAAACCATTTTCAAACTCACACACAAAGCACCATTTCAAACAATTGAAAGCACCATTTCAAACAATTGATAATCCAAGGCAAGTGATCTAAGCAAGTAACTAAGAGCCCATGGATAACCATGGATAGAAAGGGTGCTAATACCTTCCCTTTCTATAATCTACTCCCCGAACCCAAGAAAACATCTCAAAGGTTTTTGCTGTGCTTTTTAACCTTTCCTTAGGATAAAATAAAAAGTCGGTGACGACTCTTGCTAAACCGAAACATTTGCAAAAACAAACGCAAACCTCAAGTCAGTTCTCCCACCGTATCACAGAACTGGCGACTCTGCTGGGGATGTTTAAAAGTGGAGTAACCTTAGGGCCTAGATCACCCTTTTGCATGAATAATTGTTTGCTTTGATTTCTTTACATTTTGGTTCTCTTGTTTGGGCTTGAAATCCTACACCCGGATTTAGGAAACATTCATAGATAGCAATACGTTGTGGAAACTGTGCGGGGTATACCGACACGGTTGAAGCAATAGCTATATTAGTGCGACATATTTGTGAGTACCGATAACCCTTGAGTTCAATCAAGGAGAGTACGGGGCCGCTGAGTGATGTCACCAAGCACTAATGACCTAGAACCTTACTTTACCATCTTGGCCTTTTATTAGGGGTAGTGAGATGACCGGCTTTGGTGCAGTTTGAAGTTGGTAGATACTCGATACTACACTCATTGAGGGTTGTTTTCTTGGAATATTTTGGTCGCTAGTTAAGTGGATAAACCAAAACAATGAACATGGAAAACAATCCAATGATATTGAGCTCCTTAGAACCCGGTTACTATTTATAGGACAGGTTTTTAAGCCAACTACACTCAAGAGGGTACTTACCTATGAAACCTCATGCAAGCCTAAAACTAAGGTTTTGTGTGACTTGCTTGTACATATGTTTGTGCATACATCATGAACATCATAAAGCATCATATGCATACACTAACCATTTCAAGGGTTTGGATCTTCATCTTTGTTCTTGTTTTATAGGTCAGGGAAATTCTTCGCAGGAAAACTATCCAAGTCAACCTTGTGAGAATCCCTCCTCAACTCAAGGAGCTCACATCCAGAATTCCAGAAAGCTCTCTCTTCAGTGAAAGACATGGTAGACTGCTCATCCTAGTCAACACCAGCATTGAAGAAGACATGGTGAAATTGTTGTTCCAGTTCTTTGACCCCCTTCACCACTGTTTCACATTTCCCGACTACCAATTAGTGCCCACTTTGGAGGAATTTTCTCAACTCCTGAGAATTCCTATTCTTAATCAACTACCCTACAACGGTACGGAAAAAGAACCAAAGCCTGAAGATGTTGCTCAAGCACTACACTTACAACCATCTGACATCAAGGGGCATTGGGAAACTAGAAGTGGTGTCAAAGGCTTCTTAGCAAAATTCTTGTTTGAGAAGGCACAAGAGTGTTGGAATTCATTGGATCTACAAGCCTTTGAATAAATTGTGGCACTCCTCATTTATAGGTTGGTCTTGTTCCCAAATCCTGACCAGCTTATCGATGTCAACGCCGTCAAGATTTTCCTATCCAGGAATCCCATACCTACATTACTTGGGGACATCCTCCACTCATTTTACACACGAACAATGAGAAAGAGGAGTGTTCTCATGTGCTGTACTCCCCTCCTTGCAAGGTGGTTTATTTCGCACCTTCCACAATCTGTCTTGAAGAATGACCAAGGCTTAAGGTGGTCACAACGGTTGATGACCCTCACTCACTCCGATGTACATTGGTGTTCTCGGTCCAGAGAAAATGTCATCATCGTCGATCGTTGTGGAGAGTTCCCTAATGTTTCATTACTTGGCATTAGAGGAGGCATTACCTACAACCCTTGTCTATCTTTGAGACAATTTGGATATGCACGGAGGGATGGCCCTCATGATATGTTGATTCCTGACCTAGTTTTTGACTTCGACAATGATGCGCAAGGACTTCGCAAAAGATTCATCAGAGCTTGGAGGATGCCTAACAAGGTGGATAGCAAGACACTGGGGCACAAGAACTCCATCCCTCTTGAGCCTTATCTCAAGTGGGTACGAACCCGAGCCCAGAGTCTAATGATGACTTACCCTCATATTCTCCCTTTGATTAAAGAGCCTGTTAAGGAAGGAGAGGTTCCCTACACCATCCTATATCCTGACATGCCAACATCATGGGAGGAGATGCAGAAGAGTTGGATCCAACTCAAGGAGGAACGAAATACTTTTGAAGCCAGCTTCTACGCCAGTGAGAAGAAGGTTTTGGAGCTTACCCGCCGACTCCATGAGGAAGAGACCCTCAACACCTACATCTCACCAAAGAGGATGTGCAACATCTTTTTACCTTGAGAAGTTTTTCGTAATATTTAGCCCATGGGGCATTTATGTACTGACAAAATTTCTTCTTATTAATATGACGTGTGTTCTTTTTGTTTGCAACAATTTTGAATTTCTAAATCCTTGAATGCATTGCATAAATAAACATATCATTCATCATGTGCATAAGCAGGTCTCCACACCAGGTTTCCTTATCTTTCTGCTGTTTATTTCAGTAAGATGGATCTCGAACAGACGGTCAAAGATTTGCAGTCTCAAAACTCACAGTTTCAACATCTCCTAATGACCTTGGCAAAGGGTCAGGAGGATCTAAAAGCCCTGCTTGGGAACAAAGAGCAAGTGAAAAAGAAGAAGAAAAGAGTGGGGGTAGCTACCCTGGGAAGAAGGTTTGAGGGTTAAGCCAGAAGAGTTCTTGAATTTCCCTCCTCATCCGAAGAGGAAACCAGTAAAGGAAGAGGGGTTGCGGTACCTTCTGAATCCGAAGCTGAAGAGGAAAAGGCTGAAGAAGATGAAGACTACTCAGAGCAACAATACTCGCCCGCAGACGACAAGTACAAAAACCTATAGGATAGGTTGGCAGCTATGGAGCTGCAAAGGGTTCCCGGGTTAGATTTCGAAGATTTGGGATTAATTGCTGGAATTATGATCCCTCCAAAGTTTAAGGTGCCAATCTTTGCAAAGTATGACGGGCTGTCTTGCCCGAAGATGCACCTAAGGTCGTACGTCCGAAAAATTCAACCCCATACATCCGACAGAAACCTTTGGGTACACTTCTTTCAGGATAGCCTATCTGGTACTCAACTAGACTGGTTTTACAAGCTTGAGAGGTCGGAGATACATAGTTGGGAAGACTTGGCAGCTGCCTTTTATCGCCAATATCAATATAACTCTGACTTGGCACCAACCCACACTCATCTACAGAGTATGGGGATGGCCTCAGGGGAGGGATTCAAGGAATACGCCCAAAAATGGCGCGATTTGGCCGGAAGAGTGCAGCCATCTCTTTCTGATAGAGAACTAGTTGATATGTTCCTGGGGACACTATCTGGCCCGTTCTTCAACCACTTAATCGGGAGCTCTTCCGCAGGGTTTACCGAATTAATTCTGACTGGAGAACGGGTGAAAGCCGGTATTAAGAATGGGAAGATTCAAAAGGATGCCTCTGCATCTACAACTGTTAAGAAATCATTTCCGGCGAAGAAAGAAACGACTGTTGTGTACTCTCAGAGAGGAGTGGGAAGAACGGAGCGCCGGCCGACTGTGGGGGCCGTGATGATCCAAAATTCATCAAATGATCAGCCTCGCAACAATCAGCCCAGACCAAATCAGTAACGGGTAGAGCGGCCACAACGGAAGTTCACCCGCATCAATATGACACCGGCGCAAGTGCTTCCATATTTGTTGAAGTTGAATCTGACTGGTTTAAAGGAGGCACCGAAAAACCCTAACACCACATCTCTATACTATCATGCCAATGCCAAATGTGCCTACCATTCTGATAGCGCCGGACATGACACCAACAATTGTTGGGCGCTAAAGAATAAAATTCAAGACTTGATAGATGCAAAAGAGGTTGAATTCGATGCTTCAGAGAAGCCAAACTTAATATCCGCTCCGATGCCGAAGCATGGTCGAAATGTCCATGCTATCGAAGAAGATCTGTATGTTTCTGATGTTGATGACCTGATGACTCCGCTGTTAACAATCAAGCTAAATCTGTTGAAGGCTGGGATTTTCCCAGGATGTAAAGAAGATTGCTACTGTTGTTACTCTCTACCAATCGACTGTCCATTGCTGAAGGAAGGCATCCAAGGCCTGATGGACAGTCAACAAATTCTGTTTGAAAAAGTTCCTGCTATTCCAACCCCTACTGAAGATGTTTCAATTATCACCATTTCCACCAATCTTTCCAAGGCCGTCAAAAAGCCTGTTAAGATTACATCCTCTACAAAGTTTGTTCCCTTGAAAATAACTATGCCTGGGCCTGTCCCCTACATTTTTGACAAGTCAATACCATGGAATTACGGTGGAGAAATCTACTACCATGGTGTTAAACAAGTTGAGATAACCGAGGAAATCTCTGATGAAGAAGATGCCAGCATTGGAAACATTGTCGGCACAAGCAAGATCACCCGAAGTGGGAGAATATTTTCTCCAGAGATTGCCCCCCCAAAGGCAATCTTTGGACCCTCAGCTGCTGCCAAAGTTACTCCGGCACTGATAAAACTTTCCGCAAAAACTCGGTTGATTGAAGAAACTGTTATTCCTGTTGTTGTCCCTCCTACTTCTGCTGATAAGGGGAAAGGGATCCAATTCGATCTCGTCAGGACGAGGGCTCAACCTTTGGTTATCCCCGAAACCTCTAAGAAAGAGATGGAGGAGATTCTGAAAATAATTAAGAAGAGTGATTATGACGTGGTAGAGCAACTGGGGCAAACCCCCTCGAAGATCTCCATGTTAGCATTACTGCTTTTTTCAGAGGCGCACGCCAAAGCATTGATAAAATTTCTGAAGACAGCCCATGTGCCTCAAGAAACCTCTGCCGACCAATTCCAAGATTGCGTGGCCAGCCTTACCGCAGACAACGGCCTAGGTTTTTTTGATGCTGACCTGACCCCAAAAGGAAGAAAGCACAATGACGCATTACATGTGTCAGTAGAATGCCAAGGAACTACTCTGGCCCATGTTTTGGTCGACACGGGTTCCTCTCTGAACGTGCTGCCTAAGAAGGCTCTCGACCGATTGGATTGTGAAGGCTTGGAGCTAAGGCCAAGTAATATCATTGTGAGGGAATTTGATGGGTCAAAGATAATGGTACATGGGGAGGTTGACATTCCCATTAAGGTAGGCACATAAGTGTTCCCCTCAACTTTCTATGTGATGGACATCTGTCCGTCATACTCTTGCTTACTGGGGAGACCATGGATACATAATGCTGGCGCGGTCACCTCTTCCTTACATCAAATGCTGAAATACCATGTTAAAGGAAAAATCATAACCATCCACGGTGAAGAGGAATATATGATCAGCCACCTGAACTCCTTTCGGTATGTAGAGGTAGAGGGTGAATTCATCGAAACACCATTCCAGAACTTTGAGGGAGTCTCTCCTGAGGTGGCAGTAGCAAAAACGGTAGCTGAGGTACCAAAGCAGATGGCCAGGATGGCATCTCTAAAAGACGCGAAGGCTGCAATGAAGGAAGGGAAGAGCTCAACATGGGGACAGTTGCCTGATATTCCTCACAAAACAGACAAGTTTGGATTAGGATTTACTACCGCGGGGCAAAAGGCTATGCGCCGCTCAAAAGTTGAAAGAACACCCATCAAGATTTCTCCTTATGGAATAAATGCTCTGGAAGGTGAAGACGAAGAGGCCAACATTGAAGACTGGATCTTCCCAACCATCGAATGGGGACTACGCAACTGGGAGGCGAAAGACTTCGTCCCCATTACTTTTATTAATCAGTAATTATCTGTCAAACATTTCCTGTTGGTTTGTAATAATTACTTTTGAACAATCTACACACTACTTTTTCACCTCATGCCTTGCCAGGGGCATGTAGGTCCATTTGTAAGGGTTTTGATTATCTTCATATTCATATGCCATGTTTAATGATCCATTGGACGTTTTTCATTTATAAAACTGCTGTGTTCATTTTCTTTCCTTTTGAATTTTAGTTTGTTTAGGGATGGTTATCCCTTACACACACCCACACTCACAAATGCAGGTACCCATCCACTCTGGATTCTATGGGTGACTATTCTGCTATGTCCTTCAATAACTCTGAAGATCTGGTCAATCAGGCTGAGTGTGAAGATGACGAAGATTGTGAAGTACCAGGAGAGCTAGCCAGACTTCTACAACAAGAAGAGAGGGCCATCTTGCCTCGCGAAGAGTTGTTGGAAACTGTCAACTTAGGAACGGAGGAAGACCGGAAAGAAGTACAAGTGGGTGCCAATCTGGAACCAAGTGTCAAGGAGCGCTTGATACAGCTGTTGAATGAGTACGTTGAAATCTTCGCATGGTCTTATGAAGACATGTCGGGTTTAGACACAGATATCGTGGTTCACCATCTCCCTACAAGAGAGGATTGTCCATCGGTCAAGCAAAAGTCCGCCGAATGAGGCCCGACATGTCTGAGAAGATTAAAGCAGAAGTAATGAAGCAATTCAACGCTGGCTTTCTGGCTGTTACATCCTATCCATAATGGGTTGCTAACATTGTGCCAGTACCTAAAAACGACGGCAAAGTCAGAATGTGTGTGGACTACTGGGATTTGAATAGGGCTAGTCCTAAAGATGATTTTCCGCTACCGCACATCGACATTTTGATTGAAAACACAGCTCAGCACAAGGTGTTTTCCTTCATGGATGGATTCTCGGGCTACAACCAGATTAAAATGGCCCCCGGGGACATGGAGAAAACAACCTTTGTTACACAATGGGGTACCTTCTGCTATAAGGTGATGCCGTTCAGACTGAAGAACGCAGGGGCAACTTATCAGCGCGCCATGGTAGCTTTATTTCATGATATGATACATCATGAGATCGAAGTTTACGTAGACAATATGATAGCTCGATCACAAATAGAGGAGGAACACCTTGAGCATTTGCAGAAGCTGTTTGCCAGGTTGAAAGAATACAAACTCAGGTTGAATCCAAGTAAGTGTACTTTTGGAGTTAGGTCTGGTAAACTTCTAGGATTTATTGTCAGCAACAAGGGCATTGAGGTCGATCCAGCAAAAGTGAAAGCTATACGATAAATGCCTCCTCCCCGTACTGAAAAGGAGGTTAGAAGGTTCTTGGGGTGCTTGAACTATATTGCCAGATTCATCTCTCATCTGACGTCTACCTGTGAACCAATTTTCAAACTATTGAAGAAAGATCAGGTAGTCGAATGGAACGACGATTGCCAAGCTGTTTTGATAAGATCAAGGAGTATTTGCTAGAACCTCCTATTCTGATGCCACCCGTCGAAGGAAGGCCGCTGATCATGTATCTGACCGTTTTGGATAACTCAATGGGGTGCGTGTTGGGCCAGCATGACGAGTCTGGTCGAAAAGAGCATGCCATTTATTACCTTAGCAAAAAGTTTACCGTCTGTGAGGCTCGCTACTCACTGCTCAAGAAAACTTGTTGCGCTTTGGTATGGGCTGCTCCCCGACTAAGGCAGTATATGTTGACTCATACCACCTTGCTGATTTCCAAAATGAATCCTATCAAGTATATCTTCGAGAAGCCTACTTTATCTGGAAGAATAGCTAGATGGCAAATGATCCTAACTGAGTATGACATCCAGTATACCACCCAAAAAGCTATAAAAGGGAGTGTACTAGCTGACCATCTAATTCATCAAGCTATCGAAGATTATCAATCCATGAGATTCGACTTCCCAGACGAGGACATCATGAACTTGGACAACATTGAAGGTAACAGACCGTATGACGGACCTGAAAAAGGATCCCGATGGACCCTGTACTTTGATGGTGCTTCAAATGCACTTGGAAACGGTATCAGTGCGGTACTCATTTCCCCGGAAGGTTGTCACACACCTTTCACGACCCGACTTTGCTTCAGCTGTACCAACAACATGGTTGAATATGAAGCTTGCATCTTTGGTCTCAAGGCTGCTATAGACTTGGGGATCAAATCTTTGATCGTATTTGGGGACTCGGCTTTGGTTATCAGTCAAATCAAAGGAGAGTGGGATACCAAACATCCTAATCTTATTCCATACAAAGAACATGTCCTGACATTGTTGCCTCATTTCGAGCAAATTACCTTCGAGCATTTCCCGCAAGAAGAGAATCAGCTAGCAGATGCTCTGGCTACGATGTCTTCCATGTTTAAACTCAACTGGGATAACGAGGCTCCCCAAATCACCATCGAGCGAATGGATGAACCTGCGCATTGTCACGAGATTAATACCGAAGAAGTAGTGGAACAACCCTGGTTCCATGAAATCAAAAGGTATCTCCAGACTAGAGAATACCCCGAAGGAGCTTCTGTAAATGACAAAAAGTTCCTAAGGAAGTTTGCTGCCAAGTTCTTCCTGAGCAACGACATCCTCTATAAACGCAGCCATGATTGTGTTTTACTCTGATGTGTGGATAAAGCTGAAGCAGAGTTAATTATGACTGAGATACATAGCGGTACATTTGGCACCCATTTGAGCGGGCATACAATGGCTAAGAAGATTCTAAGGGCAGGCTATTACTGGTCTACCATAGAAGCAGATTGCCATCAGCATTCCCGTACTTGCCACAAATGTCAGGTCTACGCTGACAAGATTCATATTCCTCCTGTTCCTCTCAACGTTCTGACAGCTCCTTGGCCATTTGCAATGTGGGGCATTGACATGATTGGAGAGATCAAGCCCACGACATCCAACGGACATCGCTTCATCCTAGTCGCCATTGACTATTTCACCAAATGGGTCGAAGCAGCTTCCTTCGCCTCTGTTACTAAAAATGTGGTTGCCCGCTTCATCAAGCAAAACCTTATATGCCGGTATGGTGTTCCCGACAGGATCATCACGGACAACAGTACAAATCTGAATAATACTATGATCACCGCATTGTGCGAACAGTTCAAGATTTATCATCACAATTCATCTCCCTATCGGCCGAAGATGAACGGTGCTGTTGAAGCCGCGAACAAAAACATTAAGAAGATCATTCAGAAAATGACAGTCACCTACAAAGACTGGCATGAGATGCTACCGTTTGCTCTGCACGGATATCGTACCACGACACGTACTTCAACCGGGGTAACCCCGTTTTCTTTGGTATATGGCATGGAAGTTGTCTTACCCATGGAAGTTCAGATTCCTTCTTTAAGGATTATGAAGGACGCTGGTTTGAATGAAGATGATTGGATTCATACCTGACTTGATCAACTCAATTTGATCGACGAGAAGCGACTCACTGCTGTTTGACATGGTCAGACGTATCAAAAACGGATGATCAAGGCTTTCAACAAGAAAGTCATACGTCAAGTATATCAAGTCGGAGATCTCGTAATCAAGCGGATTATCTTGCCGCAAAGTGATCCCAGGGGAAAATGGACTCCTACCTACGAAGGACCATTTGTGATCAAGAGTATATTTTCTGGTGGTGCAATGATTCTGACCACCATGGACGGCGACGATTTGCCGCACCCTGCGAACGCAGACATAGTCAAAAGATACTACGCATAAAATAACCCGACAAGTTGAAAACTCGAAAGGGCGGCTTGGGCAAAAATGGGCATCCCGGTGAACCGAAAACCCGAAAGGGCGGTTCAGGCAAAAATTAGGGATAAAACAAAAAAATCTGTACACCCGGCAAGTCGAAAACCCGAAAGGGCGGCTTGGGCAAAAAGGGGTTTCTCGGTGGATCAAAAACCCGAAAGGGCGATTCAGGCAAAAGTTAGGGAATTAAAACGTATGACTATGTCTCGTCGGATCACTTTAAGGACAAATCTCTTCATCAACCAGCTCCAAGCTTCTGATCAATCCAGTCATCGGCGGACGAAGCATTGAATGGACAGATATTTGGAGTTGTGAAGGCTATAGCAGAATGGGGATCCCATGGAATTATTTCACATAGCCATCTTTCTCTTGTATAAATTTTTCAACTTTTAAGACGACATCATCTTACTTGGATGACTGTCTCCTTTGTACAAATATACTCATAGAAAGTTAATACAAATACTTTTCCAAATACAGAAATTTGCTTTGTCTTCCTTTTGGTTTTCTACACTTATGTTTTATTTGAGAAACGTCTAATGTTTTGTTAAATAGGCATATGCATTTGAACATAATCATTTCCTTATGAATCAAGAAAGATGATTATTGATAGGTTGAAGGTACAGGTAGATATCTCGATGCCCTTTCAGAAGGAATCCTCAGCAGATTTAAACTCCAAATTCCTCAATCCAGAACTTAATTCCCCAGCCAGAGAGTCTTCTAGAACTCAATTCCCCTCAGAGTTAAATTTCAGAATCCCCAGTGGAGCCTTAAAAATCTGAAAATCCAATCCCCAGCGGAGCCAAAATTCCAACCATCAATCCCTGGCGGAACCAGACTAGTGAACCTTCTCCCACAGAGATACTTCCCACCAAACTGAAGATTCTCAATCATACCTCTCCAGCATAAGTCTGTCAGGTTCTGAACTCCCCAGTAGAGATCATCAGAAATTCTCATTCCCCGCAAATCACCAATGAATTCCAATTCCCCGCAGTGGTCCTAAGATCCCTCAACAATTGAAGATCTTGCATTCCCCAAGCAGAATGAAGACTCTCATTCTCAGTTCCTCACAGGATATTCAGATATTCCCCAGTGAAGATCTCCTCAGGACAGGAATCCCCAGTAGATTGGTATACAACCCAAGCTCCTGATTCTCCAGCAGTAGTCAACAAAGATGTCTCATCTTCAGCAATCAAAAATTCTTGCAATCTCCCACAGCAGCCAAGGATTCACTTTCCCTGACAGCAGTCAAGATTCTATTATCTCCAGCCATCCAGGATTCATCTATCCTCAGCAAGACAGCTCTTCAGCTTACATGCGCATTCATTTACATTCATATCATAAACATTGATATAACATATATATTGCATCATACATATCATGCAACGTAACTTTGTGTTTTAGCTAACATTTCATCCTTTTCAGGATAAGATTAAAAGGCTATCATTAACAATTATTCAGATACAGTATGGATACACCCCAGCCACGGCAGTCATTCTATTACTCATTCAGAATTTCAAGTCAGATACAGTATGGATACACCCCAGACACGGCGGTCATTCTACTACTCATTCAGACTACACAATCAGATACAGACTAGATACGCTCCAGACACGGCATCCATTCTATCTCTCATTCAGATTCACTTATCCACCTCAAGGTTCAGTGCATTCCAAACACGGATACCATTCTGACCCTTACAACAGCAGTTTGATCCTCCCCAGTGTTTTCGCCACGGAAGTCATCCTCTCATTCATTTAGATTCCAGTTACAGTTTCAGATACACTTCGAACACGGAAGTCATTCTGCTACTCATACAACTTTCAACTTCAGATACAGTCCAGATACGCTCCAAACACGGTTTCCATTTTGTCACTCATTCAGAATTTGTCCCCAGCACGAAGTTGCTCCGTACAGATATTTCTCTATTACCCAGATACAATACAGATACACTCCAGACACGGCAGTCATTCTGATATTCATTCTTCCTTCAAGCCCAGTTACAGCTCAGATACGCCCCAGACACGAAGGCCATTCTTTTGCTCATACACACTCAGTCTTTAGAGTTCAAATGCATTCCATACACGGATACCATGATAACCCTCATTTTTTCTGACCTATCACATTGCAGTTCAACAAACATTCCAGATGGCATCTTTAATCCCATCCCCGACGAGATTCTGTCACCTCTCCAGATGGCATCCTTAAGCCCATCTCCAAATGGCATCTCTAAGCCACTTCCCGTATCCATTGTTCTGACGAGTGCAAATTTAAGGGCACTCTAGTGTCCAATCTCCTTTTACCTTCGAGACGCGAAAGGCAAACCTGCCAATCTAACTCTTCAGGTGCAAGAAGATTTAACAGGGGAAACTGTTGTACCCCAAAATTTTCCCTCTCATTTCATCAATATTTTCTCACCACAAGACCTTTGGAACTCAAGATCAAGTTAGGGTTTGCTCTGCTCAAGACTCCTCCTTGCACTGTTGACCCAAATTAGGGTTTGAGTTTGCACAAAGATGTTTTGACCTAAAATGCCCAAGATGACTTTCATGCTTCATGTTGGACCTACAAGTTTATCCATACCAAGTTTCAAGCCTTGACTCCAACTTTGCCTAGTCAATTGGACAGTTGACCTAGAAATCAGCTGTATTGGGGAAAAAGTCAACTGTGGTCAATTGACAGTCAAACCTCATGATTTTTGACCCACATCAACATTATGAACTCATATGAACCATTTGATCAAGCTTGGATCACAATTCCACAAGAAATTTGACTAGATCACCAAAAGGGAAAAATGGTCATTTTTAGGGTTTTGACTACACAAAGGCAATTTTTGACTGTTTGACCTAGCCAATGGCTTACCAAGCTCACATATGGACTCAAGGACTCAATGGCATGGTCTTTACACATTCAACAAGTTCAAAAGATCCCAAATGCACAAGATTGACAGATGAATTTTTCAGTCAACTAATCAAAATTTGACTGTATACTGAAAAGTCAAACTTTGACTTTTTGGTCAAAATCAAGTGCCAAGATTCATTTTTCATCAAGACATGTCAAATTATGAAACTTGTTCATCAAGAAACCAAAAATTGCAAATTAGGGTTTAGAATGAGAAAATTTCATAACAGAATTTTTCTAAGTTATGAAACTTCCTTATTTTTTCCTAACTTTGTCCCATTTTTTCATCAAGATACATTTAGATTCAAACAAAACTCAAAACATGAAAGTTGTAGTACATTGCAAAATCTACAACTTTGATTCACAAAGTTTCTTCAAAAGAAGCTTTTAGCTCAAGTTATAATTTTTGGAATAAGGGTGCAAAACATTCTTAACTTAGAAATTTTTTGACCTATTTTAGGCAGGATTTTTGCCCAACTTCATGGCCATTTTTCACATGCTTCCACTTGGAATTTCAACTTGCATTACAAAGATGGATTGTAGTACACATTCCAAGCTTTCAAAATTGTCCACGAACTTCTCAAACACCCTTGTGGTTAGGGAGAATCGAATTTGCAAAGTTGGGCAAAATCCACTTTTGTTCTTGACCAAAGCATGTTCATACACTTTGCATTTTCAAACTCAGCTTGCACAAACTAGATTACAGGACACTAATCTTTCTCACACTCAATAATTTAATGCATATCCTTTGTGTTCAAGCCTTATTTTGTGTGTTTAACCATTACATGCAAAATTAATCCATATATGGAAAAAGCATTTTTGTCATTCTTGTAAAGAAGTGCTTTATGTCAAATTCACAAATCAAAGAGGTACAAGCCAGATCTTTTGGGCACAAGTTTATGGACAAATCCCACTGATCAAGAACCAAGTTTGCAGCATGCTTGAGGGGCCTGTAGTAGCCTATAATCCAACTTGACAATCTTTGCTTAGATAAGAAGAAACATTGCAAAACTTATACCACATTCACTTCCTGCAAGCACAAGCAAAGACAAACTTCATGAACACTTTCCAGAGATCAAACCAAGTTTGAAACACGACCAAACCATCCCTCAAACCTCCTCATTCACAGAAACACCTTCTTGCTGCAAAAACAGAGTCCTTTCTGCAACTTGACTTCCATAAACACTTCCACTCGTGCGTTTTGGTCAAAGCTTGTTCAAACACACTCCCTACCATCCATTGAAGCTATTCCAAGCATTGAACTTGAACTGTAACATCCATAACCAAGGTTGCCATTTTAACTTTTCACCTGTGCAGGTTGACTTCCATAGCTCGATTCAGTTAGTTTCAAAGCAAGCTAAAGGTTGGAGGAGCATCCTTGGACCTCAGGCAAGCTGTACAAGTCCTCAAACTCCATTGAAGACACCTCCATTGCTGTACACGACTCAAGTTGAACAGGTAAAAGTTTGAACTTCTATCTCTCTATCCAAGCATATTTAGGCTTAAGTTTGTGAAGAAAGCATGTTCTAATCGTAGCTCTGAAGCTACCCATATACTTACTTTTCATTTATGTTGTGTGTGCTGAGAGAATTTTGAACCTGAACATTAGAAAAAAACTTAGGTCAGGAATTGGGGGAGAAGAAATTCTCTCTCATTTCTGAGAGTTAGAACAACTTTTTTATATGTTTGAAATCGTGACAAGATGCTCTACATTATTGATGTTGTAAGTTTTTGTTAAAAGTCAAAGAATCAAGAGATAGCAGGATGAGCAAGGAACGTGCATTTTCTTGTTTCAAACAGAAGCTGGAGGAAGAAGATGATGTTTTGGGCTGGGCCTGAGTAATCCCTGCTTTTTGCACCTCACTTTTCCACTTACACCCCCTTGGCCCATTGTGTGATTTTTTAATCATTTTTGACTTTTTATTTTTTCTTCTGACTTATTATTTTTTGTCAAAATATAAAAATACTAAAAATATTTTTCCACCCATTTTTGCATTTTATTTGGATTTTATTTGTTTTATTTGAACTTGAACATGTAAATAAATATAATACTTTTTGTTTAAAATATTAAAAATAATACAAAAAACATGTATATTTTCAGTCATTATTTTTTATTACCTTTTGAAAACATTTTATAAAAATACACTTTTTTTGTAAATAATTAATATTTTTTATTTTTGTATATATTTAGTATATTTAAATATATAATATAAATACTTGTATATACTTTATTAAATATTTAGGATAAAAACATGAAAATAATACTTTTTTTATTTTATTAATGTATGACATAAAAAAATACTTTTTTTCACAATATACTTCTTTTTTTTATTTTTTGTATATAATTAACAAATATTGTATATAATATAATTAATAAATACTATTTATTTAGAAAATTAGGGTTTTGCCCTAAACCATGAAAATATCCAAAAAAATTGACTTTTTATTTTTGCTTATATTTCATATGAAAAATACTTTTACATACATAAAAAAACATTTATATGCATAATACATTTTGCATATTTATTATATTTGTCTTAATATTGTACAATTTTAATACTTGTATATTCAATTTGGATGTAATAGTTCTAGGTTTAATTTATTGCTAAATACCCCCCATTTGAACATTTATACCCCCATCCCCATAATTATGTTGTAATAATTTAGGACTTTAAATTCCGCATTTTAAAGCTTTCTAATTATGCCATGATAGACCTAGGGTTTGTATGCAAAAAATCAAATAACAAATAGCTTGACTAAACAAAAGACAAGAAAGCATGAAAATGGACAACACCAATCACACTTGCACCCTTAGGGTTACTCCACTTGTTGCCTTCAATAATGGGCCATGCTTGCATGTTGAGTGTCTTTGGCAAAACAAAACAAATCAAAATGATCATAGTCCCTCGATGACGCTTTCTCAAGTTGCTTAAAAATGATCAAGTCCCTTGAAGGAAAAATTGCCAAAGACACTTGGCACTATTGCATTCATGGTCTAAACGATGACCCGCGCCCGTCCCGTTAACATCCTAACACAAGATTGTCCACCAAATACAATGGTGGAACAATACTGTTAAAAGGGTTAAAACATAGGAAAGATCTTTGAGAAATTTAGGGTAGATAGCTCTTGGTTACTTGACCAATCTTGCAAAACAATCCTTGCCGTTTTTTCAAAAAAACACACATCACAACACACTTTCTAAACAATTTTCAAAAACATTGAAAACTTTTCAAAAGACAAATACACCTTTGTATACATTCAACATGGATCATTACAAAGGTTGCCACAACAAATGGCCTCTTTTCAAAACCATTTTCAAACTCACACACAAAGCACCATTTCAAACAATTGAAAGCACCATTTCAAACAATTGAAAATGCAAGGCAAGTGATCTAAGCAAGTAACTAAGAGCCCATGGATAACCATGGATAGAAAGGATGCTAATACCTTCCCTTTTTATAATCTACTCCCCGAACCCAAGAAAACATCTCAAAGGTTTTTGCTGTGCTTTTTAACCTTTCCTTAGGATAAAATAAAAAGTCGGTGGCGAATCTTGCTAAACCGAAACATTTGCAAAAACAAACGCAAACCTCAAGTCAATTCTCCAACCGTATCACATTCATCGTCAATTAACGGCGGTGGTATGATATTTTCTCTCTACCTTCAGTGAATGTTGGTAGTACATCGGCAGTGAACGTCGGTGTTTGTTATCTTTTTTCTATCATCAGTGAACGTTGATATTCATCTTCTTAGTGAACGGCGGTGATATGATATTTTCTCCTTCTACCTTCAGTGAATATTGGTAGTACATCGGCAGTGAACGTCGGTGTTTGTTATCTTTTTGCTATTATCAGTGAACGTTGATAGTTCATCGTCAGTGAAAGGTAGTGATATGATATTTTCTCTCTACCTTCAGTGAATGTTTGTAGTACATCGATAGTGAACGTCGGTGTTTGTTATCTTTTTGCTATCTTCAGTGAACATTGATAGTTCATCATTAATGAACGGCAATGATATGATATATTATCTTTCTACCTTCAGTGAATGTTGATAGTACATCGGCAGCGAACGTCGGTGTTTGTTATCTTTTTGCTATCTTCAGTGAATGTTGTAGTTCATTGTCAGTGAACGACGGTGATATGATATGCATTCTCTTTCTACCTTCAATGAACGTTGGTAGGCCATCGGTAATGAACGTCGATGCTTGTTATCTTCCTCTCTGATTCAATTCTTTTGGTCCACCAGTGATTTATTTTCCTTGTGGGGTTGCTCCTTTGTTTCTTCATTTTTGTGGCATCCCCAGTGTTACTTTGCGTCTCTTTTGTTCTGTTCATATGCATTCATAATCATAAGCATTGCATGGCATCTTAGAGACAAAAATAGGGCTTGTTTTATATTTAAGTATCTTCCATCGCGTCGACACGAAGATTTTTAACTTTCGTATCTCCGGATAGAAGACACTTAAATAAGGGCAGTTGTTGTACCCCAATTTTTACCCCTAAGATTCCTCTATCATATCATATCAACTCGATCATAACTAGATCACATTAGGTTTGGTTCTTCCTCTTTTTCTATCTCCTATTTTTAAATTTGCTCTTGAGGAATTTCCAAGCACCTTGGTTGCGTATTTTGTATATGTGTTGTTGACTAACTTCTAATCAAAATACAAAAAATATTTGTCTTTGTCTTTGTATATTTTTATTTTGTAGGTACCAAGTCGAAGCATCTGACAAATAAGGATTTCTGATATTATTTTCCTAAAATCTCTATTTGAAAAAGAAAAATTAACAAAAATTCATTTTTTTTCACTGATGTAATCGATTTCTCTTAGAGTGAAATCGATTGCACATAGTGCATTTTACGCCATTTTTGAAAAAATACACTGTGCAAATCGATTTGCACTATAGTGCAATCAATTGCACAGCGTGAAAATTTGAAAAAAATCAGCATTTTAAACTTGTCAAATTTTGGCTCCAATTTTTCTTCATTTTTGAAAGATGTATCATTAATCCAAATTTTAGTGTCAATCTTTCATCTTTAAGAAGAATTGTCATTAATTCAAATTTTAGCTCTAATATTAGAAAAAATTATCATTAATTCAAATTTTGGCTCCAAGAATCAATTACCAAATTACCATTAATCCCAATCCTAAAACTCTATAAATAGAGCCCTCATTTCATTCAAATTTCAAGTTTTGATAACCAAATCCACCTTGCTAAAAAATCTCTCAATTCTCTCCATCTACCAAATTCACTCAAAGCTCCATTTTCAAAAAGTTAGTAAGCTTTGCATTGAAGCTTACTAATCTTTGAGCTAAACCTTCATCCAAACACTTTTTCTTCGTCAATTCTCTACATCCAAGCTTGGCAATTGATTCTTGTTGTTGAATTGAAGTAAATTCTTGAAGTTGTTTTAATAATTCACTAGATCTAACTTTGGTAAATTGGATAATTCATCTTTCACAATGTGATCTCTTGGTGATATTTGGGATTGATTCATTGAGCATTATTTTGTGATTCCAATGGTGTTATTTTCTCATAATTTGATGGAATTTTCGTGCTCAATTGAATCCATGATCATAACATGTTTGATGGAAAGTTTGAACAAGAATTTGGCCTTTTAAAATGCTGTTTTGCTGCCTGTAACAGCGTGCAATCGATTGCAGTAATAGTGCAATCGATTGCATAGAAGCAATTTTGCACAAATTTTTGAAAATTGTACTGTGTAAATCGATTTACACAGTAGTGAAACCGATTTACACAGGGACAGAATGCATTTTTTTGCCTTGTTTTGGGGCAGCTTTGATCCAAAATGCTTTATTTACTCACTCCTTTTGATTGTTGGTTTGGATTGCAATTTTAAATGTCCAATTTATCTTTAAACTCAATGGACTTTATGATGTAGATGAAGTTATATAAATGTTCATCAATTCAAATCTACCTAAGAGTGAATTATTTAATTCATTTTTGGTGCTTTGGATTAATGATATGTTTAGTGCTTTAATCCATCTAGAGGAGTGGTTGAATTTAAAGATGAAATAATTTTGAGGTGGAAATCCAAATTAGCTTATCATTCCCCTCCCTCTTCATATTATCCCTTTATTTTTTAATTGTGCTACATGTTAAGGGATGGTGATGTCTATATCATTTATCTACACATGAAGTACATAGATTGTTATTGACCGGCCTCAAAATATGTGCGACTTCTACATATGTCCACTTACGATTGCTTAACATAGCGCTAAATTTTGTCCCGATTCGAATAAATGATCATTCGTGGCCCAAACTGATGATTGCAAGCCCAAATATGTTAATTTGATCTCTTTGATCCAATAACCTTGAGATTCATTGTGTGGAGGCTTTGGTTCTATCAACCCTCTAATGGATCTACAACACCTTTGGTCAACGTGGATCACTTAAACATCATTGATCATTAAATTTTACTTTTTGAGGATTCCAAAATGGATGATATACTTGACAAAAAGCAAATGCAACTTGTTGTGTGGAGGCTTTGGTTCTACCAATCCTCTAATGAGTTCCAAATGCAAGTTTCAAGATGGTCATCCAACTAACCACTAATTTCTAACAATTGACTTTACTTTATGCTTTTATTTTTTATGCTTTATGTACCATTTAATTTAAGCATTTACATTTCATGCCATTTTTATTTTGCTCACTTGAGCATTTATTCTTATGCCATTTTTATTTTGCTCACTTGAGCATTTACTTTTATGTCATTTTTATTTTGCTCACTTGAGCCTTTCTTTTCCTTTTGAAGACACCTAATAATCAACATGAACCATAAAAAACTTTAATGGTACTTGGACTAATTGGTTACTATCCTTGGCATTATGGAGTATTGGACTTCTCGGACTTAGGATTAGATACCTTGGCCTATGTTGAAGACCTTGTCACCTTAATTCATTTTTTGTCTGGAGTTCTTAAGGTTTACTTTAAGACATTGGGTTGTTTGTTTGTTTTGTGTGCAGGTTATTGTGATTACATAATTTGTTTGTAATCTGGAATTCACCCGTATACAGCCGTTACTCTGCCCAATTTTTGTGAAGACTTAATACTCTTGAAGAGGTATAGTATCTTTGCTTGCATGGTTCCAATCGGAAGAATGGGAATTCTATATTGGCTCATAATGTCAAACTTTGGCTTCTTGTTGGTTAGATGGTTCTTATACCTAGGTTTTACCTTATGCTTTAGGATAGTCTCTTCATCTCATCCCATCTTCTTTAATTTCTAAAATCTTCTCCCTCCTTTTGAAAACTCTTCTTATTTTGAAACTTGAACCATTTTCATAATAAACTTGGACTTATGTCCATGCATTTTCAAAACATTTTCATGAATAAATTTCAATCAATTTAATAATACCTTGACATTTTTGTGAGAAGACTAAAAGTCAATCAATCTCATTTCAAACCATTTTGCCACTTTGGATTTTATCTTTAAACTTTTCTCAAAAGATTAGACTCTTGTCAATCCTTGTAGTGATGCAAACAACTATACTTTTACAATATGTAGTGAAGAGAGATATTTTCCACTTGGGTGTTGAGTGAGGCATTGTTGATTTTAAAATCCAAGCCATATCCTCCAATTTGAGATGAAGCAAATTCTCCTTTCTCATGATTGTGGGTAGTAAGATGTTTTCCACACGGACAATGACGATGATGTCTTATCTCATAAATTTAACCAACACACTTGTGTTTTAAATTTTTAAAAGAGGAACTACGTGTACCCTGATCCCCTATTGCATGAAAGGTGGTGCGTAGGCACTAAAGGTTCGCAATCGCGGAGGGTGCAAAAAATCATAAAAATATTTCTTTTCTCACCTCCACCATTCATTTTATATACAACACATTTTTATAGCCAAAATATACAGATTTTTCAATGAGGTTCCTGCGGAGTACCGTAGATGTTTACGGTGCCAATACCTTCCCTTTGCATAACCAACCCCCTTACCTTGAATCTTTCCCCCTCTTTTTGGGTTATTCGCTATTTTCCCATTCCTTTGGAAACAATAAAGCGCGGTGGCAATTTTTATTTTGATTTGTATAAAGTCTAGTCAATCCAATGGCTTAGTCTTGAACACTTCTTCCGCTACAGAAAAATGGCGACTTTAATATGTTCAATTAATGTCTACAAAACCTACATGCCATGAAATACAAGAAATTTCGAAACTTTGCATTCATGAGCCGACCAAAAATTCTAATCGGTTGGCGCACGCCTGATTAAGAAACTCATTTACTCCCATCTTACTGGAATACGTCGACGCATCCATGCATAGGTCGATGCGTCGCGGTTTGGCATACCATCATACCCTATTTTATATTGTGTGGCTCAAATTGCATGCATCCATTTGATGTGTTTTTATTCCCTCTCACTAGAAATTCATCTGGCCTCCCAATCAAAGTTTCAAAACCCTAAAAACCCATTGTGTCACTCCAACTCCAAATCTCTCCAAACCTTCATCCTTGGCTTCTAGGGCAACAAAGAAAAGGAGTATCATAGGTAGCTCTTCAAATCAAACTCAGGTTACTCCTCTGTTACTTCTTCCTTCCGATCTCACTGAAAAATATGATGAAAAGTTTGCTAGAAGAAGGTTGGTTAGGCAATTTTGTGCCTTCCGTAACACTCTCAAACGCATGCATATCTCAGATGTGGTGGAATTGTTAGACCATCAAAAGTTGTTTCCATTCCTTGAGTTGGATGGAGACTACAACGAGGTACTCATCAAGGTATTCTATGCGGGTATACAAGGTAAATTCTCTGATCACCAATTTTCATACAGAATTGTTGATAAGGTTGTCAAAGTAGATGATGAAATTTGGAAAACTTTTGAGTTGTTCCCTGTTGACACTGATACTGTTAAAATCACCGACACTAAGCTTCCTGCAGACTATGACTTCAAACATTCCTTGAACTCCATGTTAAAATGACCATATCCTGAAAATTTTGTGCAAAGTATTTCTTTTCCAAAAAATGTCACAACAGGTCAATTGGTTCCTCTGGCTCGAATTATGCAATGGATTGTGTCAAGGATAATTTGCCCCAAAAAGGGTGGGTTGCCCCGTATTGATCAACCTTAAGTTATGTTAATTTGGGCAATTCTAAACAAAATTAAGATAAATTGGCCGTATTACATCACTAGCCGGTTATTTGCATTAAGGGATTCCCCTAGAGGATCTTCCTTGAGGTATTCATCATTCATTCATGGAATTCTCAGTCAAGCAAACCTTGATCTTACCAGAATTTCACTTACACCTATTATTCCATATTCAAATTTTACCTCCAAAACTCTCGCACTTATGGGTCATCAATGGAATCCCCAGATTGGTAAGTACAAGTACTTTGTGAAGTCTAACTCGGTAATGGTTCAAAATGAAGATGTTGGTCAAGATGATGAAATGGAAGATGTTAAGGGCAATGAAGTCGATACTGAGAATCTAGAAAGTGCTGAAGAGGACGAAGAAACCGACGAAGGCAATGATGACCATGAGTCTCAGATCCTATGATCAAGTGATGCGCAAACTTGAGGAAATACACGTCCACCATCATGAATACATGGCATTAGCAACTGAACAAATTAACAATCTTGCTCGAATAGTCAACCTTCAAAACACTCAGTTCAATGATTATGCTAGCCTCCAAGACCACCGATATAACACTCTTCATAAAATGATGGTAACACAAAACTCAAACCTGGAAAACTTTCAGTCGGCTTTCATGGCTCGCTTTCCACCAAACCAACCATAAGACAATGAGGAACAACAACATTAGTCAATGCTTGGAACTTTATTTCTTGTTTATTATGCTTATGTTATCTTGGTTTTGTATTAAACTGTGTTACTTCCCGTACTACTTTGTGTCTTATTTTGAGTTTGTAATAAAGAACATCGTATTGTTTTACTTTATTGGTTATTGCTTCTATTTTCGTTTGCACTTGCTTCATATTGTGTGTATGTTAGTCTGTGTTCTTTTTGCAAAGTTTAAAAATATTGGTCACTCTATGTTTTTAGTTCTCTTAATCCATGTCCTTGTTTCTTTTTGATGTTGTCAAAGGGGGAGAAGGAAAGGAATACAGCCACAGTAGAAATAGGCAATATCTCAGGGGGGGGGATAATTGGATGGTTTGCAAGACGATTCATATTTGTGGTTTTTTTCCATCATCAAAAAGGGGGAGTATGTGAGGGCAAAAGTGAAATAACTGAGTTTTAGTGATTGTCAAAAACCCATTTGTGCAAATATGTCTTGCTTCAAACAGGTGCCAGTGAGAAACATCAAAAACAAGCATTTATCTCAAAACAGACTGCATGAGCCGGCTCATGGATCCTTAGGTCGGCTCATGATAAGAAGTTCTTGGCTTGGAAACGTCCGGGAAGGCGCACTCCTCCTCTATGCATCGACGCATGGTTCTGGGAGAACATGAGTCGGCGCATCAGGGAATGATTCAGCGCATGACTGAAGGAATTTCAACCTCTCTTGCTCGAGAAGGCGTACGCATTCTCTATGCGTCGATGCATAGTTCTGGGAAAACATGAGTCGGAACATCAAAACAATGAGTCGGCGCATAACTGAAGGAACTTAAAACTCTCTCTCACTCGGGAAGGCGCACGCCTTCTGTATACCCTGCATGAGTCGACGCATCGCTAAATTGTCTTATTTTTCTACTATGCTGTTACATCATGGGAATGACTTATAAATGTTGTTTTGCCCTCTATTTTACAAACAACAAGAAAAATTTAAAGATATACACAAGAGTTCTCTTCATCTTCAACCTCTCATCAATCATCAACAACTACACACAATCATTTTTGTTGATCAAGTTCTTGGGATTGTGTTGATAACGTCCGAATTGAAAGTGCAATTTTAGATTTGGGTTGAGATCTTTGTGTGTTTTTTCTTGAATAAAACCATTGGGGTTTTGTCCTCCAAAATTGGGGGTTTTATCACAAATCTTTTCTTCATTGAATTCAGTCGAGCTAAGGGATTGGAAGACCGTGGAGTGTTCAATCGGGTAGCGGTAACCGGAGGATTGTGAAGAAGGATTTGGGGCCAATTTTCTTGAGTACAAAATAATTCAAGGTAGAAGGAGTTTTTGTTCAAGATTTGGCATACTTGATTCATATGGAATCAAGGGAAGAGGAGTGCAACATATAAGATTCATCAAGTGACTTTGAATTATGGTGATTGTATCTTCTCTTATAAACTTTGCAGAATTAATTTCATATCCTAATTCTAGATTCTAGAATTGGGGGCAGTGTAGCCCACGCGAGGATGACAGGGTGAACTGCCTTAACAAATACCGTGTCCATTTTAGTTTTCTGCATTTGATTTCTATTTGCTTAAATTTGTGAGCTATCAATATTCTCATTCATACAAAATAATTGCAGTGATAAACTAAAATTTAAAACTCATATAGTATTCATTCGAATCACTATAATCACTATTATTTGAGTATAACCAAACCTTGTGTAGTACATACACCAAGTGTTTGGTGACTTTACAACTCACAAATTTTCTTTATCTTCTCCGTAACTAATTGGTAATAACTTACACCTTGTTAAACTTGCTAAAGCGATTCATCATATTCATTTTTAATTATGATTCTATTCTCATCATTTTCATCAAATTAGTTTGCATATCTGATCTTTCCAATATGTAAAGTTTAGACGATCAGATTTAGGGTTGTCACTCTCTGATAAAAACAATTTTACAAAACACACAAATTTTTAAAGGGATCTATTCAACCCCCCCTTCTAGATCCATTACATCGTCTAACAATAGGAAGCCAGGTCATCAAAGTAATGCATGTACGAGATAAGTGAAGAGGTGTTTTGATTGTGGAAAGATTGGGAACGAGATAGATGATTGCATGCATAAGGTAGTAATATGTTTCAACTATGGTAAAGAAGGACATATCAGTACTCAGTTTCAGAAACCAAAGAAAGCTCAATCTGGTCGTAAGGTATTTGCCTTAGCTAGTACTCAGACATCTAGTGAAGACCGTTTGATCAGAGGTATTTGTTTCATTAATAGTACTCCTTTAATTACAATTATTAATATTGGTTCTACTCATTGTTTTATTGCTACTGACTGTGTGAAAAAGTTGGGTCTTGTATCATCCGCTACAAATGGAGAGATGGTTGTTGATACTCCATCTAAGGGATCAGTGACTACTTCTTTTGTATGTTCAAAGCTCCATTTATCGAACTTCGACAAAGACTTTGTTGTGGATTTATTTTTTTTACCATTGAGCGGTTAGGACATAATTCTAGGCATGATCTAGTTGGAATACAATTACGTTCATATTAACTGTTATAATAAATCCATACGTTTTTTTACTCCTGATGAGGAAGGGGAAGTTGGATTCTTATCTACTAGAAAGTTGAATGAATTGATGCAAGATGAAGCTCAGGTGTTTTCTTTGATGGTGTCCTTATATATTGAGAATCAGACTGCTATTGATGAGTTGCAAGTGGTACGTGAATTTCCTAAAGTTTTCCTAGATGATATTACAGATGTGCCACCAGAAAGAGAAGTAGAGTTTTCTATTGGTCTTGTTCTGGGTACCAAAACTGTTTCTACGGCACCCTATCGAATGTCAGCGTTTGAATTGGAAATATTGAAGAAATAATTAGAAGACTTTCTTGAAAAGAAATTCATGAGACCAAGTGTATCACCTTGGGGAGCTCTAGTGTTGTTAATGAAAAAGAAGGATGTTAGTATGAGACTCTGTGTTCATTACTGACAATTGAATAAAGTAACAATTAAAAACAAATATCCACTTCCGAGAATAGACGACTTGATGGATCAATTGGTGGGTGCACGTGTGTTTAGCAAGATTTACTTGAGATCAGGCTATTATCATATTTGAGTCAAAGATGGTGATATTCAGAAGATAGCTTTCAGAAGTCGTTATGGTTATTATGAGTAATCGGTGATGTTGTTCGGTGTTACCAATGCGCCGGGGTGTTTATGAAGTATATGAACTGTATCTTTCACACATACTTGGATCAGTTCATTGTCGTATTCATTGATGACATCTTGATATATTCCAAGTCAGAGGAAGAGCATGCAGAGAATTTGTGAATTATATTGAAAGTGTTGAAAGAGAAGAAGTTATATGCAAAATTGACAAAGTGCAGGCTCTTGTTAGAGAAGGTTAGTTTTCTTGGTCATGTTGTTTCAGGTGGTGGTATTGTTGTAGACCCATACAAGGTAGATGCAGTGTTGTAGTGGGAGACTCCAAAGCCAGTTACAGAAATTAGAAGGTTTTTATGGTTGGTTGGTTATTATAGAAGGTTCATCGAATGTTTTTCTAAGTTGGCACTTCTGTTGACTTAGCTAACTTATAAAGTAAAAACGTTTGTGTGTGATATTCAGTGTGAAGAAAGTTTTACTGAGCTAAAGAGAAATTTGATGATAGCTCCAATTTTTGATATTACTTATTCCTAAAGAATCATTGGTTGTGTATTGTGATGCTTCAAAATTGGGTTTAGGTGGTGTGTTATGCATAATGATAAAGTGGTAGCTTATTGTGATATGGTGGCAGAACCTACTGTTTAATATTGGTTTACGTTTTGCGTTTGTGTTCGCAAAATGTCGCGGTAAGGAAGAGTTGCCACCGACTTTTATTTTATCCAACTGGAAAGGAAAAAAGCACAGAAAAATTCGTTTTTCGAGATTTTGAGTACGGGGGGTAGATTATAGAAAGGGAAGGTGTTAGCACCCTTTCTATCCATGGTTTTCCATGGGCTCTTAGGTACTTGCTCATCTTTTAAAATTGCTTGTGTTTGTTTTGAAAAGTTTTATTTTACTTCGTTTTAACCCTTGCTTCTGTCTTCAAGAGTGTTACGAAGTTGTTTTTGAAAACTTTGTTTGAAAAGTGTTTGGTGTGAAAAAGTTTGATTTGAGCAAGTACCTACTAGCATCTACCTACTCGAAAAAGGATTGTTTCTATTCTCGTTTCCTTTAGACAGTGTTATCCTACTATTGAGAAATAGGAAGCACCGTCATTGGAGTTGTAAGGGTCAATTCGTAGGGGACGTACGATCATTAAAGCAATATTAAGACGTCTTAGTAATAACCCTAAAGTCTTAAGATCATATTCTAGGCAACATTTTTGAGGCAACATTTCCGAACGGGACTTTTGATCTTTGTTAGACATGAGGGCGACCACTAAAACATCATATACTTAATGATCGTTTACCGAAGGCAATCGAAGTGAGAGTATACCCTAGGAGTGCGCATGTGCGAGTGATTTGATTTCAGTTATTATCTTTGCACATTAGGGTTTGCTAGCCATTTTAAATTAACATGCAATCTTGTCATGCAATCCTATTAACATACATCTACACAGTTAATATTTGCGAGAATTAAAATGCGAGAAATAAAACCTACGTTATTACATGGCTTCTGGGTAGGGATTAATTACATAGCCAAAAAACCCGTGAAAGACGATAAATAAAAGAAAATCTTAATTTAAACTATTACATACTGTGAGCAGTTACATTAATATTGCAAAAAATAATAATAAACGCACGCGATGAATCGAGAACGAGATATTTAGGGTTTTGACCCCAACTAAGCCTAATTAAAAGAAAAATCTTTTTTTTTTCATTTTTTGTGATTATTTGAGAAAATAAAGTTTAATTGAATAAATAAAAAACCTAATTATTAATTAATTTAAATTAAGAAAATTAATTAAATTAACCTATTTTTGTTTTTATTTTATTTTGAGAAAGAAATAAAAATTAAGTCAAAAGCAAACCCTAATTTTTCTAATTGATTTAATTATTTACAAAAAGTTAGAATTACCCTAAATTAAATTAAACTAACATTAAATTAAATTTGATAAAATAAAAATTTAATTCCAAATTTTTTGTGAAATCTTGATTTTATGATTTTTTGTGAAAAAGGAAATTAATTTTGTTAGAAAATAATTTAAACAAGTTAAATTAAATAAAAGAAAAATTAGAAAAGAAAGAATGGACCTGGTGTTGTTTCAGCAAAATAGGGGGTGTGATTGGAAATTCTTGGCCCAATAACTCCTGGCCTCTTTGACTTTTCCAATCTCCTGCGCTTGCTTGACTTATGCCCATGGTGGACCCTCATGGGAGAAGGCCTTAGATCTGGCAGGTTGATGATCTGATGGTGGGACACTGAGGACATATGGTGGACTTATGAGACACCTGTGCACCTGATCATGCAAAGCAATATAATATGAAACAATATGGGGACCTGGGGATCGAACCCAGGTCCTTCAGCATTCATCCACTGCTTGCTTGCCATCTGAGTTGGTTGTATTAGTTGTATAAAAAATAACAAAGGAATATTATATGATAAAACCAAAAAGCCACGTTCTGAAACACGCGAAATTCAAATGGACGAGTCATGAGGCGCCATGTTATCCTTCTTCTTCCTCCCACCGTTGCTAAAAGTTTCTTGACTTTTACCTACGGTCATCTGAGTGTAGGTACAACCCTGTTCTTCTCCAAAATCCCATACAAGCATGATAAATGCAAAACAATGGTACCAATCAACTCGTTGCAACCTCACGAGCATCATGGTACCATTATCCATGGCCAATTGTTCCTGTACAGAAAAACCCTAAAAATGAAGCAAGAATCCTAACTATGGCATCTTGGTGTATAGTCAGTAAAAATGCAATTGGATATAATCAATAGCTTGCAAATAACTCAAGGATCATGAATGTACCAATCAAACATGCTAAATGTGCCAGAATTAACGTATTTGATTTCAAGAAAATATGGAGGTCGCGTGAAACTTACAGCGTGTTTCAAGGCTTGAGGAAGCTTGCTAATGGTTGCAATGTGATCCAGGGATATCCATCAAGCGATTGGGATGCTTAGAATGGCTTGAGATAGCCTGAAACCTGGAAATTGATTTACAACTTTTCTTGAATTTTTGCAACTTTGTTTTCTATTTTGCACGCCTCCAACCACTCTCTTTTTGATCTGCAATTGTTCCTTATGTACCCTAGAATGAATTAGGGTTGCAAACTTGTATCAAATTTCCCTCAATTATGATTATTGATTCATGATTTGATCCTTTGTGCAAATCTTTCCAAATCAAGCAAAATGCAATCTTTTGTGTCCAAATGAACCTTGCACGATTTGATCTCACTTCCAGTTGTATAATAGACCTAAACATGCACAAAATCTCAAGATTTGATTAGCTTTTGATATTTTTACTATTTTATTTTGATTTTATTTGATTTAATTGAAATAAAATCAAAATAAATGACAAAAATAAAATAATGACAAATGGAATAGATCATGGGTCGTGGGTCACATTACAAACTTAATGCAAGCATAAAACGTTGGGCCCATTTGTCAAAAAATGCAATTTTGGACACATTTGACTTTTGGCAATTTTGCAAAAACAGTCAACTTGGCCAATGCATAACTCTTTCAATTTTGACCCTAGACATGCGTTCTTGGAATTTTTAGAAAGCTTAAGATGTCCTCCAAACAACACTTTTGGTATCATCTCAATTGAGTATTCCATGTTCATGTATGAAGCTTTGACATAAAAGGTGTTTTTGCTGACTTTCCAAAATGACTTATAATGTCCAAATTCATATCTTCTTGTGAGTGCATATTTTGAACTTGGGAGATGAATATGGATTGTAGAGAATTTCATCCTCTTCAAAATGAGCTTTGTATGGGTCATTTTTGATAAAGCATGAGAAAGTTATGCTTGGTCAAAGTTGAGTTGACTTTTCCTACAAAACCCTAATGTAGCAACTTTTGGGTTTTGATGAATTGTGAGCAATCCTTGAGGAATCATGACCAACCCTTAATCAAATTATGAATAATACTTCAAAATGAGGATGTTGACCAAAAATCTTGAAGTTTGACTGTATGTGGGCCACAGTTGACTTTTGCCCTAGCATAGTCGATTTTCAGGCCTTTGAGCAATTGACTGAGCAAACTTCCTCTGTAAGGATTGAAACTTGACATGGATGATCTTGAGAACATATTAGGACAATGGTGAACATTTTGGACCCTTTGGATCCAAACATCTTGATGTAAAATGAAACCCTAATTTGAGGTAGACTGTCTTAGGAGAGAGTTTGTCTGGTTAACTCTTGGACTTCCTTGAGCAATTTGAGGACCTCACTTGAAATATATTGAGAAATATGGGAGGGTAAATTTTGGGGTACAACAGCTGCCCCTGTTCAATCTTCTTAAACCTGAGGATGTAGATTGGCTTGTCTGCCTTTCGTAATCTGAAGGTGGAAGATGATTGAACACTAGAGTGCCCAGAAATTTGCACTCGCATGAAGTGGTACTTGTCTTGCGATATCAGGAATGGGCTTATAGATTCCATTTGGAGGTTGATGTAGGAATATGGGCTTAAAGATGCCATCCGAAGAAGTGTTAATCGTATAAGAGATTCCTTTGCGAGAACCCGGGTACCTGTTGTCGCGGAAGACTATGCTAGGGAATGCTATTCTCTGTCTTGAGAGAAATAGAGCTTTAGGAACTTCAGTTGTCTGTTACTCTATCGTGGAATTATCTCTTAGTTGAGGAGGTGAAAAATTACTGCTATCTGGCCGTGCTCCAGGCTTTATAGTGATTTGTTGAGGAAAATAAGATCGACTGCTATCTGGTCGTGCTCCAGGCTTTACAGCAACTTACTGTGAAGATGAGATTAAACTTGCTATCTGGTCATTCTCTAGGCTTTGCAAATTCTAAATTCTTATCTAGTCGTGCTCCAGGCTTCAGAAGGAATCAAGTGGTTATCCGGTCGTATCCGGGCTTCAACTTGAATTTAAGGCATACTAATATCCGATCTATTTCCGGGCTTCATAGTATTTGGTCGAGTAAACTGCTATTTGGTCGAATTCCAAGCTTCATAGTACCTTATATTGTTATCTGGTAGTGTCCCAGGCTTCAGTATCCTTTACCGCTATCTGGTCATGATCCAAGCTTCGCAGTGTCCTATACCATTATCTGGTTGATTCCAGGCTTCATGGTATCTTTTATTCCTATATGGTCGATTTCCAGGCTTCACAATAACTTGCTGAGAGTTAAGCTATTTTCCGGTCGATTTCCAGGCTTCATGGCTTGTATTTAAGATATACCACTATCTGGTCGATTCCAGGCTTCATAGTATTTTGGTGAAATCAAGATACTATTCGGTTGATTTTCGGGCTTCATAGCTTGAATTTGAGATATACCACTATTTGGCCGATTCCAGGCTTCGTAGTATTTTGGAGAAATCAAGATATTATCCGGTCGATTTCCGGGCTTCATAGCTTGAATCTGGAATAGAAATCTTAGTATCGATTTGACTGAACCAGAGAAAACTTATGAGAACTTGATTGTATATTTCCCTAAAAGGTAAAGAGTTAGTCGTATGTAATGTCATGATGTATGAAATGTATTGAGTAATGATGTTCTCAAAATAAATGAGATTGTGTTGTATGATGCATATGCGCGTGCTACGATGTATGGATATGCAATGTTCTTGTGATATTCTCCAGCAGGGGAGAATAAATCCTAGACTGCTGTTGGAGAGTACAAGGAGTTGAGTTCTTCGTTCTCGCTAGGGATAGTGACAGAAGATGATTAGCTGGGGACTTGCGTCCATTCTGCTAGAGAATATTCCGCCGGGAGAGACTCTGTTTGAGAATAACCCTGTGAGAGAATGACTTTGTGGGGAAGAGAGATACTTTATTGGACGATCTGCTGTCTTGGAGGAACAACTCTACTGGGGATGAATTACTGTTGCTGGTGATAATGAACCCTGTTGAGGATTGAATTTCTGCCTGTGGGAGCAATAAAACCCAGCGGGTGGTAATCTTCTATTGCTGGTGATAGATAAACTCTGCTTGGGGAGAATTTTGCCGACTCATTCGCGATTATGAACCTCGGTTGGGGAGAGTTGTCACCATTGTCTTTGGATACTTCCTACTCTGCGGGGAGTGTATGTACCCTTAGTCATATTCTCGAGCTGGCTCTATCCCTGTACCTGGTGGGTAGAGCAACTGTAGGGTTTGGACATTTCTCGTTCGCCCATGTTCCTGGAATTATGAGTAATTGTCTTTTGTTTCTTATGTAAACACTTATGAGCAGAAATTATTTTCAAATGCATATATCAAAAAATGAATCAATGGACGTTCTTTGCAAAACAAAATAGAAAAAGGAAAGACAAGTTTGAAATTTCTTGTGAAAATGAATTGTATTGATTTTTGAAGTTGGCCTGTAATAGGCGTTTTGTACAGGAGGCTGACGTCCTAGTAAGGGAACGCCGCTGAAGGATAGAAATTACAATTTGTGAAAAAATAAATAAAAACAGCTATGTGAAACAATCCCATTGGGTTCCAACTCTGCTATTGCCCTTATATCTTTGAGTGTCTCATCACTTTGCTACTTGGTCGAAGGTAGATCAGATTGATTGGCGCCGCCCGAGCTTGATAGTCGATACCGAAGTCTAGTTTCAAGATGATCCAATGAGACATAGTGTTACGCTTTGATCCCTGATTTTTGCCTGGACCGCCCTTTCGGGTTTTCAGTCCACCGGGATACCCTTTTTTGCCTAAGTCGCCTTTTCAGGTTTCCGACTTGCCAGGTGTACAGTTTTTTCATTTTCATCCCTTACTTTTTCCCGAACCCTTTTAGTTTGTCGGGAAGCCCTTATTTTTGCCTAGGCCAGTCGACCTAGCGGGTCTTTGATTAGGCATAGTATTTTTTTCACTATGTCTGCATTGACGGGGTGAGGATGGTCGTCACCATCCATGGTGGTTAGAATCATAGCTCCTCCTGAGAAGATGTTCTTAACCACAAATGACCCTTCGTACGTGGGGGTCCATTTACCCCTGGGATCACCTTGCGGTAGTATGATGCGTTTGATCACCAGATCCCCGACTTGATATTCTTGACGTCTGACTTTCTTGTTAAAAGCCTTGATCATTCGCTTTTGATACGTCTGACCATGACAAATAGCAGTAAGCCTCTTTTCATCAATTAAATTCAGTTGATCAAGTCGGGTCTGGATCCAATCGTCCTCGCTCAAACCTGCATCCTTCATAATCTGGAGAGAAGGTATCTGGACTTCAATGGGTAGGACTGCCTCTATGCCATACACCAGAGAGTAGGGTGTTGCCCCAGTTGACGTCCGTGCTGAGGTACGGTACCCATGAAGAGCGAATTGTAACATCTCGTGCCAGTCCTTGTATGTCACTGTCATCTTCTGCATAATCTTCTTGATGTTCTTATTAGCTGCTTCAACAGCCCCAATCATCTTCGGCCGGTAGGGAGAAGAGTTGTGATGCTGAATCTTAAACTGTCTGCAGAGCTCGGTGATCATCGTATTGTTGATATTTGTACCATTGTCCATAATGATTCTCTCTGGTACACCATATAGACAGATCAAGTTGTGTCGGATAAACCGCGCCACGACATTCTTGGTTACTGTAGCAAAGGAAGCTGCCTCAACCCACTTTGTAAAATAATCAATAGCTACCAGAATGAAACGATGCCCGTTAGACGCATTAGGTCTGATCTCGCCGATCATGTCGATGCCCCGCATTGCAAAAGGCCAAGGAGCTGTCAAAACATTCAGAGGAACTGGAGGTACATGCACCTTATCAGCATAGACTTGGCACTTATGACAGGTCCGAGAGTACTGATGACAATCGGCTTCCATTGTGGACCAATAATATCCAGCCCATAGGATTTTCTTTGCCATGGTATGTCCACTGGAATAAGTTCTGAAGGTACCTTCGTGTAACTCCGTCATGATCCTTTCCGCCTCTCTTTTGTCTACACACCGCAGTAAGGTTGAATCATGGTTACGCTTATAGAGGATCCCATTACTGATGAAGAAATTTGCAGCGAACCTTCTCAGAAACTTCTTATCATTAACAGATGCACCCTCGGGGTACTCTTGAGCCTCAAGATACCTTTTTACTTCGTGAAACCAGGGTTTATCTGCCACCTCTTCAATCTCAATGTCACAGCAATGTGCGGGTTCGTCCAACCTCTCGATGGTAATCTAGGGAGCCTCATTGTCCCACCTGACTTTGAACATATAAGACATGGTAGCTAGCGCGTCCTCTAACTGGTTCTCCTCTCTTGGAAAGTGTTCAAAGGTTATCTCCTCAAAGTGCGGGAGCAATGTCAATACATATTCTTTGTAAGGAATAAGATTTGGGTGCTTCGTATCCCACTCGCCTTTGATCTGAATGATCACTAGATCATAATCTCTGAATACACTCAAGAACTTAATTCTTAGGTCAATAGCAGCTCGACGATCCATGATGCATGCTTCATACTCCGCCATATTGTTGGTGCAGTTAAAACATAATCGGGCGGTGAATAGAGTATGACAGCCCTTTGGAGATATGATCACAACGCCAATTCCATTACCCAACGCGTTCGAGGCCCCGTCAAAATGCATAGACCATCGGGATCCTTCCTCAGGTCCTTCATTCGGTTCAGGTTCTTCACAGTCGGTCACCAACGTGATGTTCACATCCGGGAACTCCAAATTCATGGATTGGTAGTCATCCACTGCCTGATGCGCCAAATGATCCGCCAATACACTCCCCTTGATTGCTTTTTGGGTTGTGTAATGGATGTCATACTCAGTTAAGATCATATGCCATCTTGCTATTCTTCCGGACAAGGCAGGCTTTTCGAAGATATACTTGATTGGATCCATCCTTGATATCAATAAGGTGGTGTGAGTCAGCATATACTGTCTCAGCCGGCGAGCAGCCCATGCCAAAGTGCAGAAAGTTTTCTCGAGCAATGAGTATCGGGTCTCACAGTCGGTAAACTTTTTGCTAAGGTAGTAAATAGCTTGCTCTTTTCGGCCAGACTCGTCATGCTGCCCCAGCACACACCCCATTGAATTATCTAGTACTGTCAAGTTTAAGATCAAAGGTCTTCCTTCAACTGGAGGCATCATAATAGATGGCTCTTGGAGGTATTCCTTGATTCTTTCGAAAGCGGTCTGACATTCATCATTCCATTTTACCACTTGATCTTTCTTTAACAGCTTGAAGATTGGCTCACAAGTAGCAGTCAGATGTGAAATGAATTGGGCGATGTAGTTCAGACGTCCCAAAAAGCCTCTAACTTCCTTTTATGTGCGGGGAGCCGGCATCTCCTGTATGGCCTTTACCTTGGCAGGATCCACCTGAATACCCTTATCACTGACGATGAAACCCAGCAGCTTACCGGACCTTACCCCGAAGGTGCACTTGTTCGGGTTCAACCTTAGCTTGTACGTCTTCAACCTGTCGAACAGTTTCTGGAGATGGTCAAGGTGTTCTTCCTCAGTCTGGGATCTTGCAATCATATCATCAACATAAACCTTGATCTCATGGTGAATCATGTCGTGGAACAAAACGACCATGGCGCGCTGATAAGTTGCCCCAGCATTCTTCAACCCGAAAGGAATTACCTTGTAACAGAAGGTGCGCCACTATGTAACGAAGGTTGTCTTCTCCATGTCCTCGGGAGCCATCTTAATCTGATTGTAACCAGAAAAACCATCCATGAAGGAGAAGATCTTATGTTGCGCGGTGTTGTCGACCAGAACATCGATGTGTGGAAGTGGGAAGTCATCCTTGGGGCTTGCCCTGTTCAGATCTCTATAGTCCACACACATCTGTACTTTACCATCTTTCTTATGTACTGAAACAACGTTGGAAACCCACTGCGGATAAGAAGTGACAACTAGGAACCCCGTGTCGAACTGTTTCATGACTTCAACTTTGATTTTCTCAGACATCTCAGGGAGCATACGGCGAACCTTCTGCTTTACCGGAGGACAGTCTTCTTTAGTCGGCAAGCGATGAACCACAATATCAGTGTCCAAACCAGGCATATCTTCATAAGACCAAGCAAAGATCTCAACATAGTCACGTAACATCTGTATCAACCGTTGCTTGACACTAGGCTTCAGATTCGCACCTATCTTGACCTTTTTCCTGTCTTCCTCTGTACCCAAATTCACTGATTCAACTGGCTCTTCATGGGGCTGTATGGCCCTTTCTTCCTGTAGTAATAGTCTAGCAAGCTCTCCAGGAACCTCACAATCATCCTCACCTTCATCCTCGGCTTGGTTTGATCGGATTTTCGAAGTCATAACTGGCAGTAGCAGAGTCGTTATCAATGGGATCCAGAGTGGATATGGATCTACATTATGATATGCGAGTGTGTGTAAGAGAATAGATGTTTCGATAAAATGAGAGACAGAAAAGAAAAACAAGGAGCGCAAAATTTGTAATGCAAGAACGTCCAATGCTTTATTAATGATATATGAAAATGACAAATAATAAGCCCTCACAAGAAAATCCAAGGTGCCTCAGGCAAGGCACCGGGCCGTAAAGTCTCAAACTGTTTATTACAACTCTTAAAACAAGAGTCAATTACTGTGGAATAAAAGAAACAGGTATGAAGTCCTTCGCCGCCCAGTTGTTCAATCCACCATTGTTCGTTGGGTAGATCCAACTATCAATGTCTGAATCCTCCTCACCATCTTCAACCGCATTAACTCCCTGATCTGTTTGGGCATGGGAGCAGTTATGACGTTGGGCTACTCCGGAGCGTCAAACTCAATCTCTTTGGCTTCGATCAAGTCTTGCACTTTGTTTTTCAAGGCCCAACAGTTGTTTGTATCATGACCTGGACTTTCGGAGTGATAGGTGCAACGGGAATTCGGGTTATAGTGGGGAGAAGTGGTGTTGGGGTTCTTTGAGGCTTCCCTCAGAGTTACCAGGTTGGTCTTCAATAATTGTGGTAGAATTTGAGACAAGGTCATATTGCGCCGAGTGTACTGCCTCTGTGGCCTTTCCACCCTGTGTTGATTGTTACATTGTGGAGCAACTGTGGGTCTTGATATCACTACTGCATTTACTGCTTGACGGTGTTCAGGTCTGCTTTGGCCCCTCGAGCCCTAGACTGCACTAGCTTCTTTCTTACCGGTGAAAGGCTTATTTACTGCACTTGATGAAGTATCCTTCTGTATCTTACCACTTCGGATACCAGCTTCTACTCTCTCTCCAGTCAAGATCAACTCAGTAAACCCAGATGACGAATTTCCTATCAGATGATTGAAAAATGGACTAGATAGCATCCCTAGAAACATGTCAACCAACTCCCTGTCAGACAAAGGGGGTTAGACCCTTCCAGCTAAGTCTCTCCACTTTTGAGCATAGTCCTTAAAACCTTCACTTGCACCCATAGACATACCCTGAAGCTGAGTACGAGTGGGAGCAAGGTCGGTATTATACTGATACTGCATGTAGAAAGCAACAACAAGGTCTTACCAGTTTCGGACATTAGCTCCTTCCAATTGATAAAACCATTCAAGCTGAGTCCCTGATAGACTATCTTGAAAGAAATGCACCCACAAATTTCTATCAGCAGTGTGAGGTTGGATTTTCCTGACGTACGAGCGGAGATGGAGTTTTGGACAGGATACTCCATCGTACTTGGCAAAAATCGGGGCTTTGAACTTATGAGGGATCACCACTCCTGATACCAGTCCCAGCTCTCCAAAATCCAAACCAGGGATCTTCTGAATCTCAATTACACTCAGACGGTCTTCTAACTGCTTGTACCTATCCTTGGCAGGAGGATATTGCTCCTCATCATAATCTGTATCATCATCAGAGATTGCAGGACTGGGGCCCTTTTCTTCTTCTTGGTTCTCCCCTTCCTTGGATTAAGAGGTCAGATCATCTTGTTGTTTCAACCTATCCCCAAAACTTTTGCCCATATTAAGAAGAACGACCTTCTTCTTCTTCTTCTTCTTCTCTTTCAGGATGAGAGTTTTCAAATCCTCTTGCCCTTTAGCCAAGTCCAAGAACATCTGTTGGAATTGGGCGTTTTGTGCTTGAAGATCTTTGATGGCTTGATCACAAGACATTTCTGCTGAAATAAACAGCGAAGAAGATGAGAAACCTGTAATGGTGTGCATGATGATGAGATGCGTATGTAATGATTTCAAAGACTTTGGGAGATTTAAATTTGCAAACCAAAAATAAACAAACTTTATTAACTTGTAAAAAGGTTCAACAATTCCTTTAAGGCGTTACAACGAAATAAATGAAAAACAAATCTAAAACTAGAAAAGCAAAATCAAAAGTCCCATGGACGCTTCCTCTTTGTGATGACGTAGTCATTGATCACTCTTTCTTTCTCGAGTTTCCTGGTGAGCTTCAAAATCTTCCTTTCTTGCTCATGGTACTTTTCCCGGTAAGTATCCCTTTCCTCTTTCAGCTGAATCCAAGACCTCTGCAATGCCCTAGGATCAATGGGCATGTAAGGATAAAGAACTGTGTAAGGAATGCCTTCTTCATTAGTGGGCTGTACAATTACTGGTAATACTGCTTCATAGGGCATCCCAAGCTTCTGGGCATGAGCTCGGACCCACTGTAAGTAAGGTTGCATAGGAAGGGAAGTCCTTGGTCCTATCTCTTGGGGGTCAGACCTATTCACCATGCCCCAAGCTCGTATAAACCTCCAGCGATGCTCGTCAACATCTTCCTTGTAGTCAAATGCAATATCCGTAAGAAGTAGCTCATAAGGACCGTTCTCCGAGCACGACCAAATTGTCGCAAAGCTAGACAAGGATTGTAGGTTATACCCCCTTTGATTCCAAGCAACGGGACATTAGGGTATCCCCCACAACGATCAATGACAGCAGTGTCTTCCATAGCCTTGGAACTCCAAAGAATGTCTGTATGGGCAAGTGACATTATTCTATAAGACCATCCCAAACCTTCTTCGTTCTTTAGCACAGACTTAGGGAGGTGCGAAATAAACCACCTCGACAGCAATGGCATGCAACACATAAGGGTCCCTCTTCTTCGCACAGTACGAGTGTAGAGGGCATGTAAGATATCACCCAGTAGAGTGGGCACAGGATTGTGAGACAGGAAGATCTTGACCGCGTTCATATCTATAAAGGAATCTGGATTCGGGAAGAGAACCAAACCATAGATAAGGAGAGCCAAGACATCTTCAAAAGCCTGAAAGTCCAAATTATCCCAGAATAGTTGAGCCTGATCTATCAGAAATTTGGCTAGAAAACCTTCTACCCCGCTTCATGTTTTCCAATTGGATACTACATCATACCATTTCAGATGCAGAGCTGAGGCAATGTCTTCTTGTCTAGGAGTCTCTTCCATACCTGTGAAGGTCATCTGCTCAAGGATGGATATGCCCAATAAGTGAGAGAACTCTTCCAAAGTGGGAACCAACTGGTAATCTGGAAAGGTGAAACAATGATGCAAAGGATCGAAGAACTGGAAAAGCACACCCATCATCTGCTCATCAAACTTTGAGGTAACCAAGCTAAGAAGTTGACCATGTCCCTTAATAAACATAGAAGTCTCGAAAACTCTTGAGGCTAACTCTTTATGTTGAGCAGGTATTTGCACAAAGTTAACTCGGATAGTTTTTCTGCGCACGGAAGCCATAATCTGCAAAACAGAACAAAGATAAATTCCCTTGGTCTTTGAAATGGTTAGTGTAATGAAATATGCATGCTATGTTATGATGCATGATGTCATGATAAAAACAACACGTATAGAAGATAACAGGCATGGCAAAGGCAAACAAGTCACACAAAAAGCCCTTAAGTTTAAGGCTTGCATGGGGTCTAAGGTATTACCCTCTTGAAGTTCAGTGGGTTTCAACCTGTCTTAGTAAAAGTAATCGGGTTCTAGAGGTTCTCAATATCACTGACCATCCTCCATCGGTCATGGCTTCAGGTAACGCAATCTTTTATTGCAGCCGGAACTATCTCGAGAGTATGGTCTCAATGAGTGTAGCATCGAGTATCAACCAGTTCTTAGCTTTACACTGAGGCCGACTATCTCACTACTTTATAATGGCCAAGTTGGTCGATTAAAGGTTCTAAGGTCAGTTGATGCTTAACAACACATATAGAGGCCATGTATTCTCCTCGTTTCTCCACAAGGGATACCGGTACCAACCAATGTGCCACATCAACGTAGCTACTGCTTCAACCGTATCGGTCTACGTTGTACAGTTACCTCATAGTTTATTGCTACTTACCTAAAAGGTGTCCCCAGATCCGGGTTAGGATCTATAGTAACTCCCAAACAAAACCCTTAAAAGTAAAGCAACCAAAACAAACAGGAGAAGCAAATATGATGAACTAGATCCTAAGGTATACCCCACATATTATTGTTCCCCAGCAGAGTCGCCAGTTCTATGATACGGTGGCAGAACCGACTGTTTAATACTGGTTTGCATTTTGCGTTTGTGTTTGCAAAATGTCGCGGTAAGTAAGAGTCGCCACCGACTTTTATTTTATCCAACTGGAAAGGAAAAAAGCACGAGAAAATTCCTTTTTCGAGATTTTGAGTACGGGGGGTAGATTATAGAAAGGAAGGGGTTAGCACCCTTTCTATCCATGGTTTTTCATGGGCTCTTAGGTACTTGCTCATCTTTTAAAATTACTTGTGTCTATTTTGAAAAGTTTTATTTTACTTTGTTTTAACCCTTGCTTCTGTCATCAAGAGTGTTACGAAGTTGTTTTTGAAAACTTTGTTTGAAAAGTGTTTGGTGTGAAAAAGTTTGATTTGAGCAAGTACCTACTAGCATCTACCTACTCGAAAAAGGATTGTTTCTATTCTTGTTTCCTTTAGACAGTGCTATCCTACTATTGAGAAATAGGAAGCACCGTCGTTGGAGTTGTAAGGGTCAATTCGTAGGGGACGTACGATCATTAAAGCAATATTAGGACGTCTTAGTAATAACCCTAAAGTCTTAAGATCATATTCGAGGCAACATTTCTGAGGCAACCTTTCCGAGGCAACATTTCCGAACGGGACTTTTGATCTTTGTTAGACAGGAGGGCGACCACTAAAACATCCTATACTTAATGATCGTTTACCGAAGGCAACCGAAGTGAGAGTATACCCTAGGAGTGCGCATGTGCGAGTGATTTGATTTCAGTTATTATCTTTGCACATTAGGGTTTACTAGCCATTTTAAATTAACATGCAATCTTGTCATGCAATCCTATTAACATACATCTACACAGTTAAGATTTACGAGAATTAAAATGCGAGAAATAAAAGCTACGTTATTACATGGCTTCGGGGTAGGGATTAATTACATAGCCAAAAAACCCGTGAAAGACGATAAATAAAAGAAAATCCTAATTTAAACTATTACATACTGTGAGCAGTTACATTAATATTTCGAAAAATAATAATAAATGCACGCGATGAATCGAGAACGAGAAATTTAGGGTTTTGACCCCAACTAAGCCTAATTAAAAGAAAAATCATTTTTTTCATTTTTTGTGATTATTTGAGAAAATAAAGTTTAATTGAATAAATAAAAAACCTAATTGTTATTAATTTAAATTAAGAAAAATAATTAAATTAACCTATTTTTGTATATTTTTTTTAGAAAGAAATAAAAATGAAGTCAAAACCAAACCCTAGTTTTTCTAATTGATTTAATTGTTTACAAAAAGTTAGAATTACCCTAAATTAAATTAAACTAACATTAAATGAAATTTGATAAAATAAAAATTTAATTCCAAATTTTTTATGAAATCTTAATTTTATGATTTTTTGTGAAAAGGGAAATTAATTTTGTTAGAAAATAATTTAAACAAGTTAAATTAAATAAAAGAAAAATTAGAAAAGAAAGAATGGGTCTGGTGTTGTTTCAGCAAAAAGGGGGGGTGTGATTGGAAATTCTTGGCCCAATAACTCCTGGCCTCTTTGACTTTTCCAATCTCCTGTGCTTGCTTGACTTATGCCCATGGTGGACCCTCATGGGAGAAGGCCTTAGATCTGGCAGGTTGATAATATGATGGTGGGACGCTGAGGACGTATGGTTGACTTATGAGACACATGTGCACCTGATCATGCAAAGCAAAATAATATGAAACAATATGGGGACCTGGGGATCGAACCCAGGTCCTTCAGCATTCATCCACTGCACGCTTGCCAGCTGAGCTGGTTGTATTAGTTGTATAAAAAATAACAAAGGAATATCATATGATAAAACCAAAAAGCCACATTCTGAAACACGCGAAATTCAAATGGACGAGTCATAAAGCGCCACGCTATCCTTCTTCTTCCTTCCACCGTTGCTAAAAGTTTCTTGACTTTTACCTACGGTCATCTGAGTGTAGGTACAAGCCTGTTCTTCTCCAAAATCCCATACAAGCATGATAAATGCAAAACAATGGTACCAATCAACTCGTTGCAACCTCACGAGCATCATGGTACCATTATCCATGGCCAATTGTTCCTGTACAGAAAAAACCTAAAAATGAAGCAAGAATCCTAACTATGGCATCTTGGTGTATAGCCAGTAAAAATGCAATTGGATATAATCAATAGCTTGCAAATAACTCAAGGATCGTGAATGTACCAATCAAACATGCTAAATGTGCCAGAATTAACGTATTTGATTTCAAGAAAATATGGAGGTCGCGTGAAACTTACTGCGTGTTTCAAGGCTTGAGGAAGTTTGCTAATGGTTGCAATGTGATCCAGGGATATCCAGCAAGCGATTGGGATGCTTAGAATGGCTTGAGATAGCTTGAAACCTGGAAATTGATTTACAACTTTTCTTGAATTTTTGCAACTTTGTTTTCTATTTTGCACGCCTCCAACCCCTCTCTTTTTGATCTGTAATTGTTACTTATGTACCCTAGAATGAATTAGGGTTGCAAACTTGTATCAAATTTCCCTCAATTATGATTATTGATTCATGATTTGATCCTTTGTGCAAATCTTTCCAAATCAAGCAAAATGCAATCTTTTTGTGTCCAAATGAACCTTGCACGATTTGATCTCACTTCCAGCTGTATAATAGACCTAAACTTGCACATAATATCAAGATTTGATTAGCTTTTGATATTTTTACTATTTTATTTTGATTTTATTTGATTTAATTGAAATAAAATCAAAATAAATGACAAAAATAAAATAATGACAAATGGAAGAGATCATGGGTCGTGGGTCTCATTACAAACTTAATGCAAGCATAAAAAGTTGGGCCCATTTGTCAAAAAATGCAATTTTGGACACATTTGACTTTTGGAAATTTTACAAAAAGGGTCAACTTGGCCAAAGCATAACTCTTTCAATTTTTACCCTAGACATGTGTTCTTGGACTTTTTAGAAAGCTTACGATGTCCTCTAAACAACCCTTTTGGTATTATCTCAATTGAGTCTTCCATGTTCATGTATGAAGCTTTGACATAAAAGGTGTTTTTGCTGACTTTCCAAAATGACCTATAATGTCCAAATTCATATCTTCTTGTGAATGCATATTTTCAACTTGGGAGCTGAAGATGGATTTTATGGAATTGCATCCTCTTCAAAATGAGCTTTGGATGGGTCATTTTTGATAAAGTATGCGAAAGTTATGCTTGGTCAAAGTTGAATTGTTAGCAATCCTTGAGGAATCATGAACAACCATTGATAAAATGATGAATAATACTTCAAAATGAGGATGTTGACCAAAAATCTTGAAGTTTGACTGTATGTGGGCCACAGTTGACTTTTGCCCTATCACAGTCAATTTTTAGGCCTTTGAGCAATTGACTGAGCAAACTTCCTCTGCAAGGCTTGAAACTTGACATGGATGATCTTGAGAACATATTAGGACAATGGTGAGCATTTGGGACCCTTTGGATCCAAACATCTTGATGCAAAATGAAACCCTAATTTGAGGTAGACTGTCTTAGGAGAGAGTTTGTCTGGTCAACTCTTGGACTTCCTTGAGCAATTTGAGGACCTCACTTGAAATGTATTGAGAAATATGGGAGGGAAAATTTTGGGGTACAACACTTATGCTTCAAGGCTATTGAGGATTCATGAAAGGAATTACCCTACTCATGATCTAGAATTAGCTGCATTCATATTTGTTCTAAAAATTTGAAGGCATTACCTTTACGGCTCTAGTTTTGAAGTATTTAGTGATCACAAAAGTTTGAAGTACCTATTCGACCAAAAGGAATTGAATATGAGACAAAGAAGATGTCTAAAGTTGTTGAAAGACTATGACTTTGGCTTAAACTATCATCTGGGTAAAGCTAATGTCGTGGTGGATGCTTTAAGTCGGAAGTCATTACATATGTATGTCATGATGGTTAGAGAAATAGAATTGATTGAGTAGTTCAGGGATTTGAGTTTAGTCTGTGAGGTAACGCCATCTGAGTGTTATGTTGGAAATGTTGAAGATCAACAATGACATCATGAATAATACTAAAGAAGCTCAGAAATTGGATGTCAAATTGGTAGATTTGATGGTTGGAAGCAATCAATCTGAAGATGGCGACTTCAATGTAGACGCACAAGGTTTGTTAAAATTCCGGAATAGAATTTGTATTCCTGACGACTGGGAGATGAAAAAGATGATCCTAGAAGAAATCCACAGAAGTAGATTGAGTATCCATCCAAGTGAGACTAAGATGTATCAAGACTTGAAGAAGTTGTTTTGGTGGCCCAGATTGAAACGAGATGTGGCACGGTTTGGTATGCATGTTTAATGTGTAAGAAGTAGAAAGTCGAACATCAAAAACCTGCGGGGATGTTGGAACTGTTAGATATTCCATAATGGAAATGGGATAGTATATCCATGGACTTTGCGATGAATTTTCCAAGAACTCCAAGAGGACATGATGCGATTTAGGTAATTATGGATAGGCTAACAAAGTCAGCTTATTTTATTCTGATACCACGGTTAACAGAGATTTATATTCGTGTATTGTGAAGCTACATGGTGTTCCGTAAAGTGTTATGTATGATAGAGACCTAAGATTTACTTCTGATTTTTCGAAAGTTCTGTAGGATACGTTGGGTTCTAAGCTGAGATTGAGTTCTTTGTATCACCTACAGACATATGGTCATACATAGAGGACTATTCAGTCGTTAGAGAATTTATTGAGAGCTTGTGTTCTTGAGTAGGGAGGTACATGGGACAATTATCTTCCACTGATTGAATTCGCTTATAAAAATAGTTTTCATTCTAGTATTGGTATGGCACCTTTTGAGGCATTGTATGGTCAGAGGTGCAGGATTCTTTTGTGTTGGTATGAATATGGTGAAAGTGTGATGCTCGGACCTGAAATTGTGAGGCAGACTTTGGAGAAAGTGAAGATGATCCGTGAGAAGATGAAAGTTTCGCGAAGTAGTTAAAAGAGTTACCATGAAAAGCGAATGAAGGAACTTGAATTTCAAGAAGGAAATCATGTCTTTTTGAGAGTCACACCAGTGATCGGTGTTGGGAGAGCTTTAAAATCAAAGAAACTTACCCCCCCTCGATTTATTGGTCTGTATCAAATTATGGATAAAGTGGGAACTATTGCTTATAGGGTGGCCTTACCACCTAATATTTTGAATTTACATTATGTGTTCCATGTGTCATAACTTCGGAATTATATTTAAGATCCATCTCATATGATACCGATGGATGATGTAGAAGTACGGGATAACCTTACGGTCTAGACATTACCAGTGAGAATCAAAGGCAGCAAAGTGAAAACTCTAAGGGGAAAGAAAAACCTCTCTTGAAAGTAGTTTGGGGAGGAGAAGCTAGAGAAAGTATGACGTGTGAGTTAGAGAGAAATATGTGGGAATCTTATCCAGAATTTTTCGCATAAGGTGATTTTCGAGGAAGAAAATATTCTAAGTGCGGAGAGTAGTAACGCCCCATTTTAATATTCAGTCCTTATTTGTTAAATTTAAATTATGTTGGCATAACTAAGGGCATGTGAAAGCTTGGTGTAATCAAATAATTAGAATAAGTTTAGCATATGGTGAAATATTAATAATAATGGGAATTTGTAGGATAATACTTATTAATATTATAGTTGTTAGCATTATTATTATTATTATTATTATTATTATTATTATTATTATTAGTTTAATATTAGTAACAATAAAATACAATTAGAAATGGGTTGGACCAATTAGGGAGAATTATTGTCACGTAGAAACAGAGAAGAGAAGACAAAAGAGAAAACTAGGGCAAGAGAGATTCCTTCATTATTGAAGAATTAAAGCTGTAAACTAAGGTAAGGGGGTGTGTGAGTTCTCTAAATGGTGGAATTAACATGAGAGGGTAGTGAGGGTTCCTTTCCCTCTTTAGGTTTTTCATGAATGAATTGATGAATGTCTCCTTGGTTTGATTTCTGTATTTCTATTTATTTTTGTGTGAAAATCGTGATCCAATTTCTGCCATGAATATGTTGTTGTTGCTGATTTTTCTATTGTTGTGTAGTCTATGAAATCCCAGATCTGGAAAATTATGGATCTAGGAATGTGATGAAAATTGAGGAATTAGATGTAGAAACTGTTGTAGATTCATAGGATAAAGATTAGATGAAGACTTTATGTTATTAGATGTAGAAACATTGTTTTGGACTCAAAATCAGAGGTTGGAAGTACTCAAAACAAGTATAAAACGAACTGGTGTGATTGCAGCAAAATTTTTGAAGCTGACTGGTCATACGCGTATGAGGGATGTTCTAGAGGTCCATATTAATATGGTACGTACCCTGTCCTCAAACCAGCACAAGCAACTGCTTGAACACGTATGGAACGCGTATGAGAGGAAGGTTATACACGTATGGACTAGCCAGTACGCGTACGGAGGTTTGGGAGGGGTTTTGAAGGGAAAAATTCCCTCTGGTTATATGCGTATGTTAGGCGTATGAGATTGTGCGTTGGAGGGAAACGCGTATGATACACGTATGAGATAGACGAGGGAGAAGCCAAATGCGTATGGTACTTGTATGGGCATGATGATGTGCAGAATATCCAGTTTTCATGATTTATTTTCCGTTTTAACGTGCAGTGCATTTCCCTTTGATTCTTAAGGACCTGTCTAACTTAGGTAGGTATAGGAAGGCTAGTGATAGTGGGAAATGGGATTAAAACATGATACTTTGTTGAATTGCTTAATTTCATGTTATGAGGATAATAATGTGGTGGCCTTATTTGCGGATGTAGAAGGCTTATCCCATGTTGAAACGTAGTTATGTTGTTGCATGATAATAATGCACACATTTCATTGGTAAGGGCTTATGCTCTGTTGTTAGCCTTTAATGGATTTATGTGAGGGCTTATGCCCTGGTGTTACCACATGCATATGGTTGTTGTTGGTTGCATTACATTGCACTCAATTGATTTGACATTGTGTTATGTGAAGAATGGATTGTGTTTCAAAGTATTTTTTGATGTGTGAATTTTGTGTATTACCACTCCTTATCAGTTTTGTATAAATAGTTTAGAAACATATTTTATAAGTTTTTATCATCTCTTCTCTTGACAAGGGTTGAGCTCTGGTCTGATTTATTATAGTTTAGAAGTTTACCAAACATCATTGGGTGGTTCATCATGTCGTAAGGCCCACAGGTTTTCTCTGATCGCATCGACACTGCGAGAGGTCTGCTCCTGTTCTCCTTCTTCCATGTGTCCCATTCCAATGGTGGGTTTTGTATGTATATTTTGCTCTTATTGTATGTACATTTGTTTATCTTGGGATTATATTTATATATGCTTTACAAATCATTATCGATGTTGTCTCTGATCTTTTTGCTTTATGTTTGGATTCGGGTTGTCATATACATATGCCTCACGGATATTCATTAGGGATGGATGTCTATTAGTTTCTAGATTATAGACATAGATTTATAGATGATAATCTTGGTGGGTATCAGGGCTTAATGCCTCCATGTTGTTTGTGTCACGCGCAAAATCACCGACGCGAGTAATATGGTTGTCCGTGAATTTTCATTAGATATAACCTTTGTTGTGGTGCGTCTCGAGCAACTCTAGGTTATTTTGATGCGTATCGTATGTGTAGTGTGATTGATCTTCTAATTAAAGTATTTGGCAGGTGGAATGAAATGCGATTCCAGAATGAATTCTCTTAAGCTGCAATGAGTGTTTACCTGCTTTATTTATTGCTTTACTTACTTTTCCTACATTTTTCCTTCAAACCCAATCTAAACTTAGAAGGATTAAAAATATTGAATGATAGTTTTTCGCTTTCACTAATCCCTGTGGAGACGATACAATATAACCTATTTCATCCTATATAAATACTTACTTTTGCTTGCCGCTTTACCGCTTCAGCAAAATGGCGCTGTTGCCGGGGATTGGTGTTGATATTAACTACAACGCAATAGTTTTGCTTTCTACATTTTGTAAAGATGTATATATCGTATATTTTTACATGTTTTATATACTTGTGAATATAGTGTATATATTTGTTTCTCTTCACGTTTACCAAAGGTGTGTTTAGATGTGTAGTTTCAATTTGAGCTCGAAGAGATGAGAGCGAGGGTGGGAGTGAAGCGTTTGGCTCGTCCGAAGCAACGTGTTGCTTGGTAAATAACAGGCGTCGATCTTACGACATAAAACAAGCATATTTTTATTGTTTTTCATTTTGTTTAGTTTAGGTAGTGTTGTGCAGTTGTTTAAACAAATTTAAATCAGACCAACTCTAAAATTTTAAATTGTCACTTTTAGATTTATTTAGACAATTTTCACTCATTCTTTTAGTATGTTTATATTAGTAGTTTTATATTGTTATTCTTTATGGTTTTTTGCAAGCTTGTAGTGTTTAGCTTGTGGAAGTGTATATGTGTTTTAAATGATGTTTAGATGTGTAAATGAGAGTAGTGTAGGTGATGGTTGAGGTTTCTTTAGGACTACATGTTGTTGTCCTGGTTTTTCTTCTACTAGTGTAGCACGCTTAGTGCGGTTGAGCCTGCTTAGCACCCTTTGTTGTGACCAGCCAGTGAATTCTTTTTGTTTCACTTGGCTCTCCTTTTTCTTACTTTCACCAAGTCCTTATAATAGTAATTAACATTGGTATTATTTTTCTAATTCTTTTGCAAGTTTGTTTGGACTCAAATTTTGGTCCGATAACTTGAAGAATTTTGAGGTGATTTAAAGAATTTGATTAATTAAACTTGCGGATGTATGGTAATGATAGTTTTCAAAGTTTGTATATGACGGGTACTTGTTTATCGTTTTCTATAACATAACATGTTTAGGAAACTTTTCATTTGTAAAATTACCATGCCATTCATTCTTTTTGCATTACTGGCTCATGACCTAAATCACTTTAGTTCCCTTTTTACCCCAATTGTGAGGAATTTTTCCTTTGTTGGAGGCCACATTCTTGTTTTAACTGGACTATATTATTTTTCATATTTTATTTTGTTTTTATTGTGTGAAAGCATGAAAATGATCAAGATACTTTGTTTCATTTTGAGCACAACTACCTATACAAATAGTCAATTCACCTTGTGAGTGTGTGAACTTTTGTTAACCTCTTTGAGCCTTTTTGTTAATGTCCATGTTGCTTTTGAACTTAATGCTTGTCTATGAGTGTTTGGTTTTTCTTTTTGAATGAACATTGATTCTTTGTTTTCTTGAACCCTCAACTATAATTTTTATTTTGTACTTTTTCCTTGCCTTAGAAAGTAGGAAGTATTCACACTTTAATATTAGTTGAAGCCAAGTTGGGGAGAGAAATTATTTTCTTACTTATGTTGTGATTGCTATGCCGTTGTGAAACTCAAAATGAAAAGAAATAAAAAAAAGATAGAAAGAATCAGAAAAGAAAAAGAAAGAAAAAGGTTAAAAGAAAAACTTTGAAAAAGAAAAACAAAAAGAGTGTGGAATAATGTTGTGTAAATAAGTATGGTGTTTTGGTTTAACAAATTTGGGATTTTGAAGAAGTTTTATTGAAATTTTGTGTTTGAATTTTTGTGAGTTGATCACTACATTAGGTTTAGGCAAGTTTTTGTTTCGATTAGATTTAGGACTTATCCCTTGTTTGTTAACCAAGCCGCATTACAACCTTGAAAATCCATTGTGATTCTTACCTTTATATTTTCAATATGAGTTTTTAGATGAATGCATAATTTAATCTATTGTTTGGAAGATTGTGGATAGGTGTTAAAGTCCTCACCTTTGTGTGTTCTTCATCTACCGATGAATTTTCGGTAGTGTGATTCATGATTGAGTTTTATTTTGTTTTAGAATATTTAGTATGATTTTTGTACTTAGGATTCTTTGCATTTACATGTTGTCGTTATAGGATTATGGTAAGTATTTACCTTGTGTGTGCATTTTTGATTGAACCATACATTTGTTTTAAGTTTTTCAAACTTGTTGATTCGTGATTCTTTGGTTGATAACTTTTGTTTGTTTAAGTTTGTTTGGCCTTGTTTGAGGACAAACAAGTTCTAGTTAGGGATAGTTTGATAAGTGCAAATTGTTATTTTTGTATATACTTTTTATTGCACTTATTGATTCTTTATTGTTAATATTTGTTGAATAAACCTGACTTTTGTCTAAATACGATTAGTTTGTGTATATTTGTGATTTTGATTCATCAATGTAATGTTTGATAGGTTTTATTTCTTTTATAGGTATTTTTCGTATTTTTAGAGCATTGAGCAATAAGGTGTCGAAGGCACAGTTCCAGATGTGCGTTTTCAGAATAAAAGTCCCAGTTTTGACAAATTCTGCTCAGGAGACCGCGCTAAGCACATCCTCTAGCGTGCTACGCATAGTTTTGACAAATTTTGAAGAAGTGATTTTTTGAGCCTGCATAGCATGCTTAGCGCGGTTTAGTGTGTCAAATAAGTGAAACTCGCTTAGCGTGGTGAGCCCGCTAAGCGTGGTCTGTTGAGATCAGTTTTGTATAAATAGTTTAGAAGCAGAGTTTCTAGGTTTTTATCATCTCTACACTTGAAAAGGATTGAGCTATGATCCTATTTATTGTAGTTTAGAGGCTTACCCAATAACATTGGGGGGTTCATCATGTCGTAAGGCCCACGGGTTGTCTATGATCACGCCGACACAGCGAGAAGTCTCCTCCTGTTCTCCTTCTTCCCTGTGTCCCATTCCAATGGTGGGTTTTGTATGTATATTTTTCTCTTATTGTATGTACATTTCTTGATCTTGGGATCGTATTTATATATGCTTTACAAATAATTATCAATAAAATCTCTAAACTTTTTGCTTTATGTTTGGATTTGGGTTGTCATAGACATATGCCTCACGGATCTTGATTACAAATGGATGTTTATTAGTTTCTAGATTCTAGACATAGATTTAGAGCTTATAATCTTTGTGGGTATCAGAACTTAATGCCTCTATGTTGTTTGTGTCACACGCGAAATCGCTAAAGTTAGTGATATGGTTATCCCCGGCTTTACGTTAGATATAACCTCTGTTGTGGTGTGTCTTGAGCGATGTTAGGTGATTTTGATGTGTATCGTATGTGTAGTGCGATTAATCTTTAGATTTAAGTATTTGACGGGTAGAATGAAATGCGATTCCTGAATGAATTATCTTAAGCTACAATGATTGTTTACCTGCTTTATTTATTGCTTTATTTACTTTTTCCACATTTTTCTTGCAAACCCAATCTAAACTTAGAAGGATTGAAAATGTTGAATGGTATTTTTTCCCTCTCGCTAATCCTTATGGAGACGATGCAATATAACATATATCACACTAAATAAATACTTACTTTTGCTTGCCACTTTACAGCTTCAACAACAACTTCTACCTAGAGAACATTAGATATGAGATCCCTCTCTCACTTCCAATCACCACAGTGATACCTACAATCATAAACCTTGTGACGAGACCAAAAAAAATAGAAGATTACACTTCGAATAAAGAATACTTAGTTTTGCTTAAAAGCTTCAACTAAGAACAATACTCAATTCTTTTCTTAAAATCTCATGATTGAGAACAATAACTTGATAAACTATCAAGTAACAATTAGTCAACCCAATGTATCAAAATATAAATGAGTGACATACAAAGAACAAAAATACGAAGACCTTAAAAGACTCGCAAAATCCTAATCCTCATGTTGCACCCATTATTTCTTCATTGTGAAGGCTTGCTAATTTAGGTTTAACAAGTCCTTATTTATAGAATCTTGCAGTATGGGCTTGGACTCTTCAAATCAAATCCAATCTTCACTTTTTAAATCAGGTGCAAGTTTGCAGTATGGGCTTGGACTCTTCAAATCAAATCCAATCTTCACTTTTTAAATCAGCTGCAAGTTCTTCACATAAAAATAGGAAGAATCCTTTTAAAGTTTTCTAAAAAGTCTCAAAGATCATTTTTAATGAAACCAAATCAAATTTGCACTTGTTCCTAATAAATCTCCTTGACCTATGAATAATAAGGAGGTATATCCAAAAGGATCTCTCAAAAATAAAACAAATATGTCAAGAGATAAAATAATAGTGTTTGCTGCATAACAGACCAAGATGTCAAGACATTTGGCTTAAGATTTGTCTGATAAGCATGACAGCAGAACTTGTCATGACAGTTGTTCAAGATGTTATGACATCTTATTCAACATCAATTCAGAACCATGTTTTATCAAAATTTATGCCAAACCTAAACCCATAAATTTAACGTTGTTAGATGGCACACACAAACATATTTGTTGTCAAACTCCATTCTAATATATAAGCCACCATCCATGGGATTTATGGGGATGCTACCAAAGACAAAGGAATGCTAAAAAATGTCGAAGCATGTGTCCCACATGTGGATTGAGGGATTGTACAAACTTATTGGGTAACATTTTAGTGGTTGGTTCATTTTTTTGTTGGTGTTACCATCGTCATTTCCATCACCAAATAAATCATCATATGTAATTTTGTCATCTTCACTGTCTTCACCGACTTTCTCTAGTGAAATTACTTCATCATATTTTTGTGTGGGTTCTTCCGGTGAAGATATAGGATGTGTGTAATTTTAGGATGATAGTTTAGATATCTTCGTATTTATAACTCAATCAACCAATTTCCTTTTGCGCGCCTTATTACTATATTATGCTAATTCCTAATGGCAATTACTCTCTAACTTTATATTAAAGTAAAAAATTTATTCAACAATTACCATTGGTCGTTATCTCTTGGATTCTAACAAAATATTTAGTATAAACTCTTCGATCTTAGATAAATAGTTGAAGAGAGTGAGTATTAAACAACTACCTATAAGTAAAACCTTTTTTTTTTGTAATTTAGACCAACAAATTTTGCTTGAAATAACATCTGGTTAAGCAAATTAGAATCTTTATTATTCAAATAAATGAGCTATTATTTTATTTTTATGATTGACATATCTAAGCTAAGCTCTTAATTTTCCAACATTCATTTGACACTTTATTTATTTTTCTTTTCTCATTAAATCACCAACATTCATTTTATCATAGGAATGGATGGTCTCCTAAGATTATTGCAAAATTTACTTGTTTTACATAAGTAATTATTGACTTAAATCACAAGTAATCACATGAAACAATCCTAATTTATCATGTAAATACGATAAAACACTTTTGTGTGTTTTTTAACTATGTTATTCATAACCACAGATGAACATGGTCAAATAAATTCTAAATTATCAAGCAAAGAGGCAGAAATCTCACTAGCCGAAACAGGTGCACACCTAGCAAAGTAAAGGCAATCACCTCGCCAAGCCAAACAAAATCTCGCTCAGCCAGAAGTAGTCCAACATAGGAGGATCTATCCTTATTGGGAGGGGATGTTAATTCATTGGAAGAAATAAGGCTGGAAAAAGGAATTTAAATATTTCTTCATGACCAAGTCACTTAATGAAGAAGAAAAGGGTTTCTTTCTATGTAAATAAGACAATCTCTTCGAGCAAAGCAATGTGATTTGAGAGATTCCGCACAGGATAAGTAACATCAATGTAGAGGAATACTATCTTACTAGGTAAAAACAGTGCCTTACCTAGCGAAGTGAGGAGACAAGGCCCACTTGGATGAGCTTGCAAACAACTTGTGCGGAAAAAATGACAAGCTCTCAAGGCGAGCTAAATGTCTCACTAAGAGAGAGTGTTGCTGCAAACCTTTATAAATAGTAGTTGAAACCAGACTATGGAAAGACTTTGGGTAGAGTATTTGTACTTTATTTTCACATAAATACATCAAGAACAACAAGGTAGAAAGAGAGCGGAAGATTGAATATGAAGCAATGAATGAGAAATCAACACAGATTATATTCAACCTATTTCTTATAGGTCATCATTATACAACTACTATGAGTAAGAATAGCTAATTTCTCTTTTGTTGAGGTTATATATAGTTGGCTGAATATTCATGTATCGATCTTGATCATGGAATTTTATGTAAATATAATTATGCTTTAATATTGATGATCATCATCATACTTAATGCTTATTTTAGAGTAACTAACTAGATCACGTTTTCATGATTTTTAAATGATATTGAGAAATACTTTTCATCAATAGATCAAATATTTTCATCTTCTAGATTCTAAACCCTAGAGATAGGTTTAGGTTTAGAACCCATGAATACTATCAAATGTTAATGATATCATATTAGTTATTATTTGAGAGATCTAATTTTAGGTAACATGATTGATTTCACATTGTTGATTTAGAGATAAACAACTAACGCATAGTGATAGGTATGTAAGAAAAAGATTTGGTGCTACATCTAGCCTTGAGTTTTGATGATAACATTACATGGGTGATTAGATAACAATTTAGTACCCTAATGGTTTGTTTAGTGTGTATCTTTTTCTAACAGGTTCTAACTCTGGAGAATTAACGTGTGACCTCATCAAATTCTGGACTCAACACACTAAGAAATACAAGTGTGTGTGTGTGTGTGTGTGTGTGTGTGTGTGTGTGTGTGTGTGTGTGTGTGTGTGTGTGTGTGTGTGTGTGTGTGTGTCATTTCTTAGAATGCCTCTTAAAACAACGGTTCTGATGAACTTTAGATTAAATGCTTCTAACTGTGACTCTGAAAGTAGAGCTTCTGAAGAGTTCTCAAGCTCTAAAGATTCCAATTTCTCTTGCTCCAAAGTTCTGAAGATTTCAAAGATAAGGTTATGTTGAACGAGTTTTGAAGATTCTTAAGATACGGCTCTGAAGACCAACATGTTGAAGACTCTAAAGACAAGATTTTATTGAACAAGTTTTGAAGACTGTGAAGACCAAGGTTCTGAATACTGGTTTTGATCCTTCTAAGCATGCTTCAACTCTTACATGCTCTAAAGTTTCTGAAGATTAGAGGAGAATATAAAAGGTCTCACGTTAAGTGATAGTAAAAAGTCACATCCTTCCACTACCTTGTCTTCATTTATTTTTGTTCTTGTGTTAACTTCTAGTGTTTGGTTTCAAAAAAAAGTTATTTCTGGAAACTTAATTTTAACCCCCCTTTCTTGTGTTTCTTGTACCTTCAATTGGTATCAGAGCTCCGGCTCTGTTATTGATAATTATCAAACACTTAACTGTGTCAGATAAAGATCCAGACGTTTTAGAAACACTTTGGCTATTCCACCACCTACTATAATTGTGCTTGTTCTTAATGAGAGAGAAAACTATAATGCTAAACCTCCCATCTTTGATGGTGCAAGATTTGAATTTTGTAAGGACGGACTAGAACATTTCTTTCTAGGTCATGATGTTAATCTTTGAAATATGGTAGTCGATGGCTACGAACATCCTACAGATGTTAGAGGTATTAAGATCGAGAGGAGATCTATGAACGACAAACAAAAGAAAGACTATAAGAAGCATCATAAAGCAAGAACTATCTCGTTGAATGCAATTTCTTATATTGAGTATAAGAAGATAAAAAATATAGACTCAGCTAAGTCTATATTTGATTCTTTAGAAATGACTTATGAAGGCAATGCTCTAGTTAAGGAGACCAAATCTCTGGCTTTGATTCATAAATATTAAGCCTTTAAAATGGAAGAAGATGAAACTCTTGAGACTATGTTCTCAAGATTTCAAACTTTGGTTATAGGACTTAGAGTTCTGAACAAAGGATACTCTACGTAAAATCATGTGAAGAAGATTATCATAATCTTGCCATCTAAATGGAGGCCTATGGTAAATGCACTTAATTTGGCTAAATATCTGAATGACACTTCTCTAGAAGAACTGGTGAGTTATTTGAGATGTCATGAGATTGATCTGGAACAAGACGAACCTCAAAAGAGAGGCAAATATGTTGCTCTTAAATCCATCAGAATATCTGAGAAGACGAGATATCTTCAAGAAGAAGAGATCAAGGACTCCAAAGAAGATTTTGGTGAATATGGAGATGAGTTGTCACTGCTTTATAGAAGGGTCAACCAACTCTAGAAGAGAAATAAAGGCAACAAGTTCAAAGGAGCTAGAAGGATTTCTGGTCGCTTCGAGACTACGTCTGGACAAAGAAAATATGGTAGCAGCAAAGAAGTCACCTGCTACTAATGCAAAGAGCCATGTCACTATAAGAATGAGTGTCCTAAGCTCAAGAAGGACAATCCATATAAGAAATCTTTCGTAGGAAAGAAGAAAGGGCTGATTGCAACATGGAATGATTTTGATTTATTAGAAGATGATTCTGAAGAAGAACAAGCTAATGTAGATTTGATGGCTAGTGTTAATGTTTCTAACAAGATGACCCATCTAGAAGTTGTTGCAAACTCTAATTCAGACATAAAAGAGGTATTTTCTGACTTTTCTCATTCTGAATTAACTTGTTCTTCACTTGAAATTATGGAAAAAACATGAGTTGCTTAAGAACTAATTCAAGGAACTTAAAAAGGTTCACGAATTTGTTTCCAAAGAACAAAGAAGACTTAAGGAATAATTTTCATCTTTAAGAGAATAAATTATATTCTTAAGATTCTCAAAAGAAAGAGTTCCAGTCTTGAGAAGGAAATTATTTCAGAAGCTTCTGTGAGCACTGATGATGTCATAAATATATATGACAAATCATTTCGGAAATTTCTTGCTAAAAGCCTGGGTACAAGCATAACTGCTTCCATGATTTATGGTGTAAGTATAAATGGTATAAAAGGTATTGGTTATGATTCTTATGAAGAATTTGATTCTGAAAAAAGAAGATAAACCAAATACTATTCACTCTTATTTTGTCTCTACTTGTTATGAGCCTAAGGTAAAAGAAAAAAGTAAAACTCTTTATGCTCATAAGGCTAAACCTAAAGCAAATTCCTATTTCAAGATGCAATTAAATATGTTTATCCTGCTTCTAAGCCCAAGGTTATGAACAACTCTAGGAAGACTAACAAAAAATGACCCAAGAAGTTATGGGTACCTAAGAATCAGATAATCTATGTTGCAGATATCCTTAGTAGCAAAGGCAATACACCAATCATGGTACCTAGACTCTGGCTTCTCGTGACACATGACAGGAAGAAGGCATATGTTCCAAATTCTGGAGGCATCATGGGTTTCAGAGGTGATTAAAAAGGGAAGATCATAGGCTCCAGAACAATTGCACAAAAGTGTATCATGTTAGGATACTCTGAATGCTCAAAAGGCTACAAAGTGTATAACACTGAAACTCTTATTGTTGAGGAATTTGTTCATGTTAGATTCAATTATAAGCTTGAACTTTAAAAGTCAAAGCTAGTTGAAAAGTTTACAGATATGGAGATTACCTTTTCAGACTCAAATGGTAATTATGATGCTATAAAGGAACCAAAGCAGAAGGAATCTAAAGAAGTTCAACCAGAAGTTGTTGAAGCTCAGACTCCTCTTAGGAAACATATAACTAGATCCTTACATTTTGAAGAATTGATTATGGGTGATAGATCTGAGCCAGACAGAATCAGATCCTTCTTCAAACCTTCTAAAGAGACGCTTCTGGGTTTGGTGTCCCTTATAGAGCCTATAATTGTTCATGAAGTGCTACTAGACACATAGTGGATTATGTCTATGCAATAAGAGCTGAATCAATTTTCCATAAATGATGTATGGGGTCTTGTTCCAATACCCAAAGGAACTCATGTGATTAGAACCAAATGGGTCTTCAAAAACAATCTCAATGAAAAGGGAAATGTTGTAAGAAACAAGGCTCGACTGGTTTCATAAGGTTATAGCTAGCAACAAGGGATTGACTATACAGAAACCTTTGCACCAGTTTCTAGATTAGAGTCTACTCATCTCCTAATTTCATTTATTGTTAATCATAGCATCATCTTGTGTCAGATGGATGTTAAATTTGCATTTCTGAATGGCTACATAATTGAGGAAATGTACGTACACCAACCTCCTGGTTTTGAGAATCGTAAAAATCTAGAATTTGTTTTCAAACTTAAGAAATCATTGTATGGTCTGAAACAAGCTCCCAGAGCTTCGTATGAAATATTAAGCAATTTAATTTTATAAAATGATTTCACCAGAGAACAGGTTGATACCACCTTGTTTTGTAAGTCTTTCAAATATGACACTTTAGTAGTTCAAATATATGTTGATGATATTGTCATACCCCAAATTTGACCTACCTTTTTCACTTTTATCTGGCTTAGGCTTTGCATTTCATTTTCATCATTTTCATTAGGTCATTCACATATCACTCCTACATTTAATAAGGCATTGGTTCAAAGCATCAATGGTTGTGCCAACTAGGGTTTAATATTGGTTTAAGGCTCCTTTATCCAACAAGGTTGATTTCTCTAGTTCTTACTGGAGCAGTGGATAGTGTGAATTAGGTATTTTGATTCATGGTTATTAAGGATCTCTTCTTCGTCAAGCTACAAGACTATTCTCTTCTTCGGAACATCAAGTTTGAAGGTTATCTTCATTAGGAGCAAGGATTGGGGTTCATTTCCCTACACAAGGTCAAAGGTTAGGGTTTCAATTGAGTTTTCTTGCACTAGGTTTCTATCCCTCCATCATCATGAGATCTTTTCTTTAGTATCAAGGTCCTTCATCAACTACTTGCATTACAAGTCATGTCATAACTTCTTGGATTCCATTACAAAGGTTTGACCTTCATCTGAAGATTTCTCTTAAGTCATGAGCATATGGTTTTATCCTAAATGGTTTGAGCCTAAGCATAAGGACTTCTTTGAATCATCTGCTCCTATTATGTGTTTATCAACTGAGACAGGGTTTTGTGAAGAGTTTTCGTTCCATTGGGGTTATTTTAAGGCTATCTTTCAGAATCCAAAGGTTTACTTGTTGTTTAACCTCCAAGATGTTGATTATGACATTAATACGATGGATTCATCTATTCTTCACTCCATCAATCAGGGATTTAGGTATCATGGTTAAGGATGCTTTTCCAATCAACTTTGCCTTAGGATACAATGTATCATGAACTTGGGATTCAAGCATGAATCTAGGTTTATAATGAGATTAAACCATTGTATACTAGGTCATTTTGAATCAAAGTATTATGCATTGTTTTCAATTGTTGCTTCAAGTGTAAGTTACTTAGAACTCAAGGTTCAACATGGAATTAAGGTTTCTTCAAGATTTAAACATGGCATACATGGTCATTTTGATACAAAATTCTTGAGAAAAGGCAGGAGGTACATCACGGTCAATTATCTTGCAAGATTAGTAAGATCAAAAGTTCATGGAAAGCATTGAGTTCTTTCAAACAATAGCTCATTCACTTGTCAAATTTATCATGAATCAAACAATCAAAGTTTCATTCAAATTCTCAAGATCATTCAAGATTCACAAATACTCAAGCACCAATTATCATTCCATTATTTCAATATTTAAAAAGATGCAAGCATTAATTGAAGATTTACAATGTTCAAGAAGAAATCACAAGTCTTATAAGTCTAGATTACAAAGAGTTTTAATCTAAAAAAGGTTTACAAGAAAATCCTAAACGTATGCTAATCCTAATTTACAAGCCATGACAAATCCTTCACCAATCTCCATGCTTCATTCAAATGATCCTATAGCAGCCCTATCTCTTCAGTTTGTAAAACCTTCAAAAGAACATCATCATGTTCATGCCTAAATAGGTTCATCTTTCCATATTCCCATGATACCTGCTGCTGCCTAGTGAAAATTGGTGTAAAACCAACGCAAGTCTACCCACCAAAGCCTTTAGAAAACCTACAAAAGTCATGAAGCAAACAAATCCAAATTGCCTTGTATCAAGAACCAATAACCAAACCAAGTTCATTAAACCAGTCGGACATACCATCCTTAAACATGTTGTCAAAATGCCTTCTCCCTATCTTAGACAAAACTGTTGAAAACCCTTCAGAACTAGTCCATATGCCTTGTTGTCCACTTTGTTGCTGCTACACCAAACATGTCAAAATACCTTGTCTTGCTGTCCTACTATTCATGTTGCAGCCCCTGCTCTAAATTTGTCAATAAAGTTCCAAATGCTACTGTCTAAAAACCAACACATCAATACGCCAAATTTGGACTTACTATTACATATTTTCAAACCTGTCCAGAATAAGAAAAAAATAGCTCTGCACATTGCTGTCAAACTTGCCAAGACCAGCTGCCACTCCACTCCAAAAATCAGCAAAAACCATCCTTGTGCAAATAGTCCAAACCTGCTGCTCACAAGCCTCCAAAACCTTTCAAGATAGTTCAAAATTACATCAAAATGCCAAAACAAAATCTACATCAAGAAAGTAACAACAGAGTACCAAAGTATTCAAATTCATGCTATCTTTCCCCCAAAAAACACCCATCAATCTGCCTATTTAAAAAGCCTTATACACACAAGAAAGGGGGGAGTCCATTGATATTAGGGGAAGAGACCATGAACTTTGTTAAAACATTGAGAAATTCTCAAAGAAACTCACTCATAAACCCCATTCTTAACTCTGCATCAGAAGCTTTTAAAGTTTCAAGTTGAAACTTTAATAAAGCTTGAGCTAAATTTTCATTAAGAACTTGGAGTTTACACAACAATGAAACTCCACTTTTTTGATTCAGTGGAATATTCAACGCAACAATGGAATACAAACTGTAACAACCAAAATTTTCTGAATAGAAGTTAGATGAGGTTAATTTTGAGTCTACCTGAACCGCGTATTCTTTGAATTTCTATTCTCAGATTCGATGACATATTCTCTAGGTTCCTGTTTTCTGGTTCATCATCATCAGTACTCAACAACTCCAGGAAAAAACCATGTTGTCATAGGTAACTCAGTCGTTCACTTATGATTTTGTTATAGCTCTGTTATTGTGGTTGCCGCTGTATCATTATATTGCAAAAGAACATTGTTGCTTTTCCGTAACCTGTGAGAACCAGACTGCAGTTAGTTTTTTTATGAATGTGAAAGTGAGGCAGAGAGTTTTATTGTTGTGAGAACAATGAGAGTGAAAATGAGAGTTTGAAGTAGTGGAGAATCGATTGAAGGAAAGAGTTTAAGGTTGAGCGGCAGCAGATTAAGCAAACACAGAAGAAGAACGGTTGGAAGAAAGGAATCAATGTGAAAGGGAATGGTGTTCAGTTTCACGAGTGAGAGGGTCACGATTATCTTTCCAATTTTTATGTTTTGATTTAGTTTATTTGGGTTAATAACAACTTAATTTGACTAAGTCCCCAATTATTTGGGAATCCGCGGCGCCTCTTCATCTCATTTAGGGTTTTCAAAAATCCTTCACATCTTTCTCCCAAACTGGGTCGACCCATTGGGTCTGATAACCCATTTTTATTGCCTTTGTTTTAATATTAGTTTAATGAAAAGATAAATACAAAGAATGAACAGTTTCATGCAATGGTTAGCGTGTGTGTTTGTATTCGTGAGCTCTTGGGTTCGAGACCCCCTGGGACACTTTTACCATTATTCTTCTTTTTTCCTTTATATGATAAAAATCACAAAAACATTAGAATTTTATTTTGCTATTTAGTTTATGATTTATTTACTTGAAAATTATCACACAAAAAATAATAGCAGTACTTTTCTTTACTTTGATAGTTTCTTTATTGCTTCTTAGCTGGTTCCCTTAGGAATGTCGTGAAGCGATTGAAATCTCATTTCGATCACTTCGCGTTAGAATTTAGGTTTTAAACCTAAACATGATAAATCTTAGGATATCGTTTATGTTTTAAGTGTATGACAACACTAGGTAATTCCCTTTAACTCAACCCTAGGCCAAATTTCACATGCTAACTTAGGTAGATTTTCTCCCTTCATCCCAACTTTAAGTTCATGCCTTGTATGACAACAATTAAGTTTTTAGTCTCCCTTTAGAGTCTTTCTTCTTTTGTAAATTAAAACAAAAATTTCTTTCCTTGATCAAAAAATCAAAAACACTTAATCATTATTCAAACACAATCCACATTTAACAAAAACACTCAACAAATCAAAGATCTCCTCAAAAGGGCTTGTTATCTCTGTTCTACTGTGATACCGGCTGTGCCTATTGCTAGAATGCGTGTGTTAACATCGCCCACTAAAAAACACCAACAAACCAACATTTTTAAGAGGAACGATAATGTTCTGATTCCTTCACGAGATAGGTAGGCAAAGGGTTGCGAGACCCTCACGAATGCACTAATAAAAAACCATCATTCACCTTAGCAAGTATAGTTATAGATAGACACACCCTTAGTAGCAAACAATGAAAATGGATCTCGTTGAGTACAACGGATATGAGGGGTGCTAATGCTTTCCCCTTGTATAATCGACTTCCCTACCCTCTCTTTTGGTTGCAAGACCATCTTATCCATCCTATTGGGGTTTTCGCAATATTTCCCCTTCCTTCAGGATAAATAAAGTTCGGTGGTGGCTCTGTATTTTTTCCGATCGCTTCAGTTGGCGACTCTGTTGGGGATCAATGTAAGTATATCCTAGTTTTGTTGGTTTTCTTCTTTGGGTGTTTATTTATTTACTTTATTTTCTTTACCGCTTTATTTCTTTATTTATTTATTGCTTTATTGCTTTCTTTTATATATATTGCATTATATTGTTGCTACTCACATATTATGGATATGATGTATCTTTTGTGATGTTGGGGTGGGTAATTACATTTGATAAGTCCTATAACCATAATTGGGGATACACTTAGGATTAGGACGGGAGATATTGTCATGTTAACTTTGAGGGAGTAATCACGAAGAAGGAGGCATGAGATCCCCCACTCAGTGGAGGTCCCCTTGAATGTAGCATTGTTTAACAAGTATTTGGGAAGACATGTTGCTTCCGACCTGGGAGCCAGAGAACCTGAGAGTCATATAATCATTAACCCATCTTGGCCTTTTTAGGTGTAGTGCGAATACTATGACGGAGTAATCCGGAAGTTGTTGTCACGTGATGCTGCACTTGGATGAGTTTTTCATGCGAATATTTCTAATTACCGAGTAATTGGGACGTTGGTAATATCCAAAGGAAGAGCATAGACTCTGAGATTTCCTTAGAACCTTGTTCAGAAGGTGATAACCCCTAGTACATACCTTATGGGTGATTACCTTAATTCCATGCTTGTGACGTCGAATCTTTGATCCTGTTACTTTCAGTTCATGTAAAGGACTACACAGTCGTTATCCAGAATACGTGGAGCTGAGATATCATGCCATAGCATACCATGACATAATACCATCATGTATACACATCTCATATCTAAGGAATTCCAAAGACAAGTCTCATTGGTTGAGCTCTTCAAAAATGAAAAAAATTTGTTAAAAGATACTTATGGATAGACGACTCTTTGGATTTCCTCGGAAATGAAGATAAAACATGCATTCATATTATCATGCATTCATTATTCACAACAAAAACTTATTGGGATCCCTTTTCGATCAGACTTCAGTGAACAATAAAGACGACTTCGCTACATCCCTACCGTACAAGAAACAACTAGCGAAGACTTATGGACCTCTTCGAAGAAAATCAAAATGCTCTCCGTCGGGATATAAACACCATGGGCACCCGAATGGATCAGCTTATAGAAACCCTTCATGCTGTCATCAAGGGTCAAGAGGATCTAAATCAAAGTGTTTCCAAGCTTGCCACTGCTACCCCCCTCCACTTCTTCAAATGGAGGGAATAATAATGTGAATGTTGAGACCCCTACAGGAATTCCTCGGAATGAAGTTGATGATCATCACAACATTATTGATCTTGATGAGCCCCACACGAATATCACCTCTAGAGTTGCTGAAACTGCCAAAATGTACCATGCTCTTGAAGAGCGTCTCAAAGCTACAGAAGGTATCAAGACTTTGGAATTCAATACTGCTGCAATGTGCCTCGTGTCGGGGGTAGTTATTCCTCCCAAGTTCAAGGTTCCTGATTTTGACAAGTATAAAGGCACCTTCTGCCCAGAGACTCATCTTGGTTCTTATTGTCACAAGATGGCATCTTATGCTAAAAATGAACTGTTGCTCATGCATTTCTTCCAAGACAGCTTGGCAGGGGCACCGTTGGAATGGTATATGCAATTAGAGAGAACTCACGTTAGTACTTGGGGAGAGCTTGCTGACTCCTTTTTGAGACATTACCATTATAATACTGCAATGGCTCCTAGCCACACTGAACTTCAAGGGATGACACAAAAATCAGAAGAGTCCTTCAAAGAGTACGCTCAAAGGTGGCGTGGATTAGATGCATGGGTTTAACCTCCTCTCTTGGATCATGAATTGACTTATTTGTTCATGGGCACCTTGCAAGACCCATATCTCCAACACATACTTCATAGTATTTTGACTTTCTTTTCTGACTTGGTTACCATTGGGGAATATATTGAAAATAGCCTCAAGTCAGGAAATATTCAGGGTATATCTAGCTCTATTAGTGAAAGTGACAAGAAACATTTCTTTGGCCTTCTTAAGAAGAAAGAAGGAGAGACTAGTGCTACTATCGACAAAGGCAATACATTGGTCTATTATCAAGATCAAGCTCTGCACTGTCAAGCATAAGTTGTTCATCCTAATCGATACGTTCCTCGAGCGTATGCTACAATTTCGGCTCAACAAACTAGGGTAGCTAGCCACCAGTCAATCTCTCATCAACAGAAGTGCATACAAAGAAAGTCGTATATTCAGCAAACATGATATGCGCCTTTTCAGCTAAATCAACAACCCTAGGGGCAACGAGGTCAAAAGAGGAAGAAAGTTCCTGAAAGAAGGATGGATTATATACCTATTCCTTATGCTTAAATCCTCCATCATTTGTTAAAAGTATAGTTAGTCCAGTTGAGAGAGCTCGGTTCTCCTCCAAACCCTCTCCCCCGGGTTTATGATGCCAGTGCTTGTTGTGAATTCCATTCAGGGGCTCCGGGCCATACAATTGAGAATTATAGGGCATTGAAGAACAATTTTTAAGACCTCTTTGATGTCAAAGCTATCATATTCACTCCAAAGGGTCTGATAATGGATTGAATCCTCTAGCTAAGACAGGTGTCAAGACTACAAGAGCGTCTCCTCAAATAATTCAAGCCTGAAGAAACCTCCACAGCATGGATGTTTCTAGTTTCATTTGAATTATTATTTGTAATATTTCTTGTTTTGTTAAGTCTTTCTTGCATGCAAAATTGTTTGTTTTTTTTTAATCACAATGTGTTGAATATGATTGTCTTGAACTAATCCATTTGTATTCGACTCATTTACGTTTTTATTATTTTAATTTCTTTTTATACTCAACTCTTGTTAATACGAAAAAACTCTTGAGGGAGGATGATGAACATATGACACCTAGATTCTCAAACGGTATGCTTTTGAATAAAACCCTGCTGATGATGTACAAGCATTATTTCAAATCCCCAAACACCAGAGATATAAGGGAAGTAGACCCTCGTTAACCCTTTCGAGCCTTAAAGTAGGAGTTTCTTTTATGTAGAAAAACCCTCAATTTTAACTCTTGGACGGGTAGATTTCAATTAATTCAATTGAGCATTCAAAACACATCAAGAGTGCGCCTCTAAGGATACAACAATTGTTATCCATCAAGAGGCTGGGGAAAGTCAAAATTATAATGGCTAACCTTCATCTATCATTTGTGTGCATCATAGAGAATGATATCCCCATGGGTATCTCTCGCACATCATAAGGTGAACAGATGATGATACCACAATGGTTATCCTTCATCTATCAAGGACTCAGGCAATCACAACCACTTCCAACAAATCGTAGACGACGCAAAGATCAATGACTTGTTCAAAAAGAAAGAGGAAAAAATCCTCGCTAAGTCAAAACTTGAAAAGCCAGTGACTTAGGAAAAAGTCAGGACATCCCGCTGGACTTTAGAGTCAAATTCAAAAGAAAAATTGTCCAGGAAAAAATTAGGGAAAAGAAAGGATTACAAAATAAAGATCCTCAGCAAAGAACAAAGTCGAGTGATCAGACACCAATAACAAAAAGTTAGTGACTGTCGTGTCCAAGAAACCCCTATGGTTCCTCAATCATCACAAACTCCCTTCTCGAGAGATGAGTGCTTGTATCGAGTTAATTGAACGTAGGAATGGAGAACATCATGGAGGATGGCTGGGAACCAAATAATTTTGAGCCTTAAATCCTTTTTTCTAAAACCGTGAACCAGCCTATGTTACAACCCTTAAGATTCCTAACTGAAGCACGAGTTAATTCGAAAGCAATACTGTAATGAGAATATAGTAACCTGGCTCATGGGAGATGTGCTAAAAATTTGAGTTGGTAACACACCACCTTTTCATAAAAAACAAAAAAAAATGATGCTTCGATATCTTTTCAATAATTTTTTTTTAACTTCAAGACAAGCATAGGATTTGCATTAGAATTATCATTCTTAGACAGACACTATTTTCATGTAAATAAGTGCTAGAACGTCAAGTAAGCTTGCATGATGAGCATCAAATAAATACCTAATTATCCTAAAGGATAAATTGCTACAGAAATCTGCCGAAAAGCAAATCATCTTAAAGAATGACCTTATTCTGGGGCATTCCCTCAAAGCTGTCAAATCAGAGGCTATCACGTCGACAAATCTCTTCGAGCTATCTAATCAGAGGCTATCACATTGATAAATCTCTTTAAGCTATAATCTAAGGCAATCAGGCTGAACAACCCATGCAGAATCCATTCAACCTGGGGCAGTTACGTCGAGATTCGACAAATCTCTCCAAGAATCCATGATCAGAGGCAGTCTATTTCGTGGCCTAAGATATTGGGGCATGCCACCTTGTGTCATATTATGACACGAATCTTCCTTCCTTCCACTCAAAGGATGTCCTTTTAGAGATCATTATAGACAGGGCATTCCTCATCCTTACTTGTGAAGTTGCTCAAGCGAATTCCTGTCATCCGCACAAATATGATCAGCAAAAAGCATCATGAAGATCAATTTAACTCAGTTAATGTCCTCAGAATCATCATCATTCCCTGCAGATGTTTAAGCACGTAGCTCCCCAACAATGAAGTGAACTCGGGGAATCTGAAGATACCCATGTCCATTTCCTAGTCCCCAAGGAGTTTGTAAGTAAAATCAAATCGATCCATTTCCTCCCTAACAATGGAGAAAACTTGGTCCATTTGAAGAGATCCATGTATTTACCCAGCCATCCACAAGAAGTCCAAGATGTAGGGAAAGTCAGAACAACCTACTCCTCCCCAGCAAGACTACAATTCAATCCCCAACAAGGCTATAACTCAATTCTCGAGTTTTCAAGCACCAATTCTTATTGGTGTCTCAAGACAACGGGCAACATACCCCAATAAGCTTAAATATTTGGCACTTTGCATATAGTAATCATCATTTCATATTACATTGCATCCTCAAATTCGTAGCATATCCATTGAAATGGATCATTACGACATACACTTCAAAATGCATACGAAGCATAAGCCAGATTTGGTACCTTGCACAAAAGCCAAAATCAATCCTCAAAATAGTAATACATCCCCACAGAGAATACCATCCTTACAATTCCCAGCTGACATCCTTCATTACACTACAAACCAAAATAGCCACGGTGCTAGTGCATTGTACTCCCAACTCTCAATACCCTTTGTCAATCTTTTCTTGGATCGTAGGTCGTCCATAGATCTTACCCTCATGTTATCTTTTTTTGGTTCGTAGGTCATCCATAGATCTTACCCTCATGTTATCTTTTCTTGGGTTGTAGGTCTTCCATAGATCTTACCCTCATGTTTTCTTTTTGGGTCGTAGGTCGTTCATAGATCTCACCCTCATGTTATCTTTTCTTGAGCCGTAGATCTTCCATAGATCTTACCCTCATGTTACCTTTTTTTGGGGTCATAAATCCTACACGATAGATACTCCATTGTCGTCGATTTTACCCTCCGTCTTTACCTTTCTTTTTGGGTCGTGAATCCTGCATGATAGATTCTCCGCTATCATCGATTTTACCCGTCATCTTTACCATTATTTTTGGGTCGTGAATCCTACACGATAGATCCTCCGATGTCTTTGATTTTACCCATTGTCTTTACCTTTCTTTTGGGGTCATGAATCCTACACGATAGATTCTCCACTATCATCGATTTTACCCGTTGTCTTTACCTTTCTTTTTGGGTCGTGAATCCTACACGATAGATTCTCCGATGTCGTCAATTTTACACATCGTCTTTAGCTTTATTTTTGGGTTATGAATCCTACACGATTGATTCTCTGATGTCATCGATTTTACCCGTTGTCTTTACCTTTCTTTTTAGGTCACGAATCCCACACGATAGATTCCCCGCTGTCGTCGACTTTACCCATTGTCTTTAAGTTATCATGATGTCCTTAATCCTACTTTTAGTCACCGCGTCATCATTACACCATATACTTTTCAATCACTATAAAACCCACTTCCCAGATAACCTTGTATTGGCACCTTTACCCCGTTACAACCTATCACTACTCAACCATATTTAGCCATCATAACCAGTTCACTAGAAAAAGAATTTTCTATCCCCAACAGAAATCATGAATAACAACACTTACACCATCTCTCTAGGACAAATTTCAGGTCTTGGTATTTAATCTTCTTTTACCTTAAATGATCGAAAGGCTGACACCAATCTGACTTTCAGGTTTAAGATTATTAAATAGAGGCAGCTGTCATATCCCAAATTTGTCCTACCTTTTTCACTTTTATCTGGTTTAGGCTTTGCATTTCATTTGCATCATTTTCATTAGGTCATTCACATATCACTCCTTCATTCAATAAGGCAGTGGTTCAAAGCATCAGTGGTTGTTCCAACTTGGGTTTAGTATTGGTTTGAAGCTCCTTTATCCAATAAGGTTGATTTCTCTGGTTCTTCCTGGAGTAGTGGATAATGTGAATTATGTTTTTTGATTCATGGTTATTGAGGATCTCTTCTTTGTCAAGGTACAAGACTATTCTATTCTTCTCAACATCAAGTTGCAAGGCTATCTTCATAAGGAGCAATGATTAGGGTTCATTTCCCTACACAAGGACAAATATTAGGGTTTCAACTGAATTTGCTTGCACTAGAGTTATGTCCCTCTATCATCATGAGATATTTTCTTTAGTATCAAGGTCCTTCATCCACTACTTGCATTACAAGTCATGTCATAACTTCTTGGATTCCTTTACAAAGGTTTGACCTTCATCTGAAGCTTTCTCTTAAGTCATGAGCATCTAGTTTTATCCTAAATGGTTTGAGCCTAAGCATAAGGACTTCTTTGAATCATCTTCTCTTATAATGTTTTTATCAACTGAGATAGGGTTTTGTCAAGAGTTATGATTCCATTGGGATTTTATTAAGACTATCTTTCATAATACAAAGGTTTACTTGTTGTTTGAACTCCAAGATGTTGATTATGACATTAATATGATGGATTCATCTATTCTTCACTCCATCAATCAAGGATTTAGGTATCATGGTTAAGGATGTTTTTCCAGTCAACTTCTCCTTAGGATACAAGGTATCATGAACTTGGGATTCAAGCATGAATCAGGGTTTATAATGAGATTAAATCATAGTATGCTAGGTCGTTTTGAATCAAAATCTTATGCATTGTTTTTAATTGTTGCTTAAAGTGTAAGTTACTTAGGACTCAATGTTCGACATGGAATTAAGGTTTCTTCAAGATTTAAACATGGCATACATGGTCAAATTGATCCAAAATTCTTGAGAAAAGGCAGGAGGTACATCATGGTCAATTATCTTGCAAGATTAGTAAGATCAAAAGTTCATGGAAAGCATTGAGTTCTTTCAAACAATAGCTCATTCACATTTCAAATTCATCATAAATCCAACAATCAAAGTTTCATTCAAATTCTCAAGCTCATTCAAGATTCAAAAATATTAAGCACCAATTATTATTCCATTGTTTCAAGATTTACAAAGATGCAAGCATTAATTGAAGATTTACAATGTTCAAGAAGAAATGACAAGTCTTTTAAGTCTGGATTACAAAGAGTTTTAATCTAAAAAAGGTTTACAAGATATTCCCAAACCTATGCTAATCCTAATTTACAAGCCATGACAAACCCTTCACCAATCTCCATGCTTCATTTAAGCGATCCTATAGCAGCCATATCTCCTCAGTTTGTAAAACCTTCAAAATGGCATCATCGTGTTCAAAACATGCCTAAATAGGTTCGTCTTTCAATCTTGCCCTAATACCTACTACTGCCCAGTGAAAATTGGTGTAAAACCAACGCAAGTCTTCCCACCAAAGCCTTTAGAAAACCTACAAAAGTCATGAAGCAAACCAATTCAAATTTCCTTGTATCAAGAACCAATAACCAAACCAAGTTCTATAAACCAGTTGGACATACAAACCTTAAACTTGTTGTCGAAATGTCTTGTCCCTATCTTAGACAAAACTAACTAAAACCCTTCAGAACTAGTCCATATGCCCTGCTTTCCACTTTGTTGCTGCTACACCAAACATGTCAAAATACCTTGTCTTGTTGTCCTGCTATTCATGCTGCAGCCCCTGCTCTAAACATGTCCATAAAGTTCCAAATGCTACTGTCCAAAAACCAGCACATCAATACACCAAATTTGGACTTACTATTACATATTTTTAAACCTGTCCACAATAAGCAAAAAACAACCCTGCACATTGTTGTCAAACCTGCCAAGACCAGTTGCCACTCCACTCCATAAATTAGCAAAAACCATCCTTGTGCAAATAGTCCAAACTTGCCGCTCACAAGCCTCCAAAACCTGTCAAGATAGTCCAAAATTACATCAAAAATCCAAAACAAAATCGACATCAAGAAAGTAACAACATAGTACCAAATTATTAAAATTCATTCTATCTTTTCCCCCAAAAAAACCATCAATCTGCCTATATAACAAGCCTTATACACACAAGAAAGGGGGAGTCCACTGATATTAGGGGAAGAGACCTTGAACTTTGTTAAAACACAGAGAATTTCTCAAAGAAACTCACTCATAAACCCCATTCTAAACTTTGCATCAGAAGCTTTTAGAGTTTCAAGTTGAAACTTTAATAAAGCTTGAGCTGAATTTTAATTAAGAACCTGGAGTATACTCAACAACGAAACTTAATTTTTTTCTATTCAGTGGAATCTTCAACACAATAGTGGAATACAAACCGTAACAACCATAATTTTATGAATAAGAGTTAGATGAGTTTAATTTCGAGTCTACCTGAACCGCGTATTCTTTTAATTTCTGTTTTTGGATTCGACAACATATTCTCTAGGTTCCTCTTTTTTGGTTCATCATCATCAGTACTCAATAACTCCCAGCAAAAACCATGTTGTCGTAGGTAACTCAGTCCTTCACTTATGATTTTGTTATACCTCTATTATTGTGGTTGCCACTGTATCATGAAATTGTAATATAATATTGTTGCTTTTCTGTAACCTGTGAGAACTCGATTGCAGTTAGTTTTTTTATGAATATGAAAGTGAGACAGAGAGTTTTGTTGTTGTGAGAACGATGAGAGTGAAACCGAGAGTTTGAGGGAGTGGAGAATCGATTGAAGGAAAGAGTAGAAGGTTGATTGGCGGAGGATTAAGCAAACAGAGAAGAAGTACAATTGGAAGAGAGCAATCAATGTGAAAGTGAATGGCATTCAGTTTCACGAGTGAGAGGGTCACGATTATCTTTCCAATTTTTCTATTTTGATTTAGCTTATTATGGTTAATAACAACTTAATTGGACCAAGTCCCTAATTATTTGGGAATCCGCAGTGCCTCTTCATCTCATTTAGGGTTCCAAAAAACCCTTCACATCTTTCTCCCAAACAGGGTCGACCCATTGGGTCTGATAAACCATTTTTATTGCCTTTGTTTTAATATTAGTTTAATGAAAAGATATATACAATGTATGAACAGCTTGATGCAATGGTTAGAATGTGTGTTTGTATTTGTGAGGTCCTGGGTTTGAGAGCCCCTGGGAAACTTTTACCATTATTCTGCTTTTTTCTATTTCCTTTTAAGCCAAACTCTGTTTTATTATATTTTAATTAAATTGTAAATATAACAGAAAAATAACTTGGTTCAGTGGTAAGGCAAGAGAGTTATAACCTAGGGGGCATGAGTTCAATCCATGACTTTGTCTTTTTTTCCTTTAATTTTTAAGTTTCAAGTTTAACCTTTTTTAGGCTTATTTCGTTTAAAATTCATACAAAAATCACAAAAATATTAGAATTGGATTTTATCTTTCTTTTAATTTTCCTTTATATGATAAAAATCACAAAAACATTAGAATTTTATTCTTCTCTTGAGTTTAAGATTTATTTACTTGAAACTGATCACAAAAAAATATTAGCAGTACTTTCCTTTACTTTGATAGTTGCTTTATTACTTCTTAGCTGGTTCCCTTAGGAATGTCGTGAAGCGATTGAAATCTCATTTCGATCACTTTGTGTTAGACTTTAGGTTTTAAACCTTAACATGATAAATCTTAGGATATCGTTTCTATTTTAATTGTATGAAAACACTGGGTAATTCCCTTTAACTCAACCCTAGACCAAACTTCGCATGCTAACTTAGATAAATTTTCTCCCTTCATCCCAACTTTAAGTTCAAGCCTTGTATGACAACAATTAAGTTTTTAGTCTCCCTTTAGACTCTTTCTTCTTTTGTACATTAAAACAAAAATTTCTTTCCTTGATCAAAAAATCAAAAACACTTATATTTGGTTTTCTCGATATTATCCCTTCGGGATAAATAAAGTTCAGTGGTGGCTCTGTATTTTTGCCGATCGCTTTAGATATTATATTTGGTTCTGCTAATGCTACTTTATGAAAGGAATTTCCTGAGTCTATGCAGGTTGAGTTTTAGATGAGCTTAATGGGAGAACTCAAGTTCTTTATGGGAAATTAAATCAATCAAGGACAAGAAGAGACGTTCATCCATCAGAGCAAGTTCACCAAAGAACTTCTGAAGAAGTTTGACTTGTCTGAATGCAAGACAACAAAGACGCATATGTATCCTACTTGTGTTTTAGAGAAGGAAGGGGTAAGTAGTAAGGTAGATCAGAAGCTATACATATGTATTATAGGTTATTTGTTATATTTTATTACTTCTAGGTCTGATATTTTATTTAGTGTCTTCTTGTATGCTCGCTTCCAATCAGATTGAGTGCTACCTATTCAATCAATTACTTGTGACCCCTTCCTTCATAAGACAGACATTCGTCTAAACTCCCTTGATAAATTCTTGTTTGAATTTGATTATAGTGATCTAGATACTATTTGGTTTTCTCTGGAGTGCTCTTATAGAAGCACCAATCACGAACCGGTTGCCTTCACCTGATCTGGTTTCAGAAGATGGATGAATGTTAATTCAAACATCCTTGAAGTTTTCTGTTCTCAGGAAGCAAGGAAGAAACATGAAGCTTGGCTTGATGCTCAAGCACCTCCTTCAGTTCCTCTCTACTTTCCTACTCTATAAGTAAAGATTCCAGAAGAGGTTGGTGCTTCTTCTATAGATGTTCAACCATCAGATGCTGCTGCTTTTGAATTGGTTGCGTCTGGGAAGTCTCCTGCTGAATATTGTACCTCTTATGGGATGTTAAAGATTTTTGTTTCTGAAGAGACCCCTTTTGGGATGAAGGAGACTCTGGATGAGCTGAAGAAGTCCAATGCTCTAATCCAAGCCCGTTTGGACAAGAAAGATAAAAGAGCTTATAAACATGATGCTTATATCAATTCTCTGGCCAAAATGATGAAGGATTTCATGGCTAGGATGTCGTCTCCTGCACCTCCTCCACCAAAACCTTAGACCTTTGTATTTTACTTTTTTTAAAACTCTAGTTTTTTCTTTCTGTGTTTCTAAAATGTTTGTACAACTGGTCTTTGGTTAATGAAAAGTTTCTTTTGTCTCTTTAAATATTTTTTATTTCTGACAAAGGGGGGGAAAGTGATATGATTTTGATATATTTATCCTCAGAATCTTGTTCCCAAACATGCTCTGATGTTTTTTCCACTAATGTTATTTGACTCAGGAACTTTAAGAAAGTTTAGTAAATTTTTCTTAACAGGCAAACTCGGAAACTCTGAAGGAGATTCAGAATCTAGAGAATCAGAAGTCATGGGTTATCTTTCCTTTGTGAAAGGAATTTCAACCAGACTCTGAAGGTTTAACAAGTTCAACTTTGTAACATCATCGTCTTCTGATAGCAAGCCAAAATCTGAGATGAAGATTTTGGCATCACTAGTCAGACTCTTAATAGTCCTTCAATCAGGGGAGTATTCCTTTGCTCTGATTGATTTGTGCTATTTTCTCAAAACTTCTTTAAGTCTTAAACTCATGGGGGACTCTGAACAAGATTAAACAAGCTCTAGGAATATAGAAATCTGGAGGAGTTATTTAGCTAACTTTGAATTGCTTTTATGTGATTAAACCAGTATAAATTATTTATCAAAATACATGGTTTTTCCATCATCAAAAAGGGGGAGATTATAAGAATAAGATTTGGTTTTGTATCTGGCCTTTACTTTTGATGATAACATTACATGGGTGATTAGATAACAATTTAGTACCCTAATGGTTTGTTTAGTTTGTATATTTTGCTAACAGGTTCTGACTCAGAAGAATTGACGTGTGACATCATCAGATTTTGGACTTAACACAATAAGAAATACAAGTGTGTGTGTGTGTGTGTGTGTGTGTGTGTGTGTGTGTGTGTGTGTCATTGCTTAGAATGCTTATTAAAATAATGGTTCTGATGAACGTTAATTTTAATGCTTCTAACTATGACTCTGATACTAGAGCTTCTGAAGGGTTCTTAAGCTCTGAAGATTCCAAGCTCTCTTTCTCCAAGGTTTTAAAGATTCCGAAGACAAGGTTCAATTGAACGGATTCTGAAGATTTTGAAGATACGACTCTAAAGACCAATATGCTGAAGACTCCAAAGACAAGGTTATGTTGAACAAGTTCTGAATACTCTTAAGACCAAGGTTTTGAAGATTGGTTTTGATCCGTCTAAGCATGCTTCAACTCTTACATACTTTAAAGCCTCTGAAGATTAAAAGAGAAGATCAAAGGTCTCACGTTGAGTAATAGTACAAAGTCACATCCTTCCACTACTCTGTTTTTGTGGCACAAGGATTATACTATCGGTACTATGTTGTCTACCACTCACACTGACCATTTCAAGAAGACAACTAGAATTTTGGAATTCCTATTCTACCCTCCAACGAATTTCTTTTTTGTGTATAAAAGGAAGACTTGGAAGAATTGGAATTGTTGAACAACTTTGAAGAAATTCATGCTGATTCAATTTGCTTAAACACTGCCAAAATAACTCTGTAATTTTTGTAAAGCAAGGAACTTTTGTTCAGTATCTTGCTAGCAAGGAACTGTTGTTCGCTAACTTGCTTAACATTGTTGTGTTATTATTTATTATTCATTTCTGTGTAATCTTCTTTTGAGAAAAAATATTGTAAACACAAAATTGTATTAAAAAGTGACTTGATTGTTCCTTGAGTGACTAAGTGTTAGTATGAATACTCAAGAAGTCATTTACAGTTTATCTTTGAGTTGTTTTTCTTTGAGAGACTTGGGAGTTAATCAGGATTCTTAAGAAGACATTGATAGTTTGTCTTTGTGGATTTTAATCAATTTGGTTATAGTGGATTAAGTCCTTGATTGAGAAAGGAAAATAACCTTGATGGGTGGACTGGATTAACTTCGTTAATAGTGAACTAGGATAAAACTAATTGTGTTCATTTATTTTTGTTCTTGTGTTATGTTTCAAAAAAAACTTATTTCTAGAAACCCAATTCAAACCTTATTTCTTGTGTTTCTTGTACCTTCAAGGTAGTAATACTAATAACTGATTAGAAATCCATATTACTGATAGCAATAGCAAATGAATATAGAATGATGAAATCCTAACCCCAACAAGATTTCTCATCTATCAAAACTGTAATCTTATTTATCATTATTTTGTTATTAAATTCTTACCACAAACAACATTTACAACCCTATCTTAAAATCATAAGAACTATTGAACGACTTTTGAAATTGCATAAGTTCATGTGGAGACAATAATATAAATACTCACTTATCTTTTGTTGATATTATATCTGAGCAACAAAAGGACACCGCTGCTGGGGATTGGCATTTAGATTTTAAAAATCATTGCGATAGTTTTTTTTATCATGTTAAGTATTTGTGTTCTTAATTTTTCATATTTGTGCATATACTTTATTTTTAATTTTCGACTAACCTACTAAACGTTGTTGGCTAGTTTTGTTAATATTTGTTTATGCAAAGTAAGATCCCTAATGATTAATTCTTATTTGATCTTGAGATTGAAAGAAATGCATGCAAGAACAAAAGCAGAAGCAAAAAACAGAAACAACTAGCCGAGATAAAGATCAAGCAATAACTTATGTTTCAATATCTTTAGTCAAACCAGAAGAAATGACAGATCTTGGAAACAACAACAATAACAACAATGACAGCTATCCAAATGTAAATAACAGTGTTGTAAATAATGGAAACTAAATCAACAATAATAGTGGTGGCTTACCTTGCCACAACAATCCAAGACGACTAACACATATAGTTAGACCTCAAAGGAATCCCCAACAAGCTGAGATGAAAATTGAATTTATACAAATTCTACATGTTAACCCTTTTGCGGGGTTATACCATGAAGGTTCCAGAGAGAAGATTTCATTTTAGATAATCAGAGGCCCCAATAATTGTCATATGGGTGTTGATAGAGGCGACATAATCTTGGGTGTCATGACGTCCATCAAACTTGTCCAGTGATGTAATCTTGAAGTTCTCTAGCACTAGCGGCCCCCATATCTCATCAGAGAGAGGTTGGGGTTTAGAATTTAAGTCTCCTGAAAAGGGCCAACCTTATATTGGCATTGTTGGATGTGAAGGATGTTATCCTCCAGATTCTGATTATAGTGATGTAAGTCGTCCATGGCGGAACCCATCTCTGTCATGGTGTCTTCATCGCCATTGAAATTGTTGACCGGAGTTTCTATCTTCTTGTTCACCATGTTGGATAAATGGGTTGGGATGTGGGTAGCTATCTAGCCTCCTGATGCAATGGTGGACCATGTAAGTTTTACCATGCCCCATTGTGGGTGCCAATTGTACTTGCTAAAAATACAATGAGTGACAATCCTATCTGTGTAGAGTTGTTTGGGGGTTCTAGTATTGTTTTGGTGTTAGAGAAAACTCATGTAGGGATGGTGCGAAACTCTGTATATTGGTGTTTGATGAGTGAATTAAATGTCCTCCCTTATCTCAATTGTTGGGGTACTTTTGGGAATCCCTTAGATATGAATCTTAAGACCAAAGAAATTTGATAGAATACTCCCCTTCTCAGAAATGTAGGAAGTGGAGTCGTTACTCCCCTACAATTCTAGAGAATGTGTCTTACTTTTTTTTACTAATTCTCATACCATTATGAGAGATAAAGACACGCCATTCTCCACATTTTCATAAGTGCGTGAGTGTTTTAAATAATAGGTGCCCTATGATAAATGGGTGCACGAATCAATTAATAGGTGACTTGTAGCCCTTCTCAAGGGAGCCAGATACTAATCTCCCTTGGTGCATCTTGTGTTGCCTCCTATGAATCTTTCACAAATAAACCAGTATATATATTGAGAAATAATTGTCATCGTTAGATCCAAGATTGTCATATGTTAGATGCTAAACTCTAGAGATATATTTAGGTTTACCATCCATATATACTATCAAATCTTAATATCAATGTATTGGTTAGTAGGTTGAGAGATCGTTTGTTAGATAATATGATTGATTTCATGTAGTTGATTTAGAGATAAACAACTAACGCAGAGCGATAGGTGCTGATATTAATTTCTGATTAGAAATGTATATTATTGATCACACTAGCACATGAATATATGAAGATGAAATTTAATCCTAACAAGTTTTCTCATTTGTAAAAACTACAATCTTATTTACCGATGTGTCATTATTGAGTTCTTACCACAAATAATTTTTACAACTCTTTCTTAAAATCATAAGAACTATTGAACGACTTTTAAAATTGCATCAGTTTCAATGGAGACAATAATAAATACTTTTATCTTTTATTGATATTATACATGAGCAACATCCCATTAAAAACTTCTCCCGTAAAGTTTTAGCCACATAAAATATGAATAAATAAACGGAGTTGAATTTTAAAGGTAAAGAAAATGACTTCTCCACCTCCTATGAAAATTATACTTGAGAATCCTATCTCATTTTATCACAGTATACAAACCATATATTTAAATAAGGTGAGACTCTTCAACACACTCTCTCATATCTAAGACTATACATGTGGATAATAGATGACTCGATAGTAAAAGACTAATAGAAACTAGTTCAACGAATTAGAATTTTAATTAAGTCTAATTTATCTCTATAAAACTAATTTGTAAAGTGATTGCTTCTCAATCTTTATATACATTAAACATGCCACGTCTCTAATAATATGAGACTCTTCGATAACCATATAGGAAATCGCTTTTCACTTGCCTTTGACCTCACTCATATATGAGCTGGCTGATTGTACCATTAGGCTCTTAATTAACAATAATTTTTTAAGTAAAAACCAGAAATCATGCACACATATCTACTAACAAAAAAAATACATGTCTAATACTAACCCATCGTGGGCTCCGGGTACCGAGGGATATACTAAAACCTTTGTTATTTCATGATCATCGATGTCATGTTTTGTTAATCAATTAAATAAGGTAACATTAATTGTATGGCAGAAGCTTCTAATTCAAATTGTTTTGAAACCCCACATTGTGTCTCTTGTTTTCACGACACAAATTGATAATACAGACAACAGGCTACAGGTTCCGGAATGTCATTAATGGTTTCTCTATTCAATTATGTCATATGCATGTATATATTGTAGTGATATGTATTATGAGATATGCATATATTTTTAAAAGATATTCTTTCTATGTCGATTTATAAATAATTTGATTTTTTTTTAGTATATTTGATAATTAATGTATCTAGTCTATATATAAATTAGATATATTAATTATTAAATGTACTTAAAAAGATAAATTTATTTATAAATCGTTATAAAAAAAATATTAAGGATTATATCCTATAAGTAAATTAGTTAACCCTCTTCTTACATTGATAATTTAGCACAAAGGTGTGTATTATATCCTATAATAAGAAGGAATAGGTAGACAATTAATTTGGGAACCTTCCTTATTATAGGATTGAATTTTGATATGGTCTTTTGTTCAGTTTGACAGTAGAGATGTATTAACAAATACTTTGACACTAAAGTGGTGATCACTAAAAGTGTGAAGTTTTTAAGTTAAAATTATGTGTATTTGATATTGATGTTTTTTGGCTTATATAATAGGCCCTAGAACCTTTTTTCTATGTCACTTGTCTCAAAGAACAGTTGTCAATAGATCTCGTGGTATTATTATTCAATAATTTAAGATGTTTGGACGACTTTGATCTGGTGAATATCTAGGATGAGCGTATCTCCTGGGCTGCTTCTTAACTAATGGATTCGGGTCACACAAAACTTAATGGACATGACAATGGCCCAAACTAAAAAGGTTGCATCCCACAAGCCAAACTCAGTGAAGTAGAAACTTGACCCTATTATAAAAGTAACTTTTGTAACGCTACCGAATCTTATTTCATCACGGCTAAAGGATTCACTGTGGTAGAATCTATTCAATTAGGCACTTTCCTTTTATGGTCATGAGTTCAAATCTTGTTGTTGTTGTTGTTGTTTCACTGCTGTATTTTTTATATTTTATTAAAATACATACAACAATCATTGTTTAATACATTCATTGTTGTATGTAACACGTGGTCTTGAGTTTGAATCTTGTTGTTGTTGTTGTTGTTGTTCTACTGCTGCATTTTTTATATTTTATTAAAATACATACAACAACGTTTATTTAATACAATCGTTGTTGTATCTAGTGTGTTTATTGAGTTTCTTCACCGTCCTTAAACATATCTTGATCGGTCATTTAGTGATTATCAATGCTCAAAACACTACCATTAGTGATCCACGTGAAACCTAAAACTTAGACAAACTTTCAACTTAGACAAACTTTATCTTCTACCTCCAAACATCATCTTTCATTTACGAAATACTATTTCTCAACTAAACCAAGCTTGAAAGTATCATTTCTTTCATAAACAAAACTCGAAAACGTCATATCTTTCAATAACAAATTTCAGAACTCCATCATCTCTTCTCCAACTTGAATGAGACAAGGAAAGTATTATTTCAAGTTAGTAATGTTAGTTATTGTTGTTCTTGTTGTTATTATTGTTGTTGTTCTTTTTGTTGTTTTGTTGTTGTTGTTGTTGTTGTTCTTGTTCTTGTTGTTATTGTTATTGTTATTATTGTTCTTCTTGTTGTTTTTGTTGTTGCTCCGTTGCTGCATTTTTATTTTATTAAAAGACATACAATAACAATTGTTTAATACAAATGTGGTTGTATGTATCACGTTATATAATTTATAACAATGGTCACTCGCCCGTTGAGGTAACCAACATACATTCACACGTTACCTAACAATGAGCGTGTTACCTGTCATATCCCAAATTTTCCCAATTGATTTCTGGCCAATATATTAATTTATAAGGTTACCATTTGCTTTATTATATAAAGTTTAGATTATTGTCAAGTTCATAATATGCTATGAGTTTTAAGTTTATAAAAATGGGGGTGTATTATTTCAAAAATGGATCATCAAAATCTGATGTCCATTAAGTTTTCCTTACGATTAAAAAGGGGGTGTATTTGTTATCAAGCTCATTAAGGTCTATTTAAATAAAAGAAGAGGGGTGTATGATTTTGTTTAAATTGTCGGCCCACTAAGAGGGTTTAGAACCCATATTAATTATTGACTAAGTCAACAGTCTTTTTAGTACTATTATTACTTCTATTATTATAATTGTTATTTACTAATTAGTATTTACTAGTATTACTACATCAGTATAATAATTATTATTATTTAAGTTATTTTAACTGTTATAAAAAATTATGTTAATACATCATTAATATTATTATTTATCAAATGTTTTTACTCTTCTAACTCATTCACCCAAGTCAAGAAACCCTAATTGTGTTTGTTACAGCGGTGGCCCAAGAAATCCAAGGGAAAACGATTATTTTGTTTCCATATCTCGATTGTGTATTTATTTTTAGATGCTCACCAATAAAAAGCGAAACCTAAAAAAGATAAATACAAAAAAAGGGGGAAAATATATGTCCAAGTGAATAAGACATTCAAAAAACAAAGAAAACTCTTAGCATATTCATACGCATCCATCCATTCATAAACATCGCATAATTTGACATTTCATAACAAAAAAATCATTAATTTTAAAAATCATCTCCAATTAAACCATTGGTAGAAAAGTGCCACCTCTCCAACCATCATGTCAAACAAGGGCCCATCAAAAGAAAGTGATGGAACAAATTAAAGAGAATCAAGCTGCATTCAAGGAAGATTTGGAACAGGTGAAAGGCAACATCGACTCGATGAAAGGAGTTATGAGTTAAGTTCTTTTAGCCTTGAAGAACATCATCAAGAGGAAAGAACAGATCCCTAGGGTAGCCTTTGAAGAAGTAGCCCAGACTATTGGTGCATCAAGCAGTCACCAACCAAGATAACCAGAGTCAGGACCTCAAAAGTCAATTATGGCTCAACAAGGGGTCAGAAAATTTGATACTGAAGGGTTTGTCCCACCTCCATCGAAGGCAGGGGCATCTCATACCTTGAAAATTCTGGTTAACAACACAGATAACTACATAGCTCTACAGTATGGAGACCACGACTTAAAATATATCATTCAACCACCTGAAAGGATAACCAACACCCATGTCACTGAAAATCCCTTGGCACTCAACCAGTACAAAGATCTTGAAGAAAGATTAAAGGATGTGGAGGGTTACGACGCTTTCAATGTCGACGCTCTTGAAATGGGTCTAGTTCCTGATGTGGTGATCCCTTCAAAATTCAAAGTACCTGACTTTGGAAAATATAAGGGGATCACATATTCGAGGAACCATCTACGCATGTATTGCACAAAGATGCATGCAAATGCTCAAGACCAAAAGTTGATGATCCATTGCTTCCAAGATAGTTTGAGTGGGGCATCCTTTGATTGGTACATGCAATTGGAACGAATTCATATCCAAACATGGGCAGATCTTACCAATGCTTTCTTGAGACAGTACAAGTACAACTTAGACATGGTGCCTAACCGCATGCAACTCCAAAACTTGTATCAGAAGAAGGAGGAGTCTTTCAAGGAGTATGCACAAAGGTGGAGAGAAATGGCAGCCCATGTACAACCACCACTCTTGGAGAAAGAACTAATCGACATGTTCATGGGCACTTTACAAGGGTTGTACATTGATAAGATGGTGGGAAGCATCTCTTCCGGATTTTTGGATTTGGTGACTATTGGTGAAAAAATTGAAGATGGTAAAAAGAGAGGGAAGATACAAGGGGCATCATCTAGTACCCCTTATAATCCAAAAATACATGTTCCTAACTTCTTAAAAAAGAAGGAAGGAGAAATCAATGTTGTAGCATCGCATCCAAGAATACAACAACCATTGTTAATTCCATGAGAATAATAACAAAACAGGTTTGAAAGGAATCCGAGAATATTTGATCCTCTCCCCATGTCGTACAGTCAATTATTGCAACACTTAATCAAAGCATCTTTGGTAGAACTAAAGCCTCTAGCTCCTCCAGTTGGGGAACTCCCACCAAAGTACAATGAAAATGCCAGGTGCGAGTATCATGCCAATTCTCCAGGGCATACCATAGAAAAATGTTGGGCCTTCATACATAAGGTTCAAGATTTGTTGGATTCCAAAGATATCACATTTGATAACCCAAACATCAAGACAAATCCCGTGCCTCCTCATGGTGAGCCACCTGTAAATGCAATTGAGGTGGTTACTGACTTTGGGGCACCCAAACAAGTAAAGGCCCTGATAAACCTATTGAAGGAATATCTGTTGGAGTGTGGGTTCCTCTTGGAACATAATGAATCTTTTGAGAAGACATTACAAAAATTGGTGGATCAGAGGATAGTCCAATTCAGGAAATACCCTAAAGAAGAATATGTAGTTACGATCGATGGAAGTGCGAAGAAGCCATTGGTAATTCCATGCCAGAGACCAAACCTTAATAACTAGACTCTTGTGATTCCATGGCGAGATTCAACAGAAGCACCAGTGATGATACCACGCCAGACACTGAGAATCCCAGTAGTCCTAAAGAATGTGATTAGGCGGCCAACTCATACCCCTTACGAAAGCAACAAAGCAGTAACGTGGATCTATGATTCTATTTCCTATGTCAATGGTTTAAAGCGAGAATATGAGCCATCGACAATTCAAGGACCTGCGATCACAAATATAGCTGGAACACGGGGCATGACTCACAGTTGTGAAATTTATAGTCCTGAACCACTAAATAAAAATGATGCTATAATTAAGGATAAGGGGAAAGTTGTGGTGGAGGCAAGCCAAGAACAAGAACCTCCAAGCAAAAACTTTACTGACCAAGAGGCGGAAGAATTCTTGAAATTAATCAAGAGGAGTGATTATTAGATGGTGGATCAACTACACCAAACCGCAACCAAGATTTAAATACTCTCATTACTCCTTAACTCAGAAGCGCATAGAGAATCTCTAATGAAGGTTTTAATTTTTGCTCATGTTGCGGAAGAAATTACAGTGAACCAGTTTGACAATGTCGTAGCAAATATGACATCTGGATCATATCTCAATTTCAATGACAGTGAGTTTCCTCCATAAGGCAGATCTTACAACAAGGTGTTGCACATTTCTATTTAGATAGGTACCATAAGCCTGTCCAGGGTACTCACCGACACTAGTTCTGCTTTCAATATGTTACCAAAATCCAGCTTGATGAAGTTAACATTAGATAGTGTTGTTATAAGGCCTAGTTCTACGATAGTCAAAGCTTTCACTGGTTCTCAAAGTACAATGTTTGGAGAAGTGGATCTTCCTGTAAAGATCGGCCCGCATATGTTTGGTATCACTTTTCAAGTCATGGATATAGAACCACCGTATAGATGTTTGCCCGGACGAACTTGGATCCATGCAGCAAGTGCTGTCACTTCAACTCTTCACCAGAAATTGAAGTTTTTCATTGAAGTAAGATTTGTTAAAATCTACGGTGAAGAGGACATCTTTTTAAGTCACATCGAGTCTTACAAATATATCAGTGCTGATGTAGATTGTATAGCAACACTATTTCAAGTCTTAGAGGTTGCCTCAATGATAAACCTACCAGTAGAGAAAATTAAGAAACCAACTGTGACTTTGTGGAGAGATTTACAAATAGATGTGGAAGATGGTACCTCAAAAGGTTGGGGTAAACTTATGGAGATACCTAAGAAGAAGAATTGTTTTGGTTTGGGCTATGAATCATCGTAGGCTACCCTGGAAGGTAAGGCACAATTTCCTTTTATCCAGAAAACCTTCATCAACAAAGGAACAAAGTATGGAAGACAAGTGGCGATGATATGTGACAAAAGCAGCACCAAGAGAGCATCGGACTTGATCCGTGAATTTGCTCCAGGCGAAGAGCTCAAGAATTGGACAGCTGTGGAGATTTTAGAGATCTTTTTCTTTCCAAGGTAATTTTTTTCTTTTTTTTGAAAGAACCTATGTCAACCCGAGGCATAGGGTTATCTTGTAAGGGTCCCCAAATTTGCTTAAGACAATATTCATAATCAATAAAAAGTTATATTTCGCATTCAATTATGATCCATGTCTTTATCTTGCATTTATTTCTTATATTTAAAAATAGCAATACTTTTCTTCATATGCATTTTCAAAAATTCACATACTAAAACTGCACCAAAACATGATAAATGTGCAGATCCATGCCTAATATCACCGATAATGTTACTGTTGCTATCCGATATAATTTTGATGCACCCATTAACCAAGCGGAAGAGGAAGATGATGAAGATCTTGAACTTTCCGAAAAATTGGCAAGGAAGATAGAGAAAAAAGCTGACAATATACAACCATACTAAGAATCAATTGAGACCATTAACCTTGGCAAACAGGAATATCCATAACAAATCAAGCTAGGGGAAACATTGGAAGAAAGCGTCAAAGAGATACTAATCAACTTGTTACGTGAATATATGGATATATTTGCCTGGCCTTACAGAGATATGCTAGGATTAGATACAAATATTGTGGTTCATAGACTACCTCCCAAGGAAGGTTATTCTCTAGTTAGGCAGAAGCTCAGAATAAATCATCCAGACATGTCTAGCAAGATTCGAGAGGAAGGTCATAAACAATTTAATGCAGGGTTCTTAGCGGTGGTAGATTATCCACCTTGGATAGATAACATTATGCCAGTATCCAAAAATGATGGAAAAGCACGCATGTATGTAGACTATCGGGATCTGGACAAAACAAGTCCCAAAGAAGATTTCTCATTACCTCACATAGATGTTTTGATGGATAATACAACATAAGCTTCGGTGTTCTCATTCATGGATGGTTTCTTTGGGTATAATTAGATCAAAATGGCACCCAAAGATATGGAAAAGACTAATTTCATGACTCCTTGGGGGCACTTTCTGTTACAAGGTAATGCCTTTCGGTCTAAAGAACGCAGGGGCAACTTATTAACAAGCTATAGTCACACTGTTTCACGATATGATCTACACAGAAGTTGAGGTATGCGTGGATGATATGATTGCCAAATTGCATACAGAGGAGAATCATATCGTACATTTATAAAAATTATTTGAACGTTTGTGAAAGTTCAAACTAAGGTTAAATCCTAACTAATGTACATTTGGTGTCAGGTCAAGTAAGTTATTGGGTTTTATTATAAGTCAACATGGTGTTGAAGTAGATCCAGACAAGTTGAAGGCCATGCAAGAAATTCCAGCTCCAAGGACACAAAAAGAGGTTTGTAGTTTCTTAGGATGATTGAATTACATTTCGAGGTTCATATCACACCTAAATGTTATGCGCGAGCCTATATTCAAATTACTTTGAAAAGATCAGATAGTGGTATGGAATGATGATTGTTAGACAGCCTTCGAGACGATAAATCAATATTTACAAGAGCCACCAATCCTGATGCCACCAGTTCCCGGAAGACCACTCATCATGTACTTAACAGTGCTTGAAGGGTCAATGGGATGTGTATTAGGACAACATGATGAAACGGGTAGAAAAAAGAACGTAATTTACTACCTCAGCAAGAAATTCTTCGACTGCGAAACTAGGTACTCGCTCCTTGAGAAGACTTGTTGTGCTTTGGCTTGGGCTACTAAACAATTGAGGAAGTATATGTTAACTCACACCACGTGGTTAATAGCAAGAATGGATCCTTTGAAGTATGTATTTGAAAAACCATCTCTTACAGGAAGGATTTCCCGATGGCAGATGTTACTATCAGAATACGACATCCAGTGTGTTACTCAAAAGGCCATCAAGGGTAATGTATTGGCTGACCATATAGCTCATCATCCATTTCCAGAATATCAACCAATGAAGTTCGACTTTTCAGACGAGGATTTCATGGTTATAGGTGACTATGAAGTACCAGGACCCAACGAAGGACCTGAACCAGGGGCACATTGGACACTCATGTTTAACGGGGCTTCAAATGCACTAGGGCACGGTATTGGAGCAGTTTTAATTTCCCAAGAGAATTTTCACAAAGCTTATACTGCAAGGTTATATTTTGACTGCACCAAAAATATTACTGAATACGAAGCTTGTATCTTGGGTTTAGAAGCTTCTATTGATCTAAGAACTAAACATCTCGAAGTGTTTGGAGACTCAGCATTAGTCATATACCAAGTCAATGGTGAATGGGACAATAAACATCCTAAATTAATTCCATATCGGGATCATGTTTTGAAGCTAGCTACGGAATTTACTGAGATTACATGCACTCATATTTTGCGAGAAGAAAATCAAATGGCGAACGCCTTGGAAACTTTATCAGGCATGTTTAAAGTAACTTGGTCAAATCACAAACCACGCATTACAATCATAAATTTTGAAGAACCTGCACATTTCCTTGCTATTGAAGAAGGACATGATAATAAGCCTTGGTTCTATGACATCAAAAGGTATCTCGAGAAACAAGAATATCCAGAAAATGCCTTTGTGATTGACAAACGAACTCTGTGGAAGCTAGCTTCAAAGTGTATTCTGAATGGTGATGTATTATACAAAAGAAACTATGATATGGTGTTGCTCAGGTGTGTGGAGAAACATGAAGCAGATACACTTATGAGAGAAATTCATGAAGGCACCTTTGGAAATCATACAAATGGACATTCTATGGCTAGGAAGATCTTGCGAGTAGGTTATTATTGGTTGACGGTGGAAGCTGATTGCTACTATTACACAAAGACATGTCAAAAATGCCAAATCTACGCTGACAAAATTCATGTGCCACCTACTCCTTTAAATGTCCTAAGTTTTCCTTGGCCATTTTCAATATGGGGAATTGATATGATAGGAATGATTGAGCCGAGAGCCTTTAACAGACACTGGTTCATATTAGTTGCCATCGATTACTTCACCAAATGGGTGGAAGTCACGTCCTACACAAATGTGACAAGACAAGTGGTTACTCAGTTCATCAAGAAAAAACTTATATGCAGATATGGGGTTCCTAGAAAAATCATTACAGATAAAAGGTCCAATTTGAACAACAAAATGGTGAATGAGTTATGTGATGACTTCAAGATCGAGCATCATAATTCCTCACCATATCGACCCAAGCTGAACGGGACCTTTGAAGCTGCCAATAAGAACATCAAGAAAATAATTCAGATAATGGTGAATACATACAAAGATTGGCATGAAATTCTTCCTTTCGTGCTACATGGCTATCAGAATTTTGTACGTATATCAACGAGTGTAACTCCCTTCTCTCTAGTATACAACATGGAGACAGTACTCCTTGTTGAAGTAGAGATTCCATCGCTACGGGTTCTAATGGAAACAAAGCTTGAAGAAACAAATTGGGTTCAGAAACAACTTGATCAACTTAACCTCATTGAATAAAAATGCTTGATAGCTTTGTGCCACGGTCAGTTGTATCAAAAGCGTATGAAGAAGGCATTTGACAAGAAGGTTCATCCCCGAGTGTTCAAAGAAGGAGATTTGTTGCTCAAGAAGATTCTACTACCTCGCCTTGATTCACGTGGTAAATAGACACCCAACTACGAAGACCCGTATATGGTAAAAACGGTATTTTCGGGTGGTGGTCTTATCCTTACAACAATGGATGGGGAAGAACTGCCACATCCGACAAACTCAGATGCAGTCAAAAAATATTATGTATAAAAATCTCTCTAAGTTCGAACCCTAAATGGGAAACTTAGGTAAAAAGGAGAATCACGGTGGATTTAAAACCCTAAAGGGAAATCCAGGCAAAAATTAGGGACATACACACAAAAATTTATCTCAGTGGATTAAAAACCTGAAAGGGCAGTCCAGGAAAAAGTTAGGGATCTTATTCAAAATGAATAGCAAATAGATTACAATTTGAGAACCACGACTACGACCACGAAGAAGAGGGATTGATCCAAACCATTTGACTCATAAGCAAAGGAGATTGGAGCTATCGAAAGGACATTGGAGAAACAGTAGTAGCAATTATTATTTTCACTGCTATTTTTAGTTTTAAAACCTTTTATAATTACCTCTTTAAAGGAAATGAATCTTGTACTCTCGCCTATGCAGAGGCCTATTTATCAATAAAATATTTACTTTTTCAAATCTTTCAATTATGTTTTTTCCTTTTCGGACTTATTTGTGAATACTATGAATATTTCTTGTGAATACTGCGTTGAAATCATTTTGGGGATTTGAAAAATAAAAGCATTGGATAAAACATCTAAAAAGCACTTTGGTTAGAAAAAATTCTGAAGAAAATCCATAGCTACGCCCACGCCTGCAATCATAGCCATATCTGAGCCTACATCCGTAACTACGTCCACGCCCGTGCCTACGGTACAAATATCAAAATCCTGTTGACACCATTCATCTTGTTCAAATCAATTCAAAATACCATGACAACACAACATACAAGATTGGGGAGTCGGTGACATAAATTCAATGGCTTAAAAGGAGAGAATATTAAAACATTTACGACGAACATTTGGTGCATATACAAATGTTTGGGGCATATACAAAACTTAGTGCATATACATTTGGGGCATATACATTTTTTAGCACATATACACTTTGGGGTTTCGTATTAATCTAAGACATCATGCATATACATCATACATGACATTTTCCAAATACATTCTTTTGGTTAAACCATAAACTTTCTTGGGTCTCATCATTGGATCATTTGGTCCACAAAACAAGCAAATACTTTGGTTGAGAATAGACACAACCGGTAAAACTTCAATCTTATCTTTGATATAGCTATCTAATATTTGATTACCAAAACACTATTCAAATATTTATCCTCTAGGTCGTGGTAGGTATGCAAATTTTCAGGATTACGCTATTTATCCTCTAGGTCGTGATATTTATGTAAGACTACCTTTGTGTCGTTTATCCTCTAAGCCATCATAAATGCGCAAGTTTTTCAATCATTTACCCTCTAGGGTGTGGTAGGTGTGCGGATTATCGAGTTTATATTATTCATTCTTTAGGTCGTAATGAATACATAAATCTATCTTCGTGTCATTTATCCTCTAGGTCGTGATAAACGCACAAACTTTTTCAATTATTTATCCTCTAGGTTATGGTAGGTATGCAAACTTTCAAGGTTATATTATTCATCCTCTAGGTCGTGATGAGTACATAAGCCTATCTTCGTGTCATTTATCCTCTAGGTCATAATAAATGCACGGGTTCATCCTTGTATTTTTTACTCTCTAGGTTGTCGTAAACATAATAAAATCCATGATATAACTCATTGTGTCAGTCTTCATGCGGCGATGTGTTATCAAACTTTATTTTATTCATCCCCTAGGTTGTGATGAACAGACAAAATCTATGTCTTAAGCTTACTATATTAGTCTTGAAGCATTAGTAAGTCAATTTTCAAACTTTTATTATTTACCTCCTAGGTTGTGGTAAATACATAAAAAAATATACAATCTCTCTTAGATGTTGATGAGTTATCTGTGTCATCGTATCTAAGTCAAATCAAAACTTTCAGTTCAAACTCGGGTAAGATGATACATCATCATCTATGCCTATTTTTTTCATACTTTTGGGAACGTTGTACCACGTATCCTTATAATCTTGTGGTCAAATTTTGGGGGTCTTCCATTATTTAATAACCCTCTGATTCGAATGTGTGAGACCTACGTATTCTCACACCCTTCAAACGAAGAGTAATTAAATAGGGGCAGCTATCATACCCCAAAATTTCCCTATTGATTTCTGGCCAATATATTAATTTTTAAGGTTATCATTGGCTTTATTATATAAAGTTTAGATTATTGTCAAGTTCATTATGTGCAATGGGGTTTAAGTTTATAAAAATGGGTGTATTGTTTCAAAAATAGACCATCAAAATATAATGTCCCATTAAGATTTCCTTACGATTAAAAAGGGGGAGTATTTGTTATCAAGCCCATTAAGGTTTGTTTAAATAAAAAAAGAGGGGTGTATGATTTTGTTTAAATTTTCGGCCCACTAAGGTTGGGAGTCCGTCTTAATTATTGACTAAATCAACATTCTTTTTAGTAATATCATTACTTTTATTATTATAATTGTTTTTTACTAATTAGTATTTACTAGTATTACTACATCAATATAATTATTATTATTTATCTTATTTTAATTGTTACCAAAAATTATGTTAGTTCATCATTAATATTATTATTTATCAAATGTTTTTACTCTTCTGACTCGTTAACCCAAGTCAAGAAACCCTAATTGTGTTTGTTACAGCAGCGGCCCAAGAAATCCAAGGGAAAGACGATTACTATAGAGATTCAGAAAAGAGGCAAATCAAATTAAGCGAATCAAATCTTTTGTTATCCGAAGTTCTTACAGAATCAGAGTATAACAAATCAAATCTCTAATGTACAACAAATAAAATCCTTGATTTCTAATTGCAACCTTAATTTAAAATCAATCTAAAAAGTAACATCAATCATATAAAACTTCCTAATCTGTTTAATTCCTAAAACTATATAAACCCTGATCCTAAAATTTAAAGGACAACAAATTTTAGAGGGAGAAGATATAATAGAAGAAGAAGAAGAAGAAGCAGGAAGCCGCGAGCCAATCTTCGTGCTTTAGATCTGGGTTTAAATTTCTGAAACCCTAGATCTGTGTTTCAATCCCTCGCCTCTACATCATCTCCGCCGCACCGCATACCTGTCAAACTGAAAAGAAGGAGAATGAGACTAGAAGGGAGAATCAAAAAACCAGAAAGGGACGAATACAAGAAGAATCACTACAGGGGAGGTAAGCTGAATTCACTTAGCTTAAGGTTGAATTTGTTTGAATCTACGATGTGTGTTTAGTTTTGAATTTCTAGATTTCTAAGGGTTAGGGTTCATTAGGGTTCTTGTTTAGGGTTATGGTTCATCAAGTTTAGGGTTAGGGTTCTAACATTTGTGGTTTTTGGGTTTTAGTTTGATTAGGGTTCTTCACGAACCCTTATGGTTCTTAGGGTTCATATGAACCCAGGCGGTGGTTTGTTTTGAAGGTAGTGGCGGCTTGGCGCTGCTATCGGCGTAAGTGATTTCTGACAGGTGGCGCCCAAGGCGGAGGTGATTTCCAGCGACGGAAATCTAGAGAGAAGTTGGAGCTTATCTCTCTAAACTCCAACAAATGTTTTTGTTTTGGTGAAGAGAGAGAGAGAGAGAGAGAGAGAGAGAGAGAGAGAGAGAGAGAGAGAGAGAGTAAGAGAGAGATAGATAGATAGATAGATAGAGAGAGAGAGAGAGAGAGAGAGAGAAAGAGAGAAAGAAGAGAAAAATGGGCCTCAAGCACGAAAACGTATTTTTATAAACACCCCCTGATCTTATATGTCGCCTTTTACCGTGCACCGCTGATCATTGACATTTGATCATCATCAAACAATCTAAAGTGTGCGTTCACCATAACCTACAATACTCGCCCGTACACGGTCCAACGAATCAAATAAAGTTGTTTGGGCCCAGCCTGTTTTGTTAACACCTCATGTATTACTTCGCCAACAACAATTCTTACCCCTTGCACTATTGGGCCAAGTCCAACATCTGGACTTGGGCCCTTACTCCTTGAACCCCCGAATTTTACTACCATGTTCAAAATAATACCCCTTGCATTTTGGGCCCAAATTTAATATCTGAATTTAGGGCCTTACTATTCACACCCCGAGCCTTTTACTAATAAATTGAAAATACACCCACATGCGTAAATTAATTAAAATTATATTTTTTCTTACAATTTCTTTTATTTATCTATTTATTTATTTATTTTCTTATATTTTCATAACTAATATTTTTTTTAATGATAAATTCTAATTTTTACTTTTTTAATTCAAACCTTTTTTATATATACTAACCCATTCAAATATTTTTAATTGCATTAAAATTATTTTTCTTCATGCATAAAAATATTTTTAATATATTTGAAAAAATCTAACCAATAAATCACTAACAGTTTCCATTAACCTAATTCAAACCATATATCTATTTTCAAAAAGGATTATGGAGATGGTTTTCATTAATTATGAACTTCGTATAACAACTCCGCGATTTACAAACCGAGACTTAGTTCAAGGAGAATACGAGATATTTCAATAATCCATAAAAAACACCAACCAACACTGGGAACTACGAATTGGGACTCTGATTCCTCATAAGAGGATACGTAGGCATACGACTAAAATCGTGGCGAGTTCCCCTAATAAAAATTAAAACCCTATTTCCTGAATTGTAAATCTAAACCCTAGTATCCTTGTAAAGAAGGTAGATGAGGGGTTCCTAACACCTTCCCTTCGTCTAAAAATGAGTCAACAACTTAGAACTCTGACTAAATTAGGGTTATCTATTATATTCCCTTCCGTAGGATAAAAATTAATGGTGACGACTCTCATTTTAAAATCGGTTACAACACTAATGTCACTATATGTATTTCTCAACTGTTATTGTATGTGTTTTCATAGTAGTGTGAGTTAGTGTGGCTTTACTCTACTATCATTGTCGTTCTTGCTATTGTCAGAATATGATGGAACATGTTGGTTCCCTTTGTGATATATCCTTCTACACCATATGTGTAACACCCTAAAATTCCAACACGTAATTTATAAAATAAAGTAGAATAATTTTCTCTAAAAATGATGTTACATTTTTTCAAACATACATCTTTCTCAAAAATTATAATATAGCAGCAAAATTCAAAAACATCAATTCAATTTTAATTATCCAAAAATATAAATCACTTCATTTAAATAAATAAATCAAAACTTTTAAAACATAAACAAAAAGATAACTCATCTCAGTGTTACACTATCAGAGCGACACACAAAAATATAAATAACTCAAAAGCAATACCCCATGAAGAAGGCATATATGCCATCCTCCAAACACGATAGCAACTAAGGGTCATCTACCTGAGTATCAGTATCACAGGCGTAAAGAACACCACATAAAACAAACAGGGGGTGAGAATACATTCACATATGTTAACGGTGCATAAAGCAATAAGGATAGATCAACAATATCATTCATCAATCACATAGATCATTCACAATAATAATCAATTAGAAATGTGATTATGTATGCAATGCATTCATTTCCTCTACTGCAATGCATGTGGTACCAAGGTTTTTGGATATCAGAGTAATGTTACTGATTAATCCTATCATTGGTCCCCTCTCTGAACCAGGACTTGTCACAAGTCCCCTCTATGAACATGGATCGAAGTCCCAGACTCATCACTGGTCCCCTCTCTGGACCAAAAACTCGTCACTAAGTTTGTGCACCTATCTCGGATATACCTGATACATGAATGCGACAAACAATACAAATGTAGTACTCGTCTTAACCTCCAACTCCAACACTCGTCTCAGATTCCCCTCTGAACCTTAGACTCACCATCAAACTGAAGTCCCAGACTTGTCACTGATCTCCTATTTAAACTAGTAACTCGTCAATATAAGGCCACAACGAATGACTTCTTTCTGAACCAAGCACCTCGGCAGAATTCCACATGATATAAAAAAACATCGCCAATATAAGGCCCCAACATGGTTTCTCTCTAAACCATACATCTAAAAATAACTCAACAATTTCATTATAATTCAGCATAATAGTTAAATATATAATTTCTCAACAATGCTCATCAATAGGGTAAAAACAACATCAACAACCATCAATATTCTACAAGGTTTACTCGGAACTCAACAAAGCTCCCAATTAAATCTTCCATTTTTTATTCAAAATAAATATTCACAAGGCATACTTTAATGTTAACTCATTTACTCTTCAACTCAACTCTGAGCATATCAGATGACTCAAACTCAAACTCATTTAATTCACACAATTCTAAACATATTAAACTCAATCTAAAACATCAAATAACTCAAAATTCAACCCTCTTGATTCAACTCGACTCTAAAACATATTAAACTCAACTTAAACACATTAAATAACTAAATTAAAGTTATTTATAAATATATTCAATTCCTTAAATTGCTAAAGGGTTTCCCAAAACTTTGGACTTAACTCTAAAATTGTCTATCTTCACAATAGAACCAAAAATTAGACTTATGATAAAAGTTATAAAACTCTTCATTTTAAAAGTTCTTTAAACCCTCTTTCAAACACAATTGATCGTATCTCGATCAGAGTTACAAAACTCCAGTTACGCATGAAACAAGATGTGCCACGCAAAACTAAAATTTGACCACTAAAATTTGACCACGCCTTTGTTATAAAAACCAGAGAACTGCTACTATTTTAGCAGTCCTAGACCCAATATCCCCACTTCAAAATAAAGATTATTGTGTTAGCTTTCTAACCCAAGTGACAATACCTCAAATGGATTTACAAAACTCAAGTTAAGCATGAAACAAGACGATCAATCCCTTTCTATGTTTATCTGCAGTTTTTTTGTTGCATTTTTCTCCCTATTGAACAATATGAGTCAAACATTATAGATTCAACATTTTATCACATCAAACATCACAAATTCAACATTTTATCACATAAACATCACAAATTCAACATTTATACTTTCCCCTTATCATAAGGCTTCAATGTATTTTATCAATTAAACATTTAAACTCTCGCTTTATCATAAGACATCAACATATTTTATCAATTAAACATTTACACTTTCGCCTTATCATAAGGCATCATCATATTTTATCAATTTAATATTTATACTCTCGTCTTATCATAAGGCTACGATATAATTTATCGAATATAATATTTATACTCTCGCTTTATCATAAGGCATAAATACATGTTACCAATTCAAAAGCTACAATCAACAAGGCGCAAAATAGATCATATCATATTAACCGCCTTAGAGAGGTTTTGCAGAAGCCTTCTTCAGCCACAAAATATCATCAAAGAGAAAAATAAAAGGGAATAGGAAGGAGGGTAAGGAACTCTCTCTATCCATATTCTTAAAATACTCATACATGAAAAATCTCCCTACCTCAAATTCGAAAAAACTTAAAGTTTTGGCTATGAAACTCCATTCTTCTACTCTTGCTCTCCTAGAGTTTGCTCTTTTCTCCCTTGCTTCTTTCACAACTTTTTCACATACTGACAAACTCTCCCTATTTTAATTTCTTAAATAAATAAAATCTAATTCTCCTTTATTTTAATTAATTTCTAAAAAATCCCCTCACCTCTCTATAACTCCACCCACCTCCCTAATTACTTTAAAAGTTTATTTTATTGCGTCAAAGCTAATATTCTCATGTTTTCTCTATTAATTAATTAAATATATAATTAAATCTAGTTTACTGTTAAACCACCAATCCTCACTTCTACACTAACCAAAATTCACCAACTTAAATTATTAAACTAAACACACTCCAAAACTCTATAAAAAATAAATATAAAAAATCTGAGTATTACAATATGGGTTTTACGACTTAGGAACCAACGACCTACGAATACACATGAAATAGTTATTGTATGGAAATCATAATTGTCATTATGGTTCATAATTTTGGATGACGTTACTCTTGATAAGATGGTGTATGATCATTGGTTCACACGCAGGCTCATGGAGATTATCTACCATTTGATATGTGTCATCTTTGTATTCCTAACATAGCTAAAAGTATATATAAGGGTAAACCACTTCCTTTGCTATTTTGGCTTCCTCTTATTCTTTCGTTTTTACGCCCCTTGTTGCTCTAATCTTTCATATTTTTATCACCATTGCCAAGCTTTGTGTGAGACTATTCTCCAAATAATGAAGTCTCTCTCTTGGTTTTGGATCATCAACTTCACCAATATTTCATATTTTTATGACACTTTTGGATCTTCTTTCAATAGTACATTTGCACTCTTTAATATTTTGAAATCATACATTATGTCTCATGTTTTCACGACAAAAATTGATATTACGGGCTAGAGGATACAAATTCTGAAATGACATAAATGGTTTCTCTTTGTTCAATTATGTCATATGCATGTATATATTGTATTGATGTGCATTAGTAGGCATGCATATATTCCTAAATGATATTAGGGGCTATATCATATAAGTAAATTAGCTAGCTGTTTTCTTACATTGATAATTTATCACAAAGGCATGCATTATGTCCTATAATAAGAATAAATAGGTAGCCAATTAATCTGGGGTAAAATCACCTTAGGGGTCCTTTAAGTTGTTTTTTTGTAACAACTTGGTCCTTTAGGGTGATTTATACCTCATTTTTTCTCACATTTTGAATATTTAGAAATGTTGATTGTTGTATTTCTAGTTACACTTCATCATTTTCATACCACTCAAAATAATTGTATTCATAATGAGCATCTTTTTCTGTTAAAAAAGGGCAACAATACACACATTTGATAACTTAAAGAACTAAATTGTTACAAATAAAAAACTTAAAGGACCTCCGATATATTTTTGCCTAATCTGGAAACCTACCTACCTCATTGTATGGTTGAATTTTGGTATGGTATTTTGTTCAGTTTGGCAGTGGGGATGTAATTGTAAACACTTTGATGTTAAAGTGGTGACTGCCATAAGTGTGAAGTTTTCTAGGTTAAAATTGTGTACTTGAGATTGATGTCTTTTGGCTTTTATAGTAGGCCCTAGAACCTTCTTCCTATGACACTTATCTTAAAGAACAATTGTCAACAGATCTCATGGCATTATTATCCAACAACCCAAGATGTTTAGGCGACTTTGATGTTATGAATATCTAGGGTGAGAAAACCTCTTGAGCTACTTCTTAACTAATGTATCATAGTTTTGAATGAAGTAACTCTTAATAAGTTGGTGTTTGATCATTGGTTTGCAAGAATGCCCGTGGTGATTATATACCATTTGATATGTGTCATCTTCGTATTCCTGACTCAGTTAAAAGTATATATATATATATATATATATATATATATATATATATATATATATATATATATATATATATATATATATATATATATATGGGTAAAACACTTCCTTTTCACTTTTGACTTACTCTTATTCTTCCGTTCTGATGCTCCTTGTTCCTCTGGTCTTTCATTTTTTATCACCGTTGCCAAACTTTATGTGAGACTATTCTCCAAATCACGAAGTCACTTTGTTGGGTTTGGGTCATCAACTTCACTAATATTTCATATTGTTTATGATGCTTTGGGATCTTCTTTCAACAATACATTTTTAGTCTTTAATATTTTGTTTTTCCTTTATATTATGGTTCCTTTAATGCATGTGGTAGATTCTCCCTCATCCGATAGTGGTACTTAAGTTTTAATAGGAAACTAATCCTTCTAGTTTTGATGATTCTCTTCAATCTCTCCCCTTTTTTGGTCGTTCCAAGGGTTGTTATGCTAAAGCAAGTATTAATCTGCATTGGTTACATGCGAGTGACTATAAAATACGTGTAAGAAAAGGAAAATATTATATTCAATCTTTTCATGTAAAACGAAAGGGTAGGTAAGCAAGTTTCTTTCATTTGAATCATTATTACTCTTTGTGCTGACATGTATCATAGCAAAGACAATAAAGTACCTTGGCCTATGACGGAGTGTAAATTTTGTAATGGTTGTTAGACCTAGTAATGTGAACAATGACTATTTGTGGTCTCTACCCATCTATTTTGGCCATGATTATGTGACTTCTTACGTGATGGTTACAGATGTAGGTGGGCCTTTTGGGGATTGGGATATGAAGGCTCATTCTACATCTAATTGGATTTGTAGTGAGTATGTCATCTTTCCCTATGTATGACATTGTTTTCATATGGATATGGACTTACCTTCTGTTTTTCGTGTTTGAAAAATAAATTTCATGGAAGTTTTATGTGGAGCCCTATCAACTTTCTCTCATTTGTAGGGACTTGATTCATTCTTTTTAACTTGTATGACACATTTCAAGGCACAAGGGTCGGGTGTGTCCTCTTTCACAAGTTCTCCTTGATTTGAGAGTCATCTAGTGATATGAATCTCCAATGGTTGATTTATTTCATACGATCCCCCAAGGTTTGAAGTTTTCAGTGAGTCCCTTAAAATTTTCAAATTTATGTAATGTGATTATAATGAAACTTTTGTCTGAGATGGCCCATAAGGTCGTGTGTGCATGAAAAGAAGAAGATAAAAAATTGTCTTAATAGGTTTGTCATTGCTGAAAAAGTTTTATATCTAATAGATTTGTCGTTGCTGCAAGACAATTTAGTTTGCAACATGATATAAGGTAATGCAGCAACTGCAATGTGCATGTATACTCACTCTTTCACCAAGTATAATTTATTCACCGGAATTTAAATTCAAAGTTGAAGAATATTAAAGTAATATCTTGTTCTTTTAGAAACAACATGAATATGTACTAGAAGATTATTATTAACTCGAAGAAGTGTTTTATTGTCTTTCAAATTTAACTATAAACATGGCATGTTATTGTCAATGATCTAAACATGGATACTCTTGTTTTTGTGCCTATTGTTTCGAATTACCTTCTCTAATAGAAAGGAAAAACTATATTTATACCATAGCAAACTTTTCTTTATTTATGTTCTATTTTTTAAAAAAGAATTTATTTGATATACACTGTGACATTATGACCATTAGATTTTTATAATTATTTGATTTTTATTCTAATCACATTTAAAATAGTACTTATGAATAGTTGTGATACATCAATTTGTACAATTTTTTACACTAACAAAACATGTCATTTAATTTCTTTTTTAATGGTAAATTAACATAAAAAAATACACAACCCTTAATAAAACCAAACTAATACAAACCACTGTGAGGCTATGTAGATAAATGACTAATGCTTTTAAAAACCAACATCAAAAGAATCAGGTTAGATCTCATACCATCAGCTCGACCATTAACAAATTAGAATCTATCAAGAAAACACTAAAAGTTATCCACCATTATCTACCTTTGAATGAAGTCAGACACTTGATCCGTCATTGTTGTAGGCAGAAAATAGAGTTCTGAATTCAGTCAAAGAAAGTATAAGAGTTCACCCTGATCTACTTAGAAATCATTTTCAAGTAAAAAATTCTTCTTATCCATCTCTTTCACAAATTTTGCAATATCATTAAAGATAACATTGTTCCAGACTCTCCAAATTGACCATATTACGGCATGTCAAATCGTAATAAAATCACCTATATATTTGATTTTACCCTCTAAAAACAGGAAAGACTAAAAAACAAGCTTAGGTTCTCTATAGAGTACTACATATCAACCAGAGTCGTCTCAAACTTTTGAGAGCCTTGTGTAAGAAGCTGAAGTTAGCTTAATTTGATTCGTAAAATTTTTTAAGAGACCCTATTTAACCATAGATAAGTGTACGGAGGCCTTTTTTTCAAAGTTTAATCATGAAAAAAATGTGAGACAACGTGTTATATGTCGTCTTGCACACATTCAAAGAAGATTTTAAAGTCAGCCTAATCACTGAAAAATTATATACTACATAGACAATGATAAATCACAAGTGACAAAATGAAAAATGAATTCCACCAAAATCTCATACAAAAAACATAAGATCCTACTAAAATTGGCGATCACCTTCCGATTAGACAAGTTCTCCTTAGAGAAAAATTTGTCTTTTAGAAACTGTCCGGAAAAAAATGATCACTTAAAAGAAATTCAACTATTTTTTTACGATTATAAAATTAATCTTATTTTCATTTTATTTAAACTTTATTACATTTTTGGAGTAATATGGATCTAATCTATTAATGACATTAAATGAAATGGAATTTTTATTCTACCAATGTTGGATGGGACTATCTTCTTCACGTGCAAATGGTTTAAACAATACCCTTTAGTTGAAAATTAAGCAACTTCTAAACATCTTCATTAAAAATATTTTGTAGCCATTAATAACATACACTAATTTTTATAATGGAATCCAATTGCATCACAACTCTTCATATAAACATCAATGACATCTTGTTCCCTTGATTCTCTTAGTTGTATTTCTACATAACACATTAACATAATTTCTCTCATCTCATAGACAACTTAGTATTAAACAAATCAAATAAAATTTTATTTATTGTCACAATCCAACATTAGGAAATTTCATCCAAAGATTGATCAAACCATACGATTGTAGTCTCCCTATATATAATCATCATCTTCCAAAGATTAAATCTCACATCTTCAAAAAATGGCCAAGTTTATTTTCTTATGCTTTTTATTAGCAAACACTCTTCTATGTCATGTTATGGCTACAATTACAAATCAACCTCAAAGTAATGTCCAATCAATTTCATCACCATCTTCAAATGCTCCTTCTCAAAGTCCCTTTAGCCAAAGAGCAAATGAAGTTGAACCCTCTATTGGAAGAAAACTTGGTAAGCACCAATATATATCACCAAGTCCTAGCCCTTTTGAAGGAAGTATTCTTAGTCATGAAAAAACTTCTGTTTTGGATTCTCAAAGTCATTTTCATTTGGTGAAACAACATCATTCATTTGATAAGTCTATAGCTGGTGGAGGTGTTATTCTTGGAGGACTTGCTACAACTTTTTTGGTGGTTGTTTATTGTTATATTAGAGCCACTTCAAAGCACAAGTTAGATACTACTACTACCTAGTGCTCAAAAACTTTTTTTTTTCTTCTTATTTTGTTTGTTATGTATAGTGTGATTTGAATAATTTTTGGTTCACTTTTAGATCAATTATTTGTCGCCATTGATATATTATAAAATAAGAAGTTTTGATTATTTTATGATATATCAAGGGCTACATTGAAAAATCATCTATTGTGAACCAAAGTTCAGTTGGAACATATTCACACAAGTTTTTGTGTTGTATAGAAATATTGTATAAAAAATCTATATTTATGTTGGCCCAGATTTTTAGTGAAGGTAATTATGTAAAAAGTGAATGCATACAAAATGGTATTGGACGAAAAATGAAAGATATGGTTTAAGAGATTTTCTACATTGTTTAAATAATGAAGTACAAACGTTAACAGAGATGATGAATATGCATGTGTTTAGTCAGCCAAATCCAGTGATGAATAAATGCGTGGAGGGTGAAGACAAGGGCCTTAGCCATGCGAATCTATGCTCCACTTTGAGTAAACTGTGTCTGTGGGAGAAGAAGTTGTATCATGAATTCTCTTGTGAAAGCTCTCAATTTCTTAAGTTTGTGTTGCAAATAATTACAGTGACAATTTATTATTCAAGCAATAGAATCCAGGAACAATAACTCTATTCTCATATTGATTTTAGAACCTTAAAGAAAATATTCAAGTGAACATGGCGGCAATGATAGAGTAAGGATTATGATTAATTAGAAGTAGAATTTATATTATTGTTATTTAATTTGTAATACTTTTTAGAATGTTCTTAGGACCTTAAAATATTATTGAGGTGGGCTTTAATTAATTATTGGGTCTTTAGTTACTATCCAGTACTACTATTATATATGTACTCATTGAGAGACGGCAAAATTATCAAATGAATGAAAAAAATTTATTTCCTTAGTTTATCTTCTTAATTCTTAGGTTTCTCTAAGTTTGTTAGAGTTTCCAAATTAGCATCCTAACAATTTATCTTTGAGTTTACTTTTCCAATCCTTAGGGATGCTCTCTCACTACAGTGAAAAATCATAATTGTTATAGAATTTAGAGATATATCTCTGAGCGTGTTTTTTATACACATGTTTTAGCATTTCATAATTTAAAATCTCCTATTTTGTCTATAAAATTTGTTCAAAAATGCATATCTGGAATCCAAAGATGCACTTCTGTAAAAATCTACAGTAATTGATTCTTTCATCAAAACACTAAATTTACTCGTCAGATGCAAAGTGAAGGGTGGAGTGGGTAAGATAAATTCTAAACTCTACAAAATTGATTCTTTGGTGAAACACTAAAACACTAAATTCTTTGATTCTTTGGCATCCATGTGTTATGTCCTCACGTGATGCATCATACTGAAATGATATGGTTGCTTCATGAATGAGTTCTCTTTCATTAGGTGTCATGATATGCACTCCCAAGACATTGCTGTAGATTTTTATGAAAGTGTATCTTCAGATTTCGGAGATGCATCTCTAGACATATAAACAAAGTACTTTGCATATATATGACCAAAATGTTGATTAATAATTTTTTTATAAGTGCTAGTAGATATGACAACACTGCACTAGCAAGTGGAGTCAGACCATAATTTTTTGAATGATCGTTGTTTCATACGAAAATCAAAATTGTTGGGGTAGATTTTTGATGTGGTGGTGCGTGAGTGAATGAAAAGGAGTAGAGTGAATTATACATAGAATCATACCTTTTTACTGCTGGTGTGAAAAACAATATCAAGAATAGAGTATAATAGGTTTCTTGATTTCCAAGAAACCCCCATGGGCAAGAGAGGGAAGCAAGAAGAACAAAATGAAATTGGTTATCAACTGATATTCTTTACTTTCTTTTTGAAACAAGATTACAAGTGTTACAGAATAACAAATAACCATCTCATCTAATTAGGATTTTCCTTGTGCAATGATGAGAGACTGGTATGCTATTTATAAAAAAACTAACATACCAAACTAATGGGCTTTTATACACAGACTCATTACAAGTTAACTTAGGGAACAAGGTAACTTAAAAAATTGAGCATAACAAACAAGTCCAATTCTACATGCTAACAAACATAGGAAATATCGACTAATACATGTTAGAACAACTTCGACTACAACATATACTATTTCAACATCAACATGCAAACAAGCTTCGACCTCATACTTAATTCTTGTCAGACTATAAGTTATCCCTTCGACCATACTAGAGTTCGATCTAATATCTCACAAATCTCTACCTTGGAATAGACTCTATAACATCAAGAAAATAAGCTAGCTTTCTTCATGCAGCTTTATCAATTGCATATAGTAGAAAAACTTGCAACTTGGCACAGTCTTGATGATCATATTAGTAGTATTATGATTTGTCGAAACCTTCAGCACTTGGACTTCTCCATGCTCGATTATCCCTCTGATGAAATGCAGCCTCACATCGATGTGCTTGATTTTCTCATGATAGGCTGAATTCTTTAACAGGTGTATTGCACTTTGACTAACACATTTAGTAGTGATAAATCGACCTTAAAGTTTTAGATCCTTAGTAAAACCTTCAAGCCACAATTCTTCTTTCACCGCTTCAGTGAGGGTAATATATTCTGCTCCAGTGGTAGATAAGGAGACAACCTTTTAAAGTGTCGCTTTCCAACTAATTGGTGTGTCAAACATAGTGAACACATATCCAGAAATATATTTTAGGGAATCAATACAATCTACATAATCAGAGTTAACATATCATTCGATTAGTGTTTTACTATCTTCAACACAAGCTCCACCATAGATTAGGACTCAGTTCGGAGACCCATTTATGTACCTTAGAATCCACTTAAATGCTTGCCAATGATCCTTTCTTAGATTCATCATGTACCTACTTACAAGACTTACTGCATATGTTATGTTGGGTCTAGTACATACCATAGCATACATCAAAGAACCTACTATGTTAGCATGTGGGATGCTATTCATATAAAGCTCTTTCGACCTTAATACTAGGACATTGGTCTATACTTAACTTGAATTGAGAGTTTTTTGGTGTCACAACAAGCTTTGAATTTGACATACCAAACTTGTTGAGAATCTTTCGTAGGTATGCCTCTTGAGATAAGCATAATTTCGATTGCTTTATATCTCTTCGTACGTCAATTTAAAGAATCCTAGAAGCAGCTCCCAGATCCTTCATGTCGAACTCCTTATTGAGTTCAACCTTCACCTTTATTACATCCTCGGCGTTGTTTCTTACCATGAGAATACACTACTACAAAAGATGTAAACAACAAAGCCATGATCACCATTGCTCTTCACTACATCGTGGTGACATTTCTAAACTAAGGCACTCCCATATTATATTTGTTTTTTAGTTAAAAATTATTTATATATAACAACGGTTGTTAAGCCAAATGTGGTAAAACTATCAAGCTTTCATGGGTTCGAACCTCAACGTTATCATATATATTATTCCTTTAATCTTAAGGCGTGCCTTTTCTTTTTTATTTATTTATAAATAAAAAATTTAAAGGGATATGACTACGGTTGGTATGTTCCACTGTTGCGATATATTTATAATAAATAAATACTTATCAATATAGTTGTTAGAGTTAAACGTTGTGAAATATTTTACCCTTATATTTGCGAATTAACTCTCACTTATTAACAGTAGCGTTGCTTCCTTCACAGTGAAAACCTAGCACTCATTTTTTCTCTTCTTCTTCGCCATTAGCCGTGAATCTTGTGCTTTATATGTTAAGGTATTCTTCTTCGTCTATTTTCTTGTTAGATAGTTCTCCATTATCTCGTTTGTTGCATTTTTTTTTATTGTTCTCAGTCTTCACTACCTTAACAAAGACCATACTTTGGCTATGGTATATATTGTTTGTGTAGCTATGGAAAAAGTACAAGAAGCATGGGGCTATGATAGAAACTTCATCCACCTTGTACTTCTTCTTCATAGCTTCATAAACAAGATGATTTGCATACCCCGTTGACAAATAAGTTTGCGGTTCCACATGTTGATAACTTACATGGTTATTGTAGGACTCAACAAGAACAAAACATATTAGTAAATGAAGAAACAACAACCGCAACAAACTTCATCTAGTTTGAGATACAATAAAAAGAAATTTAAGTATGAAGTTGTTGTGTAAACTTCTTCCTCTTTAAAGTTCTTCCTCATTGCTTCATAAACTATATGAACTTCATAATTGATTCTTGTTCCACGATTAGTTTTAATAAAAGGTGCGTCCTAGAAATTTATAATATATCTTTTTCATTGCTCACAAATTTATAGTATTTGGTTATGTTGTATGATATTGTTTGAGTTTATTATATTATATGTAGATTTTTTGTTTCACTAACCCTCGCTTAAAATACATTCATTTAAATTGAAATAGATACTTATAATCTGAAAATTAAGTTGTATTTGAAAACCAACTTATATCAATTATTATTTCCGAATTGCATGCGTCTCATCGTTCATTTCATGTTCTTTTACATATAGGTTATGATATAATAACTTGGATCCTTAGATGCATTGTTGTCTTCGATTATAGTTAAATTTCATTAACTACAATTTATTAGATAATTTGCCTCATCATCAACACTAATGATCATAAAAATTACAATTATAAAAATTACGATTATAAGTGATGATGATAAGGTAGACTATCTAATGTCTTGTTGTTATGGAAATTTAACTATAATCTAAGATAACGATGTATCAAAGGAGTTAGACGAATAAACCATAATATATATGTAAAAGAGCATGAAGTGCATGATGAGATGCATGCAATAAAAAAACAATGGTTTATTTAAGTTGGTTTTCAAGAATAGCTTAATTTTCCGATTATAAACTTCTTCATCAATTTGAAAGCTTGTATTTTTTTAGTGAGGTGTATGGAAAACAAGCAATCTATATATTATATAATAAACTATGGGTACTTTTCACAACGGTTATCTATTGTAACCGTGATCAAAGGTCACTTATGTTTTACATAATTTGCTTCTGATGGGTTTCTAACCCAGTACCTAAGTGTATGTATCACGATTGTTTATAAGTATAACTGTTGTGATAAGTGGCGCATGTCCTGCCTTTCAATAACGGTTTCCATACCGTGGTAGAAATAGCGAACTTATAACCACACCTTACTTAAAAACGGTATGACACGCGTGATGGTACCCCTTTTCAAACCATTGTGAAAGGGGTTTTTCATAGTAGTGGTATCATCCACATAAAGCAACAAAATAACAACTGAATTTCCAAGTAGAAATCCTAAGTAAGCATAGTGGTTGAACTGACTTCTAATAAAACCTATGTGTGTCGTGAACTTGTCGAATCTCCTATTCCACTTTATGCATACCCTTTAGGTTGCCTCATCAGAATTATTTCATCTAGATCTCCATACAAGAAAGCAGTTTTCACATCCATTTGTTCTAGTTCTAGGTTGAAATGTGCCACCATGGTGAGTAAAATTCGAATAGACATGTGCTTCACAACGGGAGAAAACACACCATTGAAGTTGACACCTTCTTTCTGAGTGAAACTCCTTACGACCAATATTTCCTTGTATCTCTTCGGTGTAACTCTTTTGATTCCTTTATTAACTTTGAAAGTCAACTTACAAATGACTAACCTGGCTCCAACAGGTTTCTTGATCAGTTCTCAAGTGTGATCATCATGAAGGGATTTCATCTCATCATCCATGACCTTCATCCATTCAGTCTTATTTTAACTCCTTATAACTTCCTTATAGTCTCTAGGTTCTTCATCTAGAACCTCATTTGCAGAGATTAAGGCATAAGATATGAGATTTGCATACCCAAGTCTATGAGGTGGATTGATGACTCTTCTCGGATATCTCTTGCCAACAGGTAGTCATCAATAATTTCATCAAATTCCTCAGTATCTTCATCATTTTATGCTTCTTCTTAGACCTGATCTGGGATATGCAATTCAACATCGACATGGTCCACCTCAACAAGAATCTCTTCATGTTCCAGCTCTTCTTCGGATATCTCTGCACTTTGACCAACGTCATTAGTTTTCTTGAAAGCCATCTCAACTTTATTTAAAACTACATCTCGATTGTTGATACACCTCCTATAACATGGCTCTAGACGTTATAGCCTATAAGCTTTGACTCCTTTAGTGTATCCCACAAACATGTATCTCAGAGCTCTAGATTCGACCTTGTCTTGCCTGATGTGAGCATAGACTATGCATCCAAATACTCAAAGTTTGTCGAGATCTGGTTGATGTCTCGACCAAACTTTTTCAGGTGTCTTCATATCTAACGCATTTGAAGGATATATGTTTATCAGATACACCATCCGGACACATTTATAAGCAACAAAAATAGTTTTCACAGTTATTAAGAATTTCAATCAAGTGTAGTTAACTTTTTAGATTTTGGTGAAAACATTTATTAAATTTACTATAATGTCCTCTTTATTAAATTTAATGAAATGTGGGGAAAATAAAATAAAAGGGTATATTAGGTATTACAACATTATATTATTTAGTAATAATTGATTTTTGTTTATAATAGTGACCAAGAATTAAAGAATTTTTGTTGCTTATAAATGTGTCTGGAGGGTGTATGCTACTATCGACACAACCTCTTCCCAAAACACCTTCTTTAATCCAGCATTAGTCAACATGCATCTAACTCTTTCCAAAATGATTCGATTAAACCTTTCGGCCAAACCATTTTGTTGGGGAGTACCTGCAGTAATTTTGTGCCTTGTAATACCAGAGGCTACACAAAAACATTTGAATGCCTCATTGCAAAATTCAAGGCCATTGTCGGTTCTCAACCTCTTGACCCTTTTGCCAGTCTAACTTTCGACTAGAGTCTTCCAACTTTTGAAATTCTCAAAAGTTTCATCCTTAGTCTTCTTGATGAATACCCACAACTTTCTAAAACAATCATCAACTATGGATAGAAAATACCTTGCTTTTGAATGTGATAGACATCTTGCAAGCCCCTAAAGATCAGCATGAATATTATCAAGAGATTGATGTGTTCTTTGTTTTCCTTTATTAAACTTCACTCTGTAAGATTTTCCAAGTACACAGGGTTCACAAAACTTCAGCTTTTCGACTTTGTCTACACCAAGAATATTTTGTTTCCCCAATTCGATTAGACCCCTTTCACTAACATGGCCCAATCTTATGTACTAAATTTATGTCTTCGACAAAGGTTTCATGGATGCAACATCTATAAAACCACTTATAACTTTATCCTTAAGTGTATAGAAGCCTTGTTTCTTCATGCCTCTCAAGATATCCTTCGACTCCTTCATGACTCTCAGGATACATGTTTCTCTCCTTGGAAAACATATCCTTTCTTATTGAGTTCACCAAGAGAAATCAAATTTCTCTTCAAATCAGGTACATACCTGACTCCAATCTACAATCTTATTTACTCATCATGGAGCTTGAATCTTACAAATCCAACACGTACAATCTTGCAAGCTTTGTTGTTTCCCAAAAATATAGATTCCCCATCTTGATCACATATTTCCTCAAACAAGTATTTGTTTGGAGTCATGTGTCAAGTGCAACCGGAATCCATAATCCACTCTTTACTTGAGTCGCCGCTTGAAACCACAAGAACATCAGATGAGTCTAAATCATCTGGAACAATGGATATGTTTCCATTATCTTTACCTCCATGGTCTTTCATCTGTTCAGGACACCCCTTTCTTGTATAACCTTCCTTCTTACGGAGATAAAATCAAGTACCAGATGCATCACCACTATAAGAATTCTGCTGACTTTTACCCTTCTTCTTGTCAAACTTGCCATCTTTCTTTGTGAATCTCGCCTTAATCGACAAACCTTCACCAGTCGAAGATGGCTTGTGCTCTTTTAGTTTGTTCAAATCCTTAGAGTACAAGACTGATTGAACTTCTTCAAAGATCAGTGACTCTCGTCCATACAAGAGAGTTTATTTGAAGTGAGCATGTGTTCTAGGCAAAGCACACAACAGTAACATCGCTTGATCATCATCCTCAATTTTCACACCGATATTTTCAAGATCAAGAATTAGCTTATTGAACATATCCAACGCTCAGACAGTACTTGGCCTTCACTAATCTTGAATGAATACAGAGCTTGCTTTAGGTAAAGGCGATTGACCAATAATTTGGTCATGTACAAACTTTTGAATTTCTCCCATAGACTTGACGTTATCGTCTCCTTCGAAACATGAAGAAGAACCTTATCACAAAGACTCAATAAGATGGTGCAGTAAGCTTTCTCTACCATAGCCATTATTTATTTATCCTTTAATGCAATGTACATGGTTGTGGCTCCCTTCAACGCTTCTAAACAACCATGCTGAACCGGTAGAACTTTTATATTCAATCGCCACAGACTGAAACCGTTCACTCCGGTGAACTTTTCAATCTCATAATTTGTTAAGAGAATTTTCTCCATGCTCACCACTCCAATTTGCTGTGAAAAATGATACCAAGAACGAAGTATAACATGTTTCTTAATTGGCAAGAAACCCTCAAGGGTGAGAAAGAGGGAAGCAAGAAGAACGTAATAAAATTGCTTATAAACTGTTATTCTTTACTTTATTTTTGAAACAATATTACAAGTGTTACAGAATAACAAATAATGCTCCCACCATAATTAGGACTTGCATTGTGCAATAATGAAATACTAGTATGCTATTTATAAGAAAACTAACATACTAAACTAATGGGCTTTACACACAGACCCATTAGAATATAACTTAGGGACAAGCTACTTAAATAATTGGGCATAACAAACAGACCCAATTCGATATGCTAACAGACCTAGAAAAGATCGACTAATGCATGTTAGACCAAGTTCGACTACAACACACACTATTTCATTAGCAGCATGCGAACAAGCTCTAACATTATGCTTAATTCATGTAGGACTAGAAGCTACCCCTTCGATAATACTGAGTTCGATACTATCTCACAATTGCACATGTGATGACTTATATACCATGAGCGGCAATTGGACATGTTTTGCATTAGGCATGTGGTCAACCAAGAATAGTAGCCCCTAAGGCTTGTCATGGTGAGATGTATGAAAAGTCTCCCAAGAAAATGGGCCACGCTCTTTGTATCAGGATCCTTGTGTTGAGAAGTGGAAGAGATTTATGGAACATATGCAGTAAATGCTAGTTTCTTCATTGAAACGTTTTGCAGGATTTTCTTACATGTGGCCCTAGGTTTGTAGGTTATGGTGTGGTGCTTTCCCCTAGGACACTTAAGTGTCATTACATTTTCGAGACAAAATATGGACATTGATTTTCCTCTTCCTATTTCATTAGGTTAATGCCTATGGTGATTTTTTTTGAAAAATCCTCCTGTAAAAAAATGTTTGAATTTTCCCGTTGCTTTATGAAGATTCCCCTATATTGTCCCCTCAAGCAACTAAATCATCAAAAATCATGCCATGACATGGGGATTTTTTTTGAAAATTGCCAACTTGGAAGTGCTAAAATATGTATTAATCCTTAAAAATTACATGACATTTAATAGGTTATTGATGGGTAAATCTCTTGAAGGGCTAAACTAGGAGAATTTTCAAATGGTAGGGGAAAATTCAAAAAATTTTACAGGGGCATTTTTAAGAAATCACTAATTTAGAAGGGGGGAAATTGGTATTAATCCCATTTTATTTTACTTTTGATTATTGATCTATATCTCCTGTTCTCCTATATAAAGATCATTCTTGATTTTCAACCGATTTTCGCTTCTTCCTAGTTTTGAAAATAATTTCTTTTTTTGCAAACCCTTTCATCTTCTTTGAGCTCTGGAATTTTTTTTATTTCTCCATTTCTCCTGTTTTTCTTTGTTATGCGTTTCTGGTTCATTGTCTTTTTCATGTTCAACTTGCTTTTCATTGTTCCTTCACTTTGTATTTTATTCGGGTACAACTTCTAGCCCATTTATCTTTCATTTTTCTGCTTTGTTCTATTGTCTTTACTATGGCTAACATAGAAAATGTTCTTGAAAACAATATGAATGAACTTGATGGTAGAGATTCTTCATTATCTTAATATGAAAACTCGAATGTTATAAATGTTTTCCCTTTAGAGGTTAACCGACCCAACCCCAATCTCGTTGTACTTAGTGATATTTTTGGGACTGGTGAAAAGTTTTATAGAGTGTGGCGATGGACCCCTCAGTGCCTCTACTAAGGGAAGTACTGAATTATCTTCTAAAGAAGTTGGAGAGATGAACTCCAATAGTCTTGATATGATGGGTGTGTTCATTCATTTTTCCTCATTTATCAGGTCTCATACATATTCAAATGCTATTATATCGGCTTAAAATGAGTGGCGGGCTCGGTAGCGCCTCGAACTACTTTCAAGAATACCGACAGATCCCACAAATCAACACATGTATTTTCAACGTGTTTTATCCTCACTTACACGCTTTTTGACCAGCTTCCCAAAAGTTCACCCATCCAAGTACTAGGGTTGGGATTGACTAACTTTATATAGGGAAAGGCATGGTGCCTTTAGTGCATTTTGGGTGTTTTATATGAAAAATAAATAAAATAAGAACAATAATTAGGATGAGAGAGAGAGAGAGAGGAATATTAGAGAGAGATAGATAGAAAGGAATAATGCATTTCTCTCCCTAAATTTAGCCAATCCTAACCCCAAATACTACTTCAAGTCAAGCATGCTTAACTATGGAGTTCTTATTTGTTAGACTACTAAAAAGAAGATGCACCTTGTTGGTATAGGTAGTACCAATCAATACCTATAAGAATTCCTTCAACAATGTAGTCCCATACATGCACAACCTCAGGATCCCTCTCATTCTGATGTGAATTATGTTTTTGCTTAGAAGCTACCACGAGTCGCTCATTGCCATGCCTCATGCATCGACAACCACTCGTCACCCTCTTTAGTCTCGGGTGTTACATGCCCACCAACTTCTACTTGGTTTGTCCCCGATCCATATCATATTGGAATATGTATGATATGATACCATTTGTAACTCCCCGTACTGCTTTCAGAATTACCGACTGATCTCACAAACCAACATGTGTCTTTTCAGCATGTTTTATCCTCACTTACATGCTTTCTAAGAAACTTTCCAGAAGATCACTCATCCAAATACTACTCCAAATAAATCACGCTTAACTATGGAGTTCTTATTTGTTAGGCTACCAAAAAGGAGATTCATTTTATTGGTATAGGCAGTACCAATAAATCCTTATAAGCCTTCCTTCAACCATGCAGTCCCATACCTATACAGCCTCATATGATCCCTCTCATTTCAATGTGAATTTGGTTTTTTCTTAGAAGCTGCCATGAGCTGCTCATTGTCATGCCTCATTAACTGACAACGGCTCCCCACCCTTGTTGTCCTAGAGTGTTACCGGCTCACTATTTCACTAACACCTTTAGGGTGGCACTACGCCAAAAACTGCTTTTGCCAGCGCCTCTACTAAAGCGCTTATTGAAAAAGCGCTGCCATAGCCTTCACAAAAAACAAAATTAAAAAAAAGGGAAACCTACGAAGGCGCTTTTTTAAAAGCGCTGGCATAGGTGGGGGATACGAAAGCGCTTATTGAAAAAGCGCTGCCATAGCCTTCACAAAAAACAAAATTAAAAAAAAGGGAAACCTACGAAGGCGCTTTTTTAAAAGCGCTGGCATAGGTGGGGGATACGAAAGCGCTTTTTTAAAAGCGCTGGCATAGGTGGGGGATATGAAGGCGCTTTTTAACAAGCGCTGGCATAGGTGGGGGATACGAAAGCGCTTTTATAAAAGCGCTGGCATAGGTGGGGGATATGAAGGCGCTTTTTAAAAAGCGCTGGCATAGGGGGGGGGATACGAAAGCGCTTGTTTAAAAGCGCTGGCATAGGTTAGTTAAATAATTTCTAAACCCCTAAATTTACAATCAGATTTCTAAACCCAGCTGATACAAAAAACGAAACCCAGTTGTTCATCTTCTTCTCCATTCGTCTGCTCCTATTCAAGCTCTCTTCATCCTTCGTCGTCCTCACTTTCATAACAACCTTTGAACCTTCGTCGACCCTTCCCATCCACTGTTCATCCCTTCGTCGACCCTTCCCATCCACTGTTCATCCCTTCGTCGTCCTCTCACCATTACCCCCCGCCTCGCATCAACGACACAATCACCAACACCAGCAGCCTCCTCCGTTGTAACTCCAAACGCCTAGCACCATCACCTTCGAATCTTCGGCCCACGACTAATTCAAATTTTCAATCCAAGTAAGTGTTCCTATCATTAAAGCCTGTGCTTCTGTAATTGTTGTTTTTGGTGTACATCGTGACTAGAGTGTTTGATTCTACTGTAATTTTGATTCAGGTGTAATTTGCATCCAAAAAACCCATCAAACTGTAATTTACATTCAGGTGTTGTTTCTTTCCCATTCAATTTCATCTCAACATTGATTCATCATCACCCACTCTAACTACTTTACTTTATTACATTAATTAGGGTTTCGTTCTCAAAGTTTCTTGTTATTACAAAACCCTTCAACAGTTAGCAAGAACGAAACCCAAGGGATTTTGAAGGTTGGCTGTTACTTGTTAGAGGAAAGATCTAAAAGTTCATTTCACTTTTTCCATTTCTTTGGTTTGAGGTAAGAATTCTTACTCATTTTTCTTAGTTTTAGATATTGCATATTAACTGTTTGTGAAATGTTCTACATGATTGTTCCTAATTAAGGGTATGTTAGAGGGTTAGGAAAATGAAGTTGGATTTACGGGTCCTAATTTTAGGTGTATACTAGCTTAAAATTCACAAGTACTTAAGTTGTTGGTGTTCATTTGTGTTTTTCCCTCTTTTAGATGATTTGTGTGTGATTAATCGTTAATAGACATTCATATATTGTCAGTCATCGATAGTAAAAATGTCAAAGGCAACACTTAGTACGGATCCGGTAAAAAAAGTCTGGGAAGAACGATGTTGGAATTTGGTATTTATATTGTAATAGATTGTAGAACAGATAAAAGGAGTCGGATAGTAGTGTTACGTTATCGAAACTGAATAAAAGATGCACCTATCAACTGTGAGATTTGTGCAAAGAAGAGAAGAAATATTTTCAAACTTTATGGACTGTACTAAGAGGGTGTGATTTATGCTTGGAGATACTTCAAGTGGGATTATAAATTTCTAATCCTATCTACACTGTAGACAAAAGAATTAATCACACAAAGGAAATTATAACATTACTACTAAAAAAGTTATAGCTAAGAAAATGTTTTAATAGGCTTGTATATTTTGCATATAAGTCTTACTGAGATTTTTATCTCATTAGTTTAAGTTTATATTTCAGCTTAAGTGCTTAACAGGACAGATAGATTACATATAGATTACATGTGGTTTTCACAGAATGATGCTCCATAAATTTTTCCATGATCCCTTACCTACAAAGATAGTATCGTCTATAAATTGTAGAATTTCATAATTAACATTTTAATTAACTTTAAATACCATAAATTCTCCAATGTTAACAACATTACAAACCGGTCCTGTTGAACCTTAAGCTACGATCCAGAATAAAAAATGTGATAGTGGATCACATTGATTGAAATAGTAGTAGTTGAAAACTTTATAACTCCTACAACCATTACTTATAAGATTTCTGATAAATATACGATGACTCTCTTACTTTGTGTATTTTGTGTGTTGCTCTTGACGTGGCATGGATGGTGATGATTCAACCAATAGAATAATATAATCTAGAAGAGATACTATGAACATAACACAATATTTCACAGGGAGAAAGAATTATCTGCTGTTAAGATAAATCAGCCCACGTCTGAGTTTAGAAGGTTCAACTCTTTGAGAATATGATATAGAACAGGAAACGCTGTTATTCCTAAGTACCCTGCTAAGATTAAAAGTGTTTTGATTTGGATGACCTAATCCTAGGTGTCATAGAGAATAAGATCTAGGTGACAACCTGTCGGAAATACTAGTATTAGGAGTAAACTAAGAAATAAAAGCATTAGTATGTGGATCTATACTTGGTCATGAGATCTGGAGTTTAATGTTGGAGAACTCATAAAGACCACTAAAGCATACTGATCATTGTAGGAGAAGAACATTAATGACTTGAAATTTAACAATACATTGATTAGGATAAAACATAGTAATGTGAATTATCCATTGCAAACTTTCTAACACAATCCAATTTTTTTTGTAACAAAATGGTCATAAAGTAATTCATCTAAAATTAGAGGTAAATGTCGTGTTACAAGAAAAGAGAAATGAGAGGAACCAAATAAAAGATTGGGCAAAACTTGCCCATTGACAATATAGGTATGCGTAAGCCCTTTGAAAGGTAGATGATGGTGAATATTTTTGAAGCTATTGATGGCATGGTACAAGACTATTGAGTTAGGGAACCATCTGGGATTGGGCAGGGAAGGAATGTTAATGAGTATAATACTAGGTGAGGGATAAGATGAGGATAAGAGGGATAGAGATAAACCTAATGATGAGTTTCATATGATTGTCTAGGTTGTAAATTTGGAAATCTATAAGGAGAAATGATTAGATGCAGTGGAATTAACATAAGGGGATCATTGAGATGTGAAATCTTATCCTACACGCAATATTAAGGAAAATCATATAGACCATAATTAGAGTTTACGCTAGAATTTACATATAACATAAACAAGTAAATGTAAAATTTAATTCAAAATGACAATAAGTGAGTACTTAAAAATTTGTGACAGGCTTTGTTTAGTAACATTTGGATGAAAAGGAATGCCAAGAACATCTGTTTATGCATTGTCCTCTAACACAGCAGGTTTGCTTCTCATCCCCACTTGGAATCCATCTTTAGACCTACTAACATTGTCCTAACATTTTAATGAAACTCTTTGATTTATCATTCATTTCATGGTTACAATTGTTTCCATGTACACGACTTCTTGTAACATTTTCTTGTTTTTTACAGAATAAAAGTCAAAGCATTTCATTGCTAATATGAGTAATACAACAAAAACATCTAATGAAAGTTACTGCAAGGAATATAATAGAGTTTGAGTAACACCATTAGCTTTTAACCTAGCAAATACAATCTTATAGTTGTCAATCTAATATTTTCTCAGACTCATGCTTTGTTTTCCAAATATATTATTGATTTTGAACAACAGTAGCAATTTAACATCACAGCAATATCAATGAAGACAGCCAAACAAGGAATGGTTTGATAGAACAAAACTACATAAACAAACGGCCATTGGACAGTTAAGAAAAAACACATGTTGTAGCCTCATTAAGGTCTAACTTTCATAACCCCTGATTATTACAAAACATCTTTCATACTTTAAGGCTTGAACTTCCTGTATGGTCTGCCGTTATCTTCATCTTGCATATGCTGTAATCATAAATTAAAAAAGTCATGTCTAGGTGCAAAGAAAATCAAGATGAATTGAAAACTATAGAGCGTCATTTAACAATTAACAATACATTGCTTTTAAAATTTGATTTGAACCTAACTAAGACTTGACAAAGCTAACTTGTAAGATAAGGACTGAATATAATTGTTTGAAATCCGACTTCACTATTGTTTGAATATAATTGTTATTACCTGTATCCAAGACTGAATCACTAGTATCCGACTTCACTAGTTAGTAATTAGTGATGAGTTGTTTAGCACATGCTTAAGGTGAGGCAAGAATAACTATGAATTTGATTACCTGATATGTTGAATTTCTTTACAGGTAATTAATTATTATTTTGCTATAGTTGCGTGACTAATTAGTTGCTATAGTCAAACCATGGATAAAAAATGGATGACTGCCAATCGATTGTCGAAAGAGTATGAGGATGGGGTATCAGAATTCGTTAAGTTTGCCGTTGCGCACGCCAGAGAACCCAATGGAATGATATGTCCTTGCTTGAGATGCTGTTATGGGAGACGGGTTGACGCGGTTCAGTTGGAATCGCATTTACTGATGCATGGAATTGATAGAAGTTATGCATGTTGGAATTTGCATGGTGAGAAAAGTAGCGGGAATGTTGAATCGAGTTATAATACGACGTATGCTTCAAATGAGGATTTCACAGACGCATACGATTATGATCGAGTCGAAGAGATTGCAGAAGCGCTTGAAGAAGATCTTGAGGATTGTCCCAAAATGTTCGAGAGGTTGGTAAGCGATGCAGAGAAACCGTTGTATGATGGTTGTACAAAATTCACAAGATTGTCTGCGGTGTTAAAGTTGTACAACTTAAAGGCGGACAACGGATGGTCGGATAAAAGTTTCACACAGTTATTAGCCCTCGTGAAAGAAATGCTACCAGAGGATAATGTTCTTCCCAATCGAACGTATGAGGCAAAAAAGATGTTGTCCTCTATTGGCATGAGCTATGAAAAGATACATGCATGTCCAAAAGATTGCGTTTTATTTCGAAACGAGTACGCAATGTTAAATGAGTGTCCTAAATGCGGTGCCCCTCGATATAAGGAAAAGTTGTCTCCGGAAAAGGTGTTATGGTATTTTCCTATAATTCCGAGATTTAGGCGCATGTATCGTAGTGAGACCGATTCAAGACACTTGACTTGGCATGCAGATGAAAGAATTATTGATGGGAAGTTGCGACATCCGGCAGACTCACCACAGTGGACGAAAGTTGATATTGATTATCCTGAATTTGGAAAAGAAGCAAGAAATCTTCGCTTGTCGTTGTCTACTGATGGAATGAACCCGCATGGTATTCAAAGTATCTCGCATAGCACCTGGCCTGTGATTCTTATGATATATAACCTACCTCCGTGGCTATGTATGAAGCGTAAGTACATGATGCTATCTATGTTAATTTCTGGGCCCAAACAACCAGGGAATGACATAGACGTGTACTTGGCACCCTTAGTCGAAGATTTGAAGTTTTTGTGGGAGACCGGTGTGGAGGTTTACGATGGGTATAGGAAAGAAAGTTTCAACTTGAGGGCGATGTTGTTTGGAATAATTAATGATTTTCCGGCGTACGGAAATCTATCAGGGTACAGCATTAAGGGTCAAAAAGCGTGTCCTGTTTGTGAAGATGAAACCGATACGATGCGATTGAACTTTTGTCAGAAGAATGTTTTTCTCGGTCATCGTAGATTCTTAAATTCTAATCATCACTATCGTGGGTGGAGAAAGGCATTCAATGGAGAGGCAGAACACGGTAGAGCTCCACATATGTTGACAGGTGATCAGATTTTTGAAAAAGTGAAAGATGTGAGTACTGAGTTTGGCAAGCCTTTTGCACATAGACTTGTCACGAGTGGGTGGAAGAAGAGGTCGATTTTTTTTGAACTTCCATATTGGAAGTCGTTGTACGTAAGACATTTCCTCGATGTTATGCATATTGAAAAAAATGTATTTGATAGTGTTATTGGTACGTTACTCAATATACAAGGAAAGTCTAAGGATGGCATTAACATAAGGAAGGACATGTTAAACATGGGAATTAGAACTGAATTGGCACCCGTGACGAAAGGAAGACGCACATATCTACCACCTGCTGTTTACACTCTATCTAGAAAGGAGAAGAAAATATTGTGTAAGTTCCTCAGTGAAGTTAAAGTTCCAGAAGGCTACTCATCAGATATTAGAAGACTTGTGTCAATGAAATACCTAAAGTTAAAGAGTTTAAAGACTCATGATTGCCATGTTATAATGGAACATTTTCTACCAATAGGTATACGTTCTATTCTGCCAGAAAAAGTAAGGAGCGCAATAACTAAGTTGTGTTTTTTCTTCAAGTCAATATGCAGCAAGGTGATCGATCCTGCGATCTTACCAACATTGCAAAAAGAGGTGGTTGTTACTTTATGTGAGCTTGAAATGTATTTTCCTCCCTCGTTTTTTGACATAATGGTTCATCTAGTCGTTCATCTTGTCAAAGAGACACAGTTGTGCGGACCAGCTTATATGAGATGGATGTACCCTGCTGAACGTTATATGAAAATTTTAAAAGGGTACGTGAAAAACCGAAGTCGACCGGAGGGTTGTATTGCGGAACGATACATTGTTGAAGAAGCGGTTGAGTTTTGCACTGAATATCTGTCAAATGTTCAATCAATTGGACTCCCCAAATCTCATATTTTCGAGAAAAAAGAAGGAAAAAGACTAATTGGAAATAAAGTTGTGACAGTGTCAATGGTCGAACGGGATCAGGTGCATTTGTATGTTCTGCACAATGAGATTGAGGTTGAGCCGTATGCTGAAATGCACAAGGGTGTTCTTCGAGGTTTAAATCTGAATAGAAATGAGAATTGGATAGTACGAGAGCACAATCGAAGTTTCATACCGTGGTTTAAGGAACAAATTTATTCAAAGTATCATTCGGATCCTGCTTCAGTAACAGAAAGGTTGAGATGTTTAGCATATGGTCCAAGTATGATTGTGTTTTCTTATAGCGCATACGCAATTAATGGATACACATTTTATACCAAAGAACAGGATGATAAAAGTACTATGCAGAATAGTGGTGTTACCTTGGTAGCTGAAGCGATGCACATATCAAGTGCGAATGACTTAAACCCGAAATTTGCAAATCTGTCATATTTTAGGGTTATCGAGCGCATTTTGTTGTTTGATTACGGGAAGTTTCAGATTCCTGTATTTGATTGCAAGTGGGTTGAAAATAATAATGGCGTACGAATGGATAAGTCAGGATTTTTGCAAGTGGATCTCAATAGGGTGGGGTACAAAGATGAACCTTTTATTCTAGCCTCTCAGGCTAAACAAGTGTTCTATGTCAATGATCCGACAAGTACGAAATGGTCTATAGTGCTTTTGTCTAACAAAGTAATTGATGAAAACATTGGAGATCAAGGTGATATTGGCGTTGGCATTGAATCTTGTACAAGAAACGATCAAAATGAGAATGAACCTTGTACTAGAGATGATCATAATGAGGGTATTTGGATCAATCCAACCATCCGAGTTGTTAACAGAAGCGTAAAATATATTGCTACCAAGAAAAGAAAGAGACGTTAGTGAAAAAGGTATTATTATAATTATAGCCTAATATTGTAAGTAATATGTGAATAATGTTTTGAATTTTTGGCATATCTTTTGAACCGTTTTGAATTTTTGCGAATGTGCTTGTGCTTAATTAGTAGAACAATGTTTCCGGAGCTGATGGTGAGGTTTATTTCTTGCAAGTTTGGTTTTTTAGCATTTTATTCAATTTTGAGTTCCTTTAGTGCTATTCATATCTTTTTCGACTATCCATTTTCATGTAGTGTACTAATGTGCTTGTTTGACTTTTGTTACAGGTCTAATGGCTAGCAATGAAGAAAACCCGCAAGGAAACCAACAAGAAAACCCATCAGGAAACCAACAAGATCATGAAAACTCACAAGAAACAAATCATGCAGCGGATGATACTTCAGCAAATGATGTTGCACGAGGCATCACCATAATGCGCGAAATCATTCGTGCTAGAGATAAGGGAGTGAAATATAATGTAGATTGGAATCATTCAAATCAAGTAGTTGGGGTTAATGCTTCAAAATTCACAAGCTACGTTGGTACACTTGTTCGTATGCATGTGCCAATCTCCATATCTAGATGGAATGCGAAACAATGTGAAGCATTGAAGCAAGGAAAAGAAATGTTTTGGGAAGATGTTAAGGTATGTATGTTATATGGTTTATATGGTTATATGTTTATAAGTTTATAAGTTTATATGTTGTATATGGTTTTTAAACTACTTATATGTTTATATGGTTTATATGGTTTTTAAATTACTTATATGTTTATATGGTTTATACGCAGCGGTCTTTTAACGTTCCAGATGAGCGTAAAGGCTTCATACTTGGGTTGGCCGGGAAAAGATTTAGAGGGTGGAAAAATCTGTTGACGAACACCTATCTTAAGGATGACAAAGGAAAGTGGCTGGAAGAGTTCCCGGCCGGAAGGCCAGAAAAGTATAATCTTTTCATTAAACAAGAAGATTGGACTGAGTTTATTAGACAAAGAGATGACGAATTCCGGCAAAAGAGTGCCAAAAATAGTGAGAGAGCATCAAAGCCCGCGTACCCATACAAAAAAGGGCGTTTGGGATATGCGCGCTTAGAGGAAAAAATTGTAAGTAATAAATAGAAATGATATGTTCTTATTAATTGTCTAAATGTGTTGTATTTGACGATCTAACCGTTTGTTTCTATGCATAGTTAGAGGAGACTAAAAGTGATGAAACCTCACTTCCAGCACATTTGCTGTGGAAGGAAGCCCGTGTGGGCAAGAATCAAGCTGTTAATCCAAGTGTTCTAAGAATTTATGATGAACGCGTAAGTATAACATTGTGTCTTTAATTAAATCAAATTTTTATGACTATTTAATTGATTTTTTTATCTCCATTATTTTCAGGAGACATTGTCACAAACGGAGTCCACCGGTGACGACCAGGATACGAGGAGCGTACTTAGTAAAGCACTGAATGTTCCTGAGTATTCCGGTCGGGTTAGGGGTAAAGGTCACGGTGTGACTCCAACCTCTTTCTACCAGCATAATCGGAAAAGAAATCCTACCAATGCAGAAGTGATGAATGTACTTATGGAATTACAAGCAAAAGTCAATGCATTGGAAAGAGATAAAGAGGTATTAATGAGGGAAAAGGGCAATGCGGCAATGGCGAAAGAAACTAGTGACAACGCTAGTATCAACCGTCAGAATAAATTTCCCGAGGTAATTATAAATATATTGATAAATCTCTATTGTTCAAGTTTCTCATTTTTATTCCACCTCTTTCTATTATTGAATTAAAAGTAATATGTATGCATATTGGTTTAGGGCATTTCATCTTGCCAACTATACGTAATGGCATCAGATTATCACCTTGTTGGCAAGGGAAAAGTGTACAACACTTTGGGAGATTTAATTCATAATACACCGATCCCGGCTGGACACCTGAGAGTATCAGTAGATTATCCTATTGATCCCGATGCGTTGGTACCGGTACCTGACGTGGCCTTGGATATAAGATCGGTGCGAGACGCGGTAGGGTCGTTTGTTGCATGGCCCTTGGACCTCATTTTCATTGATGATGAGGTATGTTTAAAACCGTTAATATGAATCATTTAGATTTCAAATTAAATGTCAATTCTGAACCGTTAAGTTAATTATTTTTTAATATTAGCCTCCTACAAAACCCGCTAATAAGGGTAAGGAGATTTTGCAGCAAGGCGGCGAGTCTATGGCATCAATTCCAGAGGTACACTTAAATTGTTTATTATATGATATGAATTTAAAACTGAACGATTTTATAATTTACCTAAGTTATATGATTGTTAGGTATCTGCGAAAGTGTCACAACAAGTGACCCAGCCTGTTCGTAGCAGACCACCCCCGAAAAAGTCAATGCATAAGGGGGGAAGAGGCGGGGGAAGAGGCGTTTTTGTACCTCGATATCGGAATACACTTGGAGTACTTTTGGAAACCTCAGATTTGAAGTCAGGTGGTATTCGTACAATCCTTATGGATGCAGATATCTTTGGTCTTGACTGCCAAGAAACGATAGGATTGGACGAAATGACTGAGATTATGACGCATGGTGAATTAGGCATCGGCAATGTTCACGCATACATCCGGTATTCCGATAAATATATCATTTAATTAGTTGAACAATTTATTTACACATTTCAATGAAAATAGTCTAATGTTTATATGTTTTTATTTAAGGTTGTTGTACGATAAAAAAATGCGCGAGACTGTATTGGCAAGACGCTTCCATTTCTTGTCTGCCCATATTGTCAGCGGAGCGACAATTGTCAGGGAACCGGGTTCAGTTAGGGAGTACTTAGTGAATCGATACACGGCCTACGTCGGCAACCCAGATAACTTGTTTATTTTGCCGTATAACACTGTTCCAGTGGGGTGAGTTTTTCATTTATTCTAATATATCTTTGTTTATTTTGCGTAGAAACTTTTCTTCTAAAATGTTGCTTAAATTTTTAGAAAACACTGGTTGTTGTTGGCTATCGATCCGATTAAAGAAGTTGTGTACTTTCTGAATTCGGTAGACGGGGAATGGACTAACTATCCCGCTATGAAGGAAACTGTTGATCAGTAAGTGAGATCGTTCTAACTATTCGTGTATATTTATATATTTAATTATTTCTGTGAGATTGATCTAAATATATGTTTTTATTTTCTTAGATTAATACAAATATTTCGTAGTCAAAGGGACGCACAGGTACCCCGGAGTAAATCATCAAATATTACTTGGATCAAAGTGCAGGTACAAAATTAGTTGCTTATAATAATAATGTTACTTGATAAAATTACACGACAACTATAAAATATATTCTGTTTTTCTATGCAGTGTCCGTTACAGAATAACGATGTAGATTGCGGATACTTTTGCTTGAGGTTTATGAAAGAAATCCTTCATAAAAATCAAGTAGAGATTCCAAGCACGGTATGGATTTATAACTTAGAATAATTTTGTATGATTTCTACATTTAATAACATCATGCATATACTGAAGTAATAATTTCTTATGTAGTACTTTGATGACCTCTATACTATGTCGTACACGAAAGTTCAAGTGGAAGAAGTCAAAGAGGAAATATGTCAATTTTATGTTGAAAACAGATTATTCTGATGGGTATGAATAAAATATTATTGTACGTGTTAGTTTGATTGTGTTGGAGCCTTTAATATTGTTTGTTTAATTGACCGTGTTGTTCATATTCATACTTTGCAGGATGACGACCGTGTCGGTGGAGCATTATTTTCGATGTAATTATATATGATTTAGTTACATATGTATATATATATGGTTACAAATTAACACGATACTTTGTATGTGATTTAGTTATGGTTACAAATGTATATAAGGATTGAATTATGGTTACAAATGTATATATACTTTGTATGTGATTTAGTTACATATGTATATAAGGATTTAGTTATGGTTACAAATGTATTATATGGTATACCGGTTTCTGTTAATATAATACCGGTTTCTGTGAATATTATAAGGATTGAATTACAGGTTAAATTATTGGACCAAAAAAAAATTACAGGCCGCACAGGGAACCTCAAATTATAGGTTTCACTTTAAAAAATTTGTATGAGCTACGAAAGCGCTTTTGGCTAAAAAGCGCTTTCGTAGGCAGGATAAATAAAAAAAAAATTAAATAGAAACCCCCTACCAAAGCGCTTTTTATGGAAAAAGCGCTGTGAAAGACCCCCTATCAAAGCGCTTTTTCCATAAAGCGCTGTAAAAACCATGATAAATAAAAAAAAAAAATTAAATAGAAACCCCCTATCAAAGCGCTTTTTATGGAAAAAGCGCTGTGAAAGACCCCCCTATCAAAGCGCTTTTTCCATAAAGCGCTGTAAAAGCCATGATAAATAAAAAAAAATAATTAAATAGAAACCCCCTATCAAAGCGCTTTTTATGGAAAAAGCGCTGGGAAAGACCCCCCTATCAAAGCGCTTTTTCCATAAAAAGCGTTGTAAAAGGCCTGATAAATAAAAAAAGAAAAATTTAAATAGCACACCTATCAAAGCGCTTTTCAAAAAGCGCTGGGAAAGACCCCCCTATCAAAGCGCTTTTTAAGGAAAAAGCGCTGTGATAGGTCCACCTACGACAGCGCTTTTGGCCAGAAAAAAGCGCTTTCGTAGCCTACGCCAGCGCTGGCTACGGCAGCGCTTTTAAGCGCTTTTAAAGGGAAAAAAAAAGCGCTGTGAAAGCCCATTTTCGTAGTAGTGTGGTACATGATCGGGACCTTAGTGACATAGAAATTAGGTATCACCTTGATTTTATAAGCCACTATGTAGTTTTTATGCTTGCATTATCTTTTCTAAAACAGTTGGGAAAACATGGTTTGCTGGGGATGTGAAGGTTTGATGGAGGTGACAAACGCAGATCTGTTCAATTAGGTAGACCTTGAGCTTAAGGGGACAAACTCTTAATATAATAGTGGATACATAGTGGACGATGCTCACATAGAAGTGAGTTTTTCCTCTGATTGGTCAGCTTCACATGTTGATGCTAGAAATAAGATATGTGCCTATTTTGATAGTAGCTATATCCCATTCTCTGAATACATTTTTTCTCGGCTGAAACTCAGGTTGCCCTTTGATGGGTTCGAGAAGCGGGTGTTGAGGTGCTTAAAGATTTCTCCTTCTCAGCTACATCCAGTAGCATGGGAATTTATTAAAGTTTATTAATATTGGTGTGAATTCCAAGACAAAGAACTATGTATGTATCTCTTATAATTCTCTTCACTTTGTCTTAAACCTCAAAGGATCCTCTTCGTAGATTGGTGTTAATCTCATTGTGTAGACATCTATGATTTTTGGTGTCTATATAGATAGTTGAAATAATTTCAAGGATCATTTCCTCCTGGTAATTCGCTAGATTCAAGTGGCTAATTTTATGTTCTAAAAGATCCACGAGAAGATCTTCCTCCAACAGGCTCTTCCTTAATCAAACATTCTTCCTGTAAATGGACTAAATATAAATATAAGATTCAAAAGTGTTGGTCTTGGAGCCACTTAAACAAAGAGTCGCACACATATTTCATTTATTATGAATCTCTGACCCCAAAGGAGGTATCGATGAAAGAGAAATTGATAAACTTCTAGGACCAATTGGGTTATGAAAAAGGAAAAGGTCCTTCGTATGTAGAGAATTCTATGTAGAAGAGTCAATTGGCTAATATCCAAGTGTTGCGGCATGAAAAATACTCGAGTTCATCACACACTCAAAATACAACAGAGTCGCCGCAAAATTTTATTTATTCCTAAAAGGAAATGGAAAAGATCGAGAAAACCCACAAACAAACAAACAAACAAACAATGGATAAGATGGTCATCATAACAAAGTTAGGGTTCAGGAGTCAGTTATGCAAGGAAAAGATATTAGCACCCCTCACACTTGTTGTACTCAACGGTACCCATTTAGTTAATTTTGTGATTGAATGTTAGCGTGATGTTTACTTGCGTCCTAATTATTATGCAAGAAAAAAGATAAAGAAAGGAAAATGTTTTTGGTTTTTTTATTATTGGGCTCGACAAGATTTCAGAACCTTGTGCCTACATATTTCTGTGTGCAGTGGGAAAGTCAGAGCGTATGTAGTTCTTGGTGAACTAAAATGTTTGTTGGTTGGTTGATTTTATTTATGAAAAAGAGTAAAATTGTATTTGAACGATAAGACTTGTTATTCGAAAATGATTCACATTTGAGTGAAAGATTCGCACGTGGGCGAAATTTGATGAGTTTGAATTGTTTTTATGTGGAGACAAGTATCCATACATGAAGCATTGCAACAGTATCTGAATACTTGGGAAGGGAAACTGTCTAAACCCGAAGCACCTTATTTTTCATTCAAAAAGTTGTTATGGAAAGTGCCATGAAAGGTGGTTGATTAATTTTAAAAGGTTTGGCGTTAGACCAAAGTTTTATTTGTTTTTGATTTTTATTGTGAAAAAGAATTTATTTGTGAAATTAGTGAAATGATCGATGAAGCGTGGTGAATGAGTTAGGAAATTGATTTTATTGTGAATGAAGTCATTTAAGAAATTGATTAATCAATTAAGATATATTTAATTAATTAACCAAATTAATTAAAAATCATCCAAGAAAATTAATTAATTAAAATATATTTAATTAATTAATCAATATGATTGAAAACTAATTAATAAGATTAATCAATTAAGTTTTACTTACTCAATTAATCAAAACAATGATTATGGACTTGACAAAACGCGTTCGGGGTGTATTACAGTAATGAAAATCACAAACCCATATATATTTGTTTTCTTCCATGTTTCTTACAGGTTACATTCTTCTTATATTTTTAATTTGGAAATAAAATTTGCATCATTAATTAGAATTTAAAACGAAACACTTATTTAATCTTTAATAAATTAACTAATTATTAATAATTAAAATATTAAATGATCTATTAACAATTAATAGTTTAAATATTAAATAATTTATTCAATATTGATATTTGAAATAATTGAAAGTCCCTTATATTAAAAAGTTTTCATTAATTTATTCATTATATTTTTAATAAACTAATTATTTAATAAACTATATAATTTAAATTTTAATAGTTGAGATATTAAATTGTTAAAATATTTAATAAAACAATTACTTAATAAAAAATATTTAAAATATTAATAGTTGAGATATTAATATTTGAAATTTTATTAGTTTATTAAATATTAATTAGATATTTTATTAATTATTTTATTAAATATTTTAACTATTTATTAAATATTTTATAGTTGGTTTTTTTTCATAGAACTAAATAGTTTAATTAATACGCAATTGAAATATTATTATGTAATATATTTAATTATATCTAAAATATTAATAGTTGAATTATTTATTTTAGTTTATTAAATATTTCGTCTATTAATATTTTAAATTGAAGTCTAGTAAATATTAAATATTTGAAACATTAAATAGTAGAAATAATATGAAATATTATTGAAGACTATAATAAGTAAATATTTAATAGTTAACATTGCTATATAAAAGATAATTTGCTATTACTACACTAAAATATTTGTAGTTAACATTCATTATATTAAATGCATTGCAAAAATTTAACAAGCAACACAAGTGGTTTGGTGGAAAGGCATCAGTATTGGGGCAAGAAATCATTGGTTCAAAATCTTTTGGAATGCAAAAACTTGTAAAGATCAAAAGATTATTTAAGTCTGTTCTCTCTTTAACTCTTTCGTTTTTCTCATTCTATTTTTCCATGGCTTTCTATGTTCACGATTTGCTTACAAAAAAATCAACCAAGAAAAACACATGTGAGTCCCGCATGGGAAACAACCATCAAGCCAATAAAATAAGCAAGCACAAAAAGAAATATCCTAACCCGAATCAGAACTCAGATCCCTCAGTTCACTATGTTTCGACAGTGTTACACTCCAATTCACTATCCGAGCATTGATGACGTCCACTACTGCTTGATGTCATATCCTAATTCAAGTTTTCTTCTATTTTTTCTTACATTAGTATTATTTAATTAATCTAATGAGAAGGGAAAAATTTTCGTCATAACTATTTTTGTTATTTTTTTATATACTATGGTGTCCAGAAAGAATCTCTTAGGAGGAAGAAGCCCAACGAGGCAGTTGATGTGCTTCAATCTCGCCTTATCACCCCTAGTTCAATACATATGGAGGTGACAATAGAACAACATGTCGCAAACGTCGAGGCTTTGCTGGCTTCTCAATTCCATCATGCTCAGAAAGAAAGGAGGATCAAGAAGTATAATGACAGGCCTTCTTTAATGGTGGTGGATAAAAACAATCAGGGTCGAGACAAGAATCTCGTCTAAGAAGGAGGTCCAGGCATGAGGTCCAAGTCATCCCATCATGGTACTCTAGGGATCTCCATTTTCGACACTAATAATGCTCTTCCAAATTTCTAACCACCCTCCCCTCCTAAGTTCCTCACACCTTGCTAGAAGCCTAGGCTCACTACTCTGAGTAGGATTTTAAATACATCCAAATCCTTTCTGACACAAGAAAAGTGGAGTTAGTAGCTGAGACGACTTTTTACATGTTTTGAGGTGTCTTCCTTATAACTCTTGTAGCTGTTGGACATGGAGAAACACTTTGTTAATTCTTTGAATTATGTGATTGACATTATTTTTGGTAAAACTAATATAGCAGCAAAATGTTAAATATGATTTTCTAACTTGTAGAGAAAACAGGTTGGAGGTCTATTTTATGAAGAAACATGTTGAGATGAGATGTCTCATCATCCGGAGCAACATGTCGGATAAGATGTCATATACAGGGTTATACAACATTGCGCCTGAGCTGAGCTGGTTTGTTAGATTCTGTTATGATTTAACAGATGCAGAATATTCTGGGAATATTATGCAGTTGTCGTAACCGGCAAAAAATATGAGTCACCACTATTAATTTTTGTCCTAAGGAAGGGGAAACAACGGGTATCCCTAATTTGTACAGAGATTCTAAATTCGGAAGTTGGTTAGACGAAGGGAAGGTGTTAGGCACCCTTCATCTCCCTTGTTCTCAAGGGGCTCCTTTTTTAGGTTTCGAGGTAAATAGAGAATTTACTATTTAACTGTGTTGTTTCCATGTATTTAAAAAAAGAATTTAATTTTTTAGTTATGAACTCGCCTTGATTTTAACTGCATGCCTACGTGTCTCCTTGCAAAAAATCAGAGTCTAAATTCGTAGTTCGTATGTGTTTGGTTTGTTTTTTTATGGATTGTGTAAATGCTTTCGAACAATATCTATGAAATTCGTCCGAGTTTTAAACTTGCATAGTCTTGGGTGTAGTTCGAAGTTTAATTTGAAAGAAAGTTTACAATCATTTTTTAAAAATAATTTTGAATTTGAATTAGGTTAGTAGAAAATATGTTATGTTTGATTAGTTAGATGTCTTGAATGCATGATGAAGTTTGAAAATAACAAATTTCAATGACAAAAAATTGCTTGATGCATTGATAGAAAAAAGGTTAGTATTTTTAAAAATAGTTAATAAATAATTAGCTTCTTATCATTAGAAATATATTAAATATTTTTCACAATAGTCAAATATTTATTTATCAACATGATTTATTATTAAAAACAATATAATTTTAATGGACTTGATAAAAAAAATGATATGAGGAGAATTGATAATTTAATATATTATATAAAATAAATAAATATAAATAAAACAAATAAATAAATTAAATAAATAAATAAATTAAATAAATAGGTGGTGTATTTTTAGTTCAGGTAAAACAGGGGGTGTGAATAACAAGGGCTTAAGCCCATAACTAATTTGAAGCTCAATAATCAGGGGTGGTGTGAATTATGTTGAGGTAGCAATTCTGGAGGCGTGGATAGAAAAGCACAAGACCAGACCATGTTTGAGCCCAGTAGCACCAGGGGATGTTGACATCAGTTGAGATAGTAAAAAAAAGGGTGTTAATAGGATGGGCTTGGCCTAGATAAACGTGTTTGGCCTATTAGACAACATGTGGGAAGGTGCAACGTATTATGGTGAGATGAGTGTTCATGGATCGTTTGATCCAGATCATCTGGCCATGCAAGAGTGAATCTTGGGAGGCTCTGATTATGTGTTGACTGAGGGAATATGATAAGATGCACGTACAGAGAGACAGAAGGGATGCATATTCATCTCTCTCCCATTTTCTCATTTTTTCACTTGTCTCTCTCTCTACCCCAAACCCCTCTTACTAAAATTTTTTTTAGAGAGATATGCTCTCCCATCTCTCTAATTTTCCGGTGATCAGAAATCACCTCAGCCAGCGGCGCTGCCTTGCGCCGCCCCGAGCCACCCCATAACCACCGTAGCACCTAGATCTCCGGTTGAAGTTCAACCAGGATCTTCATACCAACCAAGAAATCACCATGAACCTCAAGAATCCTAGGTGTTCTTCAAGAACCCTAACCCCCCCAACCACCGTGGGCGGCCTTTGAGGCCGCTGTTAAGATGCATGTCATCCAGAAATAGCATCACTACCCAGAAAAATAATAAACCAAAAATAATCCAAGTAATATCATTAAATAAATAATAATAATGATAAAAATAATAATAGTGAAAATGAATAAAAAGTAATAATAATAATAATAATAATAATAATAATAATGAAGTAATAGAAATGATTGACTTCAATCAATTAATAATAATTTTAATAAATAATAGATAAAATAATGATACTTGGGCCAGGACAGTTGAATTATCTTTTGCCCTATATTTCGCTACACCCCCTTATAGAGTTAACATCATTAAAATGGGCTTGTTATCTTTTTCCCCAAATGATAAGCCCAATAGATACACAAATGACCCTTGAATAAATAAATAAAACCAAATTATTTTTATTACATTTAGAACACTTAATTAAATGTCAATATACATGATAATATAGTTATAAATAAATGAACATGACTTAGTGACATAAATTGTCTGTTAACACTAATGCAGGCAAATTTGGGGTATGATAGCAGTCATATATGGCGATGATTTAAAGGTCTGGAAGAATCAAGAATAATATTGACTTTCTAAATAAGAAGACTTTTTAGGAAATATTTGATTGAGACCTATTTTGTTGCAGAATTCTCTGCAGACTTGTGACAACTGATATGCTATGATTTGAAGCCCAAATCCAGTTGGGAGATATATTATAAATAGAAGAATTGTAACTCAGGTAAAGGCACTAGTTGAGAATTAGAAACATGTAATTATTAGGGTTGAGTCTGTACCACTCTCTAGAAGAGTTGGTTGTTGTTCCACTCGATTGTGATTTGGACTGATGTTACAAAGTTGTTATCTCTATTATTGTTCTCACTCAAAAGCCTTTAGGTAATGAGTTAAGTGTTGTTCTTGGAGCAATCTTGTAAGCAACTTCAAGTTGTGTTCTTGTCAAGTGTCTTGATGAGTATTGTCATGGAAGTGTGTCTTCTCTCCATAGAAGTGTGTCTTTTGTTTTCGTCATGGAAGTGTGTCTTCCTTCTTTGTCCAATCGTTGTCTATAATTGATGAGGGATTGAGGAGAGCCTCATATCTAGGTGATTCTTAGATAGAAGTATAGCACGGGTAGTGATTAAGTGAGAAGTTGTAAATGAGGGAGTTTAACTTCTAATTTATACTATTATAGTGGACTTGTCCCTGGCTTGGTATGCTCCTAGAGTAGGAGAGTTGCTCTGAACCGGGTTAACAATTTTATGTGTGTTGTTTATGATTTTTAGTACTATTTATATTGTTTATATCTTACCCGCGTTGTTTAAGTCAGATCACATGTTTCCCCATGTCATAGGACATCTGAAGTCTGATATACAAGAATTTTAATTGGTATCAGAGCAGGAATCCTGTTCTATTTCTGGGTGAGATCTTGGGAAGATACTTTTTAGTCACAGGTAAGGAAGAAGGTTGTTACTAAAAAGTTGTTTGAACTTGGATAATTCATATTGTTGTTTGCATGGTCCCTTGAAGCGGAGGATGGACTATTCGTGACATGATGTGTATTGGACATGTCTGTGTGGTTATTAGGCATGTAGCTTTGGTGGTGAGCTGATGTGTTAGGTTTGATTTATTTTCAAACTTAGGTTTTTGTGTTTGCACCTGGACTGTGGTGGTTGTGTGCAAGGTTTTTATGTTGTTCCTAAAGGATACTGAGGAGTGTTTGGTGTGTTTTTCCGTTGCATGGTATCTAATGTAACCCTGATTGTTGCTTGTCTCTCGGATGGTATTTTCTTAGAAGGGAATTAGGGTTTTGTCTCCTCTGCAGGTTGTTTATGCAAAACAACTTAAAATAACTTTGTACAGTTGACAAAGATACTTGAGGTTCACCTCAAGTACACTCATAAAGGAACTTTTTAATGAGTTTGTTGAAAAGAGATCTGAAGAAGGTGTAAAGGATCTTTTGGTGTGTCCCCTGGAAAGATGCTTTTACTAGATGTTGGAACATCTCATCAACAATTTGAGCAGAATCCTGTTTGATAGAGGATTGGCTCAGTAAATGCTTTGGGTGCTAAGAAAATGTGTATTAATCACATATGTTTGAAACCTACTCCTGGTCTGGAAGAGGAGGCATCTGGAGTGTTATATTGTCACTTATTGGATTAGTTTATTTCTAATCCAAGTGAGGTGGAGTGTGGAGGTTTTACTTTATTTCCCTATGGAGGCATGTTAAAGGTATCTCATAGAGGTCCCTTATTTGTTGGTTAATCTCATATGTCAAGGACATTATCTCTAACATTTGGAAGTTCCTTCTGATCAAAGGAGCCAGATCTGTGGAATCCCGTTTGTGACCATAAAACGGATTCTGTTTGAGGGGACTAATTTATGTGTACCAACCACGAGATGTGTATCTATTGGAGGGGATAATGTATAATTCCCTTAGGATTTTTTAACAGTTATTAAGGGGGAGTCCTTAATCTGAAAGTGGAAGAACTTGAAGAAATGTCATATATAATGTCTTGACATCTATGTATTGAGAATTTATTTTTTCTCAATATGTTTGGTGGTGTTTTTCCTAAACAGGATAGAGGTTGTTTACTCAAACTTGATATCACTTATCAAGTCTATGAGAGCATGGAACTCTTATTTTGTTGTAGTGGAAAAGTCACCCAAGGACTATAAGCTTTGGAGATGCATTAACCTAAGTTAAGAGGTTGATTGTTGTATGCACTTTGGAGTGTCTTCTAAATCACCTAGGATGAGCATCTCAGATTTTTAGAGTAAGGAGGAGCTGATAAGTCTTTTGGAACCAAAGGAGTGTGGTTTCCTGGTATCTGCATGAGAAGGTTCTCCTTACGCTAGAGTTCAGTTATATGGTGTCCTCACATGATGGAACAATTCTTTTGCAAGGATTAAAGGGGGGTCCTTGTGTCTTAAAGAGGCAGAATTATTCTGAACAGTCTGTTTGTGATGACCAGTCAATGTCATTTTTGTAGTCTACTCCAAATACCTGTTAGAGGGAATCTCCTCTTTAGGTGCAGAAGAATGGAGTATAACACCTCAAAGTCAGACAGGCGGTATGGACATTATGCTTATAAGGAGAAGTTCCTTGAGGTGTGTTATATGCAGTTTACTGCATGATCAAGTCTTGAAAGGTGATCATCTACTGATGGTTGATTCTTATATGGTTCCTTCAAGAGTGGTGTATGGATTACTATGGTTTTATCTTCAGAACCATAGTTAAGGGTAAAATCCATATGACTGAGAGTGATGTCTGCATAAGATGTTGGAACATCATCTCAGGGGTTTGTAGCTTCATAGAAGGAAGTTGTTTTGAAGGTCACGGGGTGAGAATTACTGATCAAAAATGGATTCCAAAATGGGAAGTGTGACCATGATGGAGTATGAAGTCCTGTCACTGATCGAGTCTGAAATATTACAAAGAATCCTCTTGTTCTAGGAAGGGGAGCATCATCTGCTGTTTGTATGTGCGGAAATTTCCCTGTGATGACAAATACCTTAACGGGAGTTGGGTATTATTCTGATCTAGTGAAGATGTGCATGTGACTAATGGTAAAGACCTTGTCGGGAGCTGGATACTTATCTGATGTATGGATGTGAATCTACTTTTTGAACTGTTGGTTCAGAAATTATTTGAGAGTTTATTTCTCTCTATGACATTCAGGTGCTTCTGATAACCTGAATAAGTTGCAAAAGGTGTGATCGTTTGAGATCTTCTTGTGTTTTTTGGGAGCTTCTTGATGAACTTCTTTGCATAATGATTCCTTTGAATGATGTTTTAAGAACCATGGTGTTTGGGTTCTGTGTTATGAAACCGGTGTCCTAAATGATGTTGTAACATCATGTTGGGTTGTGTTTAGAAGATAATTGGGTTTGTGCATATGGACTTGAATGCTCAAGCATTGTTGTAAGAAGTGGCATTTCTAAATATGGGGATTAGAATGTGCAGATTTTGATCCTGTTTGCAGTAGTATGCTTGTGATCGGTGAGAATGAGAACTGACTGTTTTTTAGAATGCTGATTCGTATTTTGGGTTTGTTTTTGCAAAGTGTCGCGGTAAGCAAGAGTCGCCACCGTCTTTTATTTTATCCAAACAAGGAAAGGACAAAAACACAGAAAAAATTCCTTTTCGAGATGTTTCTCGGGTTCGGGAGGTAGATTATAGAAAGGGAAGGTGTTAGCACCCTTTCTATCTGTGGTTATCCACGGGCTCTTAGGTACTTGCTCAATGTGTTTTCAAAAGGTTTGCTTTTCTTTGTGATTGTGGGTTTTGAAAAGAGTTTTATTTTTTGAAGAAAGTGTAATTGCGAAAAGTTTTTGTTTTGTTTTAAAAGAGAGCAAGTACTTAAGAACCTCTACCTACTCAAAAAGGAATTAAACTGTGCAAATGTCCTTTAGACAGTGCTATCCCACTATTGAGAAGTAGGTAGCACCGTCGTTGGAGTTTTCGGGTCAATTCGATTTAAGGGACGAGTGGTCACTAAAGCAACGTTAGGACGCTTTAGTGGTAATCCTAATGTCTTAGATCATTTTTATCAAGGCAACCATTTCGAGGCAACTTATGATCTTGGGACAAAAAGGATGACCTCTAAAACATCTTATACTTAATGACCACATTTGAGGCAACCAAATGAGGTGTACCCTAGGAGTGGCATGTGCGAGTGTGTCAATTTTCAGTTTATATTATCTTTGTTTATTTAGGTGTTCTACCATTTGTTTTTAGATCTTGTCATACAATCCTAGTTGGTATACATCTAAGCAGTTAATATATATATATATATATATACAAGAATTTAAAGTGCAGAAATTGTAAATCCTACGCTATTACAAGGCTTCGGGGAGGGGGATTATTTACATGTCCAAAATTGGGGGAATAATAAGCAGTTACAATAAAATAAACGCGCATGAATCTTAAAAATCCTAAGCATATAATCTTTTTGTTGTTTTATTTTATTTTGGGAAATGCTAAGTCAAATTTAATTAATTAAAAAAAACTGATTAAAATTAACTCTAAAACAAACCTAATATTTTTTGCATTTTTTTTGGTTTATGAAAAGGATTGAATTTAAATAAGTCCTAAGTCTACTGATTTTAAAATTGAAGAAAATAAGTTAAAATGATTAACTAAATTAAATCCTAATTCTAAGTTATTTATTTTTATGATTTTTTTATGTTGATTAAAAAAACAAACTAAAAGAAATAAATAAAGACAAGGTAAACAAAGTACAAATGGGCCAGGCAGCAAAACAAAAAAAAAATATAATTCTGGAGGTCTGGGTCGAAAGAGGTGCAGGCTGTCTTTCGACCCAGTGAAGAGTCTGGATCGAAGGTGCATGAGGGGCTGCACTCTTAGGGTGTTCGATCTGGACATGTCATCCTTCGATCTGGAAATCTTGGGTCCAATTCGAAACTTAAACTGCTGAGCTTCGAAACTCTGAACAGGAATATGAGAATATGGTTCCTGCAAAACGAAACACATGTTAAAGGTCCAGGGGGGATTTTACCCCCTGGTTCGAATCTCCCCCTTATTCGCACCTGCTGAATCTGGGTCTGGGTTTGTTTTATCCTGGGATTCAAAGGAGAAACTCAGATTGTGCCCAAGCAATGGCACAATCTCAACTCTGCGCTGTAGCTTATATGTAGCACATTAAATCATTCACAAACAACAGTAATAATATGAATATGCAATCAAAATGAATTTAAAAATGAGTTTGAGATTAGATTTTTCTTTTAACAAACAGAAGTGCTTCGATCTGTAGTTCTGAGGGTGGAGGTGTTCGCTGGGTGGCAGCTTTGGCTTGGAAAATTCTGGGCAGCGTCTCTCCAAGTTTTCTATTTTTCTGTATATATTTTTGTGTGTGTCTTTACAACAATTGTGATTTCTTTATATAGAGGGGGTGGATGGGACAGGAAGACAAAGGTTTAAATGACCTTGATTATGTGTTTGACAGCCATGAAGGAGGATTTGTAACGTTAATTATGTGTTTGAAAGCCATGAATGAGAGTTTGTAACGTTGGCTAAACACATGGGATTCTGTCCCTTTTTGAATTTTAAATGCCATGCAACTGGCCTTCGAACGCTCCCTTTCGAATGGGTTGATGGCCTCCTTCGAATGCTCTTCGAAAGCTTCTTCGAATGGACCCTTTGAATGCTTCTTCGAATGGACCTTTTTGGAATTCCAATCGAAGTACTTGTCCATAATGCTAATCGAAAGGCTCCTTCAGAACACCAGTCGAAGGGTCTTTCAAAATGCCAATCGAAGTGCTTGTCCATAATGCCAATCGAAATTCTCCTTCAGAATGCCAATCGAAATGCTCCTTCAGAATGCCAATCGAAGGATCTTTCAGAATGCCAATCGAAATGTACTTAAAGCACCACTCAAAAATTTTCCTTTTCCTTAGGCAAGAGTTTGTGATCAACCATGCAGGGGGAAGACTTTGGAAAACATGAGAGGGAAAATTTTGGGGTACAACAATGCTTGATGAACACATGACTAATGTGTTGAAGACCTCACTAGTCTCAACAATTACTAGTGGATGTAAGGGCGGAAGAATGTTGACAGGTATTGTGATATGATCATGATGTTTGTGAGGATGTGTTTTTTTCTACTGTAATATACTCTATAAGAGATTGGGTCTGTCTGGATCTTAGTAAAGCTTTTAAGCAAACTGAGAGTTTGTGGAGAAGTAGTTTCTTGTGAAGAAAGGAAACTATGTGTTTTGTCATGTGAGTGATTTCAAACTAAGTATGCATGACAACCTGAAGGTCACGATACTCTGTGGGTCTGAGAGGAAATTTTTCAGTCACATCCTTGTTAAGATGGAGAAGTTAGAGGGCTTGGATGTGCTCTACAGGAGCTAAAGTATCTAGTGTGTTTTCACAAGGATGTCAATATGTTCAGCAGATATGTGAAGTTGTGGTCCTTCATTATGATCATGTGAGAATCTCAATGTGTTTTCATCTGGTGATGAAGTGGTTATGTTTAAAAGGAGCATTGTTTATCAATGACAAGGGAGTACATGTCTATTGGATATTGCTGCAATGATGCAGATTTTTTTGAAGCTTGTGTGATGATCAAGCTTGTGGAGTTATATGCCTCTTGTGAGGTTATGATTTCAGACAACATGTTGTGACATTGGGATACTGAATGTTATTACGGTTTATGCTTATTAACAGTGCATGTTTGGTTCTAGCAATGTGAAGCTAGTTGTTTAAATCATGTGCACACATGCTTCTTAGGAGGATTCTGGAGGGCAGTCTTGTTTATGTCTGGGAGAATTTATTTTCTCTGCAGAATTGGAAGGACTCCATGGAGATTTTTGTTGAATGGGAGTTGTCACATGTTATGGTCTTGATATTTTGATTTGTGTTGGCTAGTGAAAGACATTGTGTTTATGCTTCAGAACATGAATATTTCTGTGAAGCATCTTGGTCTGAAAGTGGAAGATGTGTGGTCATGTTTTTTAAGAGAAAGAAGATAATGTCAGACTGGATGTCCGGACACTTGTTAGGACATGTTTTCTCCTTTAGCCAAAAAAGGAAGTATTATGGACGGTGCTGTCAGGAGGATGTGTAAAATGTGTTTTGAGTCTCTACATGCGCTTTTATTGGAATTATGAAGACAATCATAATCTATCATGGATGATGCATTCTCTTTGACCAATACTGTTATTTCCTAAGAAGACTCCTTGGCTATTTAAAAAGGCCACTCATTCACCTCGTTCATCTTGTAGAGGTTACTCTTTCTCTTTTCTTATGGTCTATGTCTGAATGTGGAACAGTCTATCTTGGGTCTGGTCGTGTGAGGGTCTCCTTTGTCAATTTTTGGCCAAAGAGGGGGAGAGAAGTTGTGCTCAGCTATTAAGTTTGAACTTTTTTTGAACTAGTCTAACAAGGATGTAAAATAGAACATTATGTTCAGAGTCGTTTGGTTGTGACTTGTGTTTTGAGTTATGAACACAGTGGTGACCTATGTTCTAAGTTGCCCAAATTGAAGGTATTTTGGGGTACTCTATTGTCTTGTTGCCCCTTGCGAGGAAGGTTTCTGGATTAAGGGGGAGTGAATTCAGCATGTGAGGAATGTTTTTGTGGTTGACATCATACTGTATTGGTCGTAATGGATTGGTCCAGCTGAACATGAAGAGGAGCGGTCTGTGTTGGCTGAGCTTTTGAGTCTGGAATGGAAATGTTTAGAGTTGTTGTGGAGAGATGTTGGATATGATGTTCTGACATAGATTAGACTAAGTATATTACTTATCCTTATGACCTTTGTCACATTCTAGCTAAAAGGGGGGAGAGTATGTGCTATAGTATGTGTTATGTTTGTGGTTGGGCAACTGTGTTAGACTGTCATGAAGAAGTCATATTATTGATGTTGTGACATCATGTAAGAAAACATTGAAGACTGAAGACTGTAAAAAATGTGAAGACTAAAAGCTGACTACTTCTGATGTTTTTAGTTTGTGGTTGTTGCTGAATGTTTTGTATTGTTTAACCTGTGATTTATTGTGTTACTGCTTCTGTATGCAAAGGTTGTGCAAATTAGTTTTAGCCAGAATAAGCCAAAGGGGAAGATTGTTAATTTTCTGAATTATGTGATTAGAATTATGTTTGGTAAAACTAATATAGAAGTAATATGTTAAATAGGATTTTCAAACTTATGGAGAAAACAAGTTGAAGTTCTATTTTATGAAGAAACATGTTGAGATGAGATGTTTCATCATCTAGAGCAACATTTCAGATGAGATATCCTATGCAGGGTCATACGACATCGCGCCTGAGATGAGCTGGTTTGTTGGATTCTGTTATGATTTAACAGATGCAGAATATTCTGGGAATATTATGTAGTCATATGTGGCGCTAATTTAAAAGTCTGGAAGAATCAAGAAGAATATTGAATAATATTTACTTTCTAAATAAGGAGACTTTTCAGGAAAGATTTGATTGAAGACCTATTTTGTTGCAGAATCTTCTGTAGACTTGTAATAGTTGATATGCTGTGATTTCAAGCCCAAATCCAGTTGGGAGATAGGTTATAAATATAAGCATTGTAACCTAGGAAAATATACCAGCCGAGAATTAGAAAGATATAATCATTAGGGCTGAGTATGTACCACTCTCTAGGAGAGTTGGTTGTATGTTCCACTCGGTTGTAAGTTGGACTGATGTTACAGAGTTGTTATCTCTATTATTGTTCTCACTCAGAAGCCTTTAGATAATGGGTTGATTATTGTTATTGGAGGAAGCTTGTAAGCAACTTCAAGTTGTGTTCTTGTCAAGTGTCTTGATGAGTATTGTCATGGAAGCGTGTCTTCTCGCCATGGAAGTGTGTCTTCTTGTTTTGTCCAATCTCTGTCTGTGATTTATGAGAGATTGAGGAGGGCCTCATATCTAGATGAGTCTTAGATAAAAGTATAGCATGAGTAGTGATTAAGTGAGAAGTTTTAAACGGGGGATTTTAGCTTTGAATTAATACTATTATAGTGGATTTATCCCTGGCTTGACATGCCCCCAGAGTAGGAGAGTTTCTATGAACTGGGTTAACAATTCATGTGTGTTGTTTATGCTTTCAATACTATTTATATTGTTTATACCTTGCTTGTGTTGTTTAAGTTAGATTAGATGTCCCAACATGTCATAGGACATCTGAAGTATGATATATCAGAATTTCACACTTGCTCTAGAAAACCCTTATAAGGATAAGCGATTATGGAAGGGAAAGTATGACTTTGCTGCCTATGAACAGACTTAGCCTCAAGATAAAGTGTCTGGACTTCATAAGGACGTAAAAAGGCTGCCCATCTAAGAAAGGAAGTGGATAGGTTGGCCAGTCTTCAAAAGGAGATGAATACACATGGTGCCCATTTTGAGTTGGTTGTGAAGGTATCCACTCAGTAGACATCCCATAGAGCATATAAAATGTCCTCACAGAAGCAAAATATATAGTGGAGACATTGTCTACCCAGGCCACTACGACTAAGAAGGCTTTGAATAAGGAGAAGACGACACACGGGGAATCGTCGACGGTGATGAAGAAAGAGAGAGATGATGTAGTTGATGAAGTCGCCAAGTCTATCTATAATTATTTTGATAATGTTGGTGACCAATTTAAGTTGTTATGCCCGAGCATTTTGATTCCACGGAAGAGGATGAACTCGAAGAAGGTAGTTGTTAATGCAAACATGGTTAGTGGTCGTGAGGAGGATAAGTAGAATGAGAAATGAATTTTTTATCTTAATGCCTTTGATAATTTTGTAATATCCTTATTTGTATTAGTCTTATGTGAATAAGATAACTTCTTTGCTTTCTTTGTTTAATGTTTGCACTGCTTTCCGCATTTCGTCGTTTTGATGACCTACAGTTTTGTTTAATTTTTTATTTCATATGATTTTATTTCATCGTTTTCGCCTAATCATTTATGTTAGTGATTTTATTCTTCATTTTTTCCTTTGTGGCTTTGTTTGATTCTTATTAGTCCTTTTGTTGGAAATTGTCGCAAGCTTCGACTTCACTAAGGGTCAATGAATTTTCTTTTCCCTTTAGGGATTTAGCTTTTTTCTTGTGTTGTTTATTATTGTTTATCATTTATCACTTCTATAATTGAGTCTCCTCTAGTTAGATCTTTGCATATATCTTAGAATTGAGTGCAATTCTTTTTAAATAAGTGTTTTGCATAAAACCTTGTTTTGCATGCATAAATCAAAATGTTTGTTTTGAGTATGAGCAATATGATTTAAATCAATGAGTCAAGTTTTTGGAACAGGAACCATGTTTGAGGTTGGTTAAAGTTATGTGGTAAGGGAAATATCAAACTATTTTGTAAAACATGAAAATCTGAGACTTATTATGTGTAACTCGAGTCGCTCACAATCTATGATTCGAATCAAATAAAAAAAAGGCTTTTAGAAGTTTTTCATATTGTCATGACTCGAGTTACATTGTTCATGATTCGAATCACATTGTTCATGACTCGAATCACATTGTTCCTTACTAGAATCATGAATTATTCATGATTCAAATCACTTTGTTTCTGACTTGTTTGATTCAAATCACACTATTCAGGAATCGAATCATGGCTGAAATGAGCCTCTCATAAGTGTAGATTTTTTTCCAAATTACTTTTCCTCTTAACTCAAAAGATACACATGCTTATGCCTCAAATGAAACATTATTTTTACTCATTTTTGTGCATAATCTCAAACACCTATATAAACCATTTTCCTTTCTCCCTCACCATTAAGATTAAGATTATCATTTATCATTTCTGACCATAATAATGAGAATGATAATTGTGATGGTAATCATATCTTTAAGAGTATTTATAAAAACTTGGAAACCCACTTTCAAAAGACATAGTTTCACATATATCTTTTGCATCTCAATTTATCTTCATCCTCTAGCAAGATTAACATCATTATTGCTTCTCAACTCTAGGGAATGTGAGATCTATTATAGAGAAGTTAGATTCTTTGTTGATGGTTATCAAGTTCTTGGTTTGTAGGTCAGGATTGAGATTTTTTGGTGGTGCTAGAGTTTGGAAGTCCAACAAGAAAAAGTATTTTCTCCATGCTACTTCGATTGTGATGTGTGGAATCCTACAAACGAAGTCGGAGTTTCTATGTTGTTCTTTAGATAGATAAATGTTTAAGAGATTGGTAAGACTGAGTAAAGGTGTCTACAGAATAGAGGCTTGACAAAATTATTGATTCTAGAAGAGTTTAGTTAAGATTAGTTAAATCTTGCAAGATTTGTGAAGCAGACTCTGTATACAACAAGAGAGGATCAAGATAAGAAGATTATCTATTTTCAGAAGTGTAGCGATGAAAATTTAAGATTAAGGTATTGATTAACTTAACTCATAAAGTGAAAGTTTTCACTACACTTTATTGTTTCCAAAGGAATGGGAAAAGAGCGAATAAAACCCAAAGAAGATTTTAAAGTAAAAACTAATAAAACTGAGATCTAGGTACGTGGGTTGGTTATGCAAAGGGAAGGTGTTATCACCCTAAACATCTACAGTAATCCACAGGAACCTCTTTGAAAATCTGTGTATTTAGCTAAAACTGGTTGTTTGCTAAAAGTTTGTGGAGATGAGAAAAAAATGTTTTTTGTGATTTTTGATCCGGAAAGACTTCAATGAGCCTTGTGCCTACGTATCACCAATGTGCAATGATGAAATCAGAATCATATAGTTCTTCTAAAAAATGACAAAGGTGTTTGTTGGCTAATTTTAAGAGAAGAGACATTTTGTTATCTTAGGGAGAATACTCAACCAATTATCCATAAATATGAGATTGACGGGCCTTTACATCATAGGTGAAAGGAGGGAACCAACTTGAATAACTCAACAGGTATGCCACTAACCCTTTCAAGTGGAAAATATTCAACATCATATCAATCAAGGTTATGGACATGAAAGAATTATATCTCAACCATAGAGATGACTCACATCTAATCTTTAAGAAAAGTTTTAAACAAAATGCACTGAGGAAAAAAGTTTGAATGAGTTTTGTGTTTTTTAGTATTTGAAAAAAAAGGTTTAACTTGAATTAAATGAATTAACATTTAATTAAGAAAAAGGTTTTGAAAATTCACTTGACAAAGTCAAGGTTTTTATTGAAAGTGGTTTAAGTTTGAAAACAAAGAAGATTTTCAAACGGAGGGAGAAGATTTTAAAAATTGAAGAAGATGGGTAAGAGATGAAGGGATTATCCTAAAGCACAAAGTTAAAGTTAAGGTAGGAAAGGTCTAACCAAAAAAGAGCAATCATCATAATACAAGTCAAATAATGCATCCCATTCCTTTGGATTGAAGCCATGTATTAAAGTAATAAGCATCAAATAAATAATAGTGCCTCAGGTGTAAGCTTTGTATCATATGAATTAAAAAAGATACAAATGACTTGGTATGTATCATCTGAACTTGATGTCTCAAATAAACCATTCTTACATCTGATAAAATTTTAAAGTAACACCTGCACACAAAAATGTTACCAATACATAAAAAAAAACAAGATCTCAAGGTCCAAAGGTCTCAAAGTCTCAAGGTTCTATCATGTCCAAAAAGTCCAAATACTCCAAGATGCAAAGGGATAGTCACCATAGTATAAAGAGAATCTTAAGTCTTTTAATGTTTAATTTGATTGTTAATGATTTAACAACAAAATAAAAGTCCAATTGGACAAAGGAAAAAGTGCATAATCATAAATATGTGTTCAAGTGGACAAAGAGAAAATCGCATAAGCATAAACATATGTCCAAGTAGACAAAGGAAAAATGACATAAAATAAAAGTCCAAGTGGACAAAGAGAAAATAGCATAAACATAAACAAGATAATATGAAATGTAATGCTTGCATAAAATAAAATTTCATAAATTAAAGTTAGTACAATAGTAAAGGTTAGTGTTAATTGTTAGTTTTTCGATTCAGGACAAATTTAGTGCTATGTTAAGCAATCGCAGACGGACTTATGTAGAAGTCAATACTATACGAGGCTAGTCAATAACAATGTATGTACCATAATACCTTAGGAAAAACTTTCACTATTCTAAAGTACCTTGAGTGATCAATTGATCACTTAGAGGTAGATTTGAAATGATGAAAGTTCATCAAGTACCAATCCAAATTCATCTGAACAAAGATGAATCAATCATCATTCAATCGTTCCAAAAAGAAAAAGAAAGAGATGTAACAGAGGTAAAGTGAACTAGACAAAATGGAAATCTAAATTTGATCAAGGTCTTGATAAGTTATCATCAACATCATTCATCCATTTTGGTGGATTAGGGTTTTCACCCCATCAACACCCAAGATCCAATTAGGTTGATGAAACTTGTGAGTAAAGAGACCATGAATCAAGGTCAGTCGGTCAACAAAGTCAAACAACATTAAAATACAATTACACAATTAATAAATGCATATAAATGAATTTTAAGATTTATTTTAAATGGAAATAAAAGATAAAATATAAAGTCTAATCAAAACATCAAATAAAAATAAAGTGAGATTGTAGAAAAATCAGAGAAGGTCTATAATATTTTTAGAAAATAGTTTCATAATTTTTGAAGACCTAAAACTATTCTTAAACTATTTAAAATTAATAAAAAGATCTAAAAAATGATAGAAAATAATAATACTAAAATAAAAATCAAACAAAAATCACCATAGGTCAAAAACCATCATAGGATCATATAATATTTTTCTCAGAATTTTAAAGTATTTAAAACATTTTTAAACCAAGTAAAAAAAAAGAAAACAATCCAAATATTATTAAAAAAATTATTAAACCTCAAAATAAAAATCTAAAAAAATCCATAAAATCAGAAATAATTCAAAAGATTTTTTTGTAATTTTTCATATTTTTGGAATAAAAAACAAAAGAGTTATGGATTTTTAAAGATAAAACGAATTTTAAAACCAATTTTGTAAAATAAAAAATAAAACAAAAAGTGTGAGGCGTCAGATCTGGATTCATTAATCTAGTTGGCAGATCCAAGGGCGCTGAAACTATGGTCTATGGTGGAACTTAGTCAAAACACGCACATGAAAGCGTAAAAAGTCACACCAATCAAAACATTTCAAATGTCACGCAATCACTGGTTGAATGATGACACCTCATCATCTTCAACCTCCATCTTTAAAAAAAATTAGAAAACTAGGGCAATTTCGTGATTCAAAAAGAAGAAACCATTGCCTATGAAATTGGTATCATCAGAAGCGTCTCAATGAGACAATCTTAACCATATCATCACGAAAAATTTATTTAAACTCTGGTGTACTCGATTTGAGAAAAAATAGAAGAAGTTTCAACAAAAAAAATTCAAAAACAGACATAGCTAATGGATCAAACAATGAAAATTAAGGATGCAGTAAGCATCAGTGAACATCAAGGATCACCATAGTAATTTGAATGGGGAGAAAAGGTGCCTCCAACTACCTATTCAAAGTGTGCTTAAAACCTTATGAAAACTAACTTGGAGAGCTCCCTTTGATGCATGATTTTGCTTGCTTTTGATCTTGTTAGCTTCACTAATGTTTAAGGAAGCTTGATGAATAAGAATTTTGGCTTGTGGAAGGGTGTGGATATGAAAACGAAGCTTACGAGTTCAGATTTCAAATGGGATTTGAACATGGTTACTCTGGCTATCAAAATATTTCTAAATTATGTGAATGAGGTCCCTATTTATAGGAGAAAAGATTATAATGCCGAGGGAGGGTGGATGGCACAATTTGGAGGGAATTCGTGCACACCCTTGATCATGAAGAAAGTGTGACCTCGCATGGCCAAAACTCATCCAAACTTTTTGTTTTGAGTGCTAACCAACTTTTGGAAGGTTGATAAACTTGATTATAAGCAAAAACATGTGCTATTTTTGCTTGTATTTGGAGTTTAAGTTGATTCACAAATGCAATTCATCGGTTTTAAACAACCATGTTTAAATCAATAGGGCATCTAACTTAGGGTGCTTTATGACCTCAATCCTTTTAAAATGTGTATATTTTCCCACAAAGATCATAATATGCTAAGAAATTATTCATTTGGTAACTTAAGAAAAAAGTTATGTCCATTGAAAGTTGGTGAAAAAGTCTGACTACTACACTTAGAAAAATTTCAAAGTTAAGAGCCTTAAAATGACCTGTAATATATCAAAGAATTACATAGTCTTCCAAGCATTTTTAGAACTTGATCCTTGAAGATAACTTGAATATTGCATCATGAATATTATTTTTCAAAAATAATTAGCTCCATGTGATAAGAATTGAGCAAGTTATTATTCTTGAAAGTTAGGGGAAAAACCACTTGAACTTAGGTCAAAATTTCACTAAGTCCACAAATGACCTATAATGTTTTCAATCTTTTAATGAATTTCTTCACATAATTAGATCTTGATATATAGATAAGTTGGTGATTATTTCAATAAGATTTATATGCAAAAATAACCATCCAAAAATGTTTAATAATGAATGAATTATGATCTTGTGAACTTTGACTTGAAAACTTACCAAATTAGGTCAAACCGCCTTGCATAACTTTGGTACTTTTGATCTTTTCTTGCAATACAAGGCATGATGAAGCTCATATGAACTTAAAATTATGAATCCTTTATTTATCTTTTATTAAACATGGTCTCACATGAGGTTAATTAATGATGAAGGCATGAAAATAAACACATGAACGTTTGACTTTCTTGAGGAATAAGCAACCAAATATTGGGCATCTCTTTATCAATTGAGATGAGTGATACTTGAAAATGATATAACCTAATATTATAGGTCAATCCCTAATGCACAAGCCCTTGATAATCAATGTTTACCCCACTTTAACTTTGATCAGATGAAAACTCTAGCTGAGGGCAATTATTTGATCCACTTGGTTCACACTTGTCCTTACAAAACAAACAAAGAGAAACACAACATATCTTTTTGTATTTTTATTAGATGTTAGTAAAACATAAAACATGTATGTACAAGATACACAGATGTGTTCTTGGTGATCCCTTAAAGGCAAAAATAAAGAAGGGAGAGAGAGAGCAAAGGTGAGAGATAACCCAAGGTTGTGATCTTGATGCATTGCAAAGATGCACAATGATGAGGGATCTTAGGGATAAAAATTAGGGTATAACAAGAAGTATGTTGTATCAAGTGGTTGTATAAATTTTGTAAAATAATTTTCATATTATTATTATTGTAAGACAAACAAATTTCGAGTGGGAAACAAATTTCTCCCCTCTCTCTCTTTTTAATTTTATACATAGTTTTTCATGCTTAGGTTTGTATAACTTTCGTAGAATATCATGTTGTTATAATTCATCTGTTTATAGTTATTTCATAATTAAAGTTTCGGTTTGTGATTGATCTAATCACTCAAATATTATCTCTCGTGATTATTGTTGTATGAACTCTTACTGTTAGATTGATCATTCGATTAATCAAATTCGATTTAAACTTTGTGTGAAAATTGAATTATGATAATTGTTGAATATCTTGTTTAAGCAAATTCATATTCCTCAATTTTTTAAATTACTGATAATCCGAGTAACTTTAATATCCATTTAATTGTAAGCTTTATAAAACCACTGCTATCTTTTGCTTTTGTTTATTATCTACTCTCATGGTAACAAAAATTGGTCTTAGAGCATGTAATATGTGCATGTGTTTGTAAAACTCTGATTCAGTAAAAGGAAATATTTGAGAAAGTTTTTTGGGGGAATGGTCTATTCACCCCCCCATCTAGACCTTTTTGATCCTCATATCCTCCACCAACAAGTGGTATCAGAGCTGGTCTTTTGATCAGGTCTAATCTACTTAAAAGTTGAGGATACAGGCTAGAACGATCTGGAAGGTGTGTTCAATAGAGCTCCCATATTTAAATAGTGGTGTGTGTATGTGTGCGTGTGTGTGTATATATATATGATTAAATAAATATCATGTTACTTATTTGATATCAGTTGATAAAATGAATTTGAGTTATGTGAAGCAATCTAATATCATTATGTTAATAGTTTATATAATCATAAGTTTGAATTTTAATGTGACCTTACCTAACCAAAATTGGACTGACAAAGTGTTGAGGTATATGTTTAGGAATGACCACTTTGCCACGTGACTTAAAGACTTTAAATATTTCAAATTTTGTTTGGAAAGATGATGTATCATGAAGCTTAAAGCATCTGAATCTAACAAAAGAGAGAAAGGGATCGTTAAAAGAAAGTAGAAGCATTTCCTTGAATACCTACTCTTCTAAGATCATCGTGAAGGAATATGAAGATAGTTTCTATGAAGATGTTGGTGTATTTGTTAATTGTTCAACAAATACATGAGAAGAATCAAAGTATTAAGTTTTTGAGCGAGTCAAATCATTGCCAAATGTTGAATAAGTTATATAAGCTCGTCGACACAAATTTCAAGCAACAAAGTAATTAACCATTATTAAACGGAAATACACATCAAAGGAAGTAGTACCCAATTGTATTTTTTTATTGTATTGTATTTTTCTTAAGTTTTGTGTACTAGTCATTACTTGTGCAATAGTTAGAGCATAGGTCATAAAATTGGTATGATTGTTCCACTCTCCTTCACCTTCTATTAGTGTACCTTTAAATTATTTGTTGATATGTCTTTTATGTATTTTACATATGTAGTATATGCTTGTTATGTGTGCATGATATCTCATTCATCTAATCATTACATTCATTTGTGCATTTTATTGTCATCCAGATCATTTCATTCCTTTGATGTTTTGTGTAATCATTTGCATCATGACATTCATTGACATTAAAGTTTTTTTTGCATTAAAATATCTTGTATTAAATATTTCATTTATTTCTTACAGCGAGCTATTGTTATTCATATATTTATAGCATTCTTTATTCATTCATGCATCATTAAAATAGTTTTTTTGTCTCACATTAACTCTTTTAGCATATTCATTAAAATCTTTAGCATTTAAAAACCTCAGTTATAATTTTTGCAATTTCATAAAAGCTAGTATTTCACATGCATTTAATTTTTTAAGATTATTGCTTCTTGATTCGAATCAAAAGACATCATGATTCAAATCAAGACCTCTTAATTTTTCTTAGAAACCTATTGGTTCATATGATTTAAATTATATCACCATCTAATTTGAATCACAGTTGGCTTCTCATAAAAAATTAAGTATTTGATTTGAATCACATGTATACCTAATTTGAATCTTAGCTTTCAATTTTGAATTTTTTAGCATGTCTCTTTATTTTTCATTCAATCATTTCATTTCATCATTAAACCTTTCTTTTTACGAAAAATCTGATTTTCTTTCATTCATATCTTTTGATTGTGTTACGTGTGTATATCATACTATTTCAATTTAAAACATTCATTACTTCTTTTCATCTACATCAAAATCATTTTATTCATCTTTTTTTTCCAATTTTGACTTTGTGTTTTTGCATTTAGAATATCTTTAAGTGCATCCTTTGATTATTTGCGTGTTGACATATTTCTTTTATGTTCATGCATTATTTATCTTTATTCCAATATATTTTTGTATGTGAATTAACCATTGTGTTTTACTGTTGAATGTTTCATGTCATTTTTATGCATGTTTGTTAAATTTGGCATGCGTTAGCTTTCGTGTTTCTATGATGTATCATTCTCTTTGTTGTATATTCTTCTTTAGCTATGTTGAGTTTTATTCTCTCGGGATTATTTGTTTTGTTGTTTATTATTTTGTGTTTAGACTCATTAATATCTATCTCTTTTTGATCTTGTCAAAGGAGGAGAAATTGTAATGTGAGTCTAGATTTGATTTATGTGTTTGATGAAAATTTGATATGGTGCAATGTTTTATGGGAACACCAAGGAAAGTTGACCATGCTTTACTAAATGCTCAAGTCGACTCAATTACAATACAAGTTTGCCAAACATAAAAAAAGAGAGACTGAAGTTACTTTTCCCTTTAGGACTTTGGTTTTGTTGCTTGTCTCCTTTATTATATTTTATCATTTATTACTTTTGTAATTGAGTCTTCACTAGTTAGATCTTTTCATATATCTTAGAATTGGGTAAAATGCTTTTTAAATAAGTGTTTTGCATAAAATTGTGTTGTGCATGCATAAATCAAAATATTGAGTGAGAGAAATATGCTTTAAGTCAATTAGTCGAGTTTTTGGAACAAGAACCATACTTGAGGTTGGTTCAAGTTATGTTGGGAGTGAAATCTCAAACTATTTTTAAAAAACTTGAAAAATTGAGATTTATTGTGTGTGACTTGAGTCATTCATAATCTATGATTCGAATAATATCTAATAAAGGATTTCAGAAATTTTTGATGATGTCATGACTCGAGTCACATTGTTCATGATTCGAATTACATTGTTAATGTCTCAAATCACACTGTTCCTGAATAGAATCATGAAGTGTTCATGATTCGAATCACATTGTTCATGATTCGAATCACATTGTTCCTGACTTAGATCATGAAGTGTGTAGTTCCATATTTTGGCTTATGACTTGTTTGATTCTAATCACAGTGTTCATGACTCAAATCATCGTTGAAATGGGCCTCTCAAAAGTGTAGATCGTGTTCCAAATTACTTTGCCTCTTAACTCAAAAGATACATGTGCTTATGCCTCTAATTAAACATCATTTTTACTTATATAAATCATTTTCCCCTCTCTCTCTCACCATTAAATTTTAGATTATCATTTTTCATTTCTGACCATAATAGTGAGAATGATTATTATGATGATAATCATATATTTGAGAGTCTTTATAAAAACTTAGAAATCCACTTTAAAAGGATACATTTTCACATCTATCTTTTGCATTTGAATTGAACTTCAACCTCTAGCAAGATTAACATCATTACTGATTCTCAACTCTAGGGAACGAGAGATCTATTGTAGAGGAGTTTTATTCTTTGTTGATGTTTATCAAGTTCTTGAGTTACAGGTCAAGATTTAGATTTTGTGGTGGTACTGGAGTTTTCCAGTCCATCAAGAAAAAGAATAAGTCATTTCTCCAGGTTACTTCTATAGTGATGTGTGGAATCATGCAGACGAAGAGTTTTTTCATTGTTCTTTAGACATATCACCATTCTAGGGATTAGTAGGACCAAGAAAAGGTATTTTCATAACAAAGGCTTGACATAATTATTAATTATGGAAGGGTTAAGTCAAGATCAGGTGGATCTTGCAAGATTGGCGAAGTAGACTCCGTATACAACAAGAGGGGATCAAGATAAGACGATTAGTTATTTTCAGAAGCATCTTGTATTAAGTGTGTGATCGGTGGATCTGGAACTGACTGTTTAACGCTGGTTCGCGAAATGTCGCGGAAGCAAGAGTCGCCACCGTCTTTTATTTTCTCCAAATGGAAAGGACAAAAGCACAGAAAAATTCCTTATAGAGATTGCTCTCGGCTCGGGAGGCAGGTTATAGAAAGGGAAGGTGTTAGCACCCTTTCTATCCATGGTTATCCATGGGCTCTTAGATACTTGCTCAATGTGTTTTCAAAAATGCTTGCTTGCTTTTCAATGTGGGTTTAAAAAAGTTTCTTTGAAAAAATTTCAGTTCGACTCGTACGTCAGAGTGTTTGAAAAATTTGCTCTGAAAGCTTTTGAAAATGTGTCGGTGAAAAGATGTTTTGATTTGTTTGAAATTAGAGCAAGTATCCTTGAGAACCTACCTACCCTAAGGAATTCGTCTGTGTAAATGTCCTTAAAAGTAGTGCCATCCCACCATTGAGAGGTAGGTAGCACCACCGTTGGAGGTGTTCGGGTCAATTCGAGTTTAGGGACATGGTGATCACCAGAGCAATGGGAAGACACCTTAGAAGCTACCCTCATGCCAGGTTCCCGGATCATGAGGACTTACTAAGACACCCTCTACTCGACGATCACCTTTCGAAGGCAAGGCAACAGTGAGGCGTACCCTAGGGGTGGTGTGTGATTTGTGTGTCATGTTCATTTATTCGTCTTTTGTCATGTCATTGCGATCTACGCTTGATTTTAATTAAGACATTCATTCTTGCATGCTTTTTAACAGTTATAAAGTTTACGGGAAAATAAATCTAAGGCTATTACAAAGGCGCGGGTCCACATCGCCAAAAATTAAACCGGACCCGATTTGACTGAAAAAATAAATAAAGCGGATAAAAGTGTGAGAAATAAAATTGTTACAAGGCTTTGGGACATGTACATAATTATAATAAGCGACAAAGTAAAATGCGCGAAACAAAATAATTAAAGCGACGGGCGTTGGACCCTTTTTGCAAAAAAGATTAACTTTAATAAGGAATTAAAATAAAAAATGAAAAAATTAAATGTTTTGGGTATTTTTGTGTTTTTTTGAGATTTAAAAGAAAAAGAAAAATTAAAATTAAAATGAAATACTAAACCCTAATTCTAATGTTTTTTAAGTTTATTGTGAAAATATTGAAATTTGACCTAATTTAAATCTAATTTATTTATGTACAAATTTAATTATAAAATATAAATAAATAAATAATTATTACTGTGATAAAAAAAGGGAAAATTAAAAGGTATAAAAATTATTAATTAACCTAATTCTATATTTTTGGATTTTATTAAAAAGGAATTAAAGTTAAAAACCTAATTAAACTAAATAATTATATGTAATTTATTTATAAAAATAACTATAATATAAATATTTATTATTTTTCATCTTTTCTGATTTTTTTGTGATGTTTTTGTATTTTTGTGGAAATAAATTAATTATGTTAAAACAAATAAAATAAATAAAATAGCAAAAATAAAATAAGAAGAAAAATAGAAGAAATGCAAACCGGGGTGGGGGTGTAGTCCCAAATGTGAGGTTCAGGCCTAGCAATTCAGGCCCAGTAAGCTGGAAATTTGTTGACCTTTCTGGATCCTATGTGATGCGCTTGACCAGGTGCAGCGTGTCCCTTGAATCTATGCCTTTGGTTTGATCGTTTAGGACGCGTGTAGGTTTGATCATTGAGGATGCGTGGTATGCCTACGTTACTGAAGCGCATAGGAATTGCTTTTGAAAAATGATATGGAAATTTGTAAGACCTGGGGCTCGAACCCAGGTCATGTATCATTCCAAACAACGCCTTTTGCCACTGAACCATCGCTTAATCATTTGACATATAATAACATATAAATAACAAAAGGAAAAATTGATTAGTGGCCACTAAAAACAAAAAAAGCGCGCGCTGATTTGTATGAACCAACCAGCGTTTATCGTCTTCTCCCCATCCCTGTAAAACAAAACACATAGGCAACGGTTTATGCTGCGTTCTCTTAGGCTAGCTACGCGAAAATAGCGATTAAGCCTGTGAGGTCAATAAATTGATCGCGAGGGTTGGTCTTTGTTCGTTTGGGCATGGTGATTCCAACGGTGATACTCAGGAACCCTGATTTTGCCTTGGCTGGAAAGCCCTAAATTAAAAGACCTGCAAACCCTAGAAACTGGCCATGGCAGAATCTCGTATGGTCAATAAAAACGCAATTAAAGGTAACAGTTAGCTTGGAAACTTCAATATGAACAAGAATCAATAAACAAAAATGCAAAAAAGCGTATGATTTATGATATGCGATTTCAAAAGTTTTGCTTCACAGTTTGAGTTATAGATACCACTTCTTTGCGTTTTGGTTGATGTTAGGGATTGGCACACGTTCAGAGTTACCCCAGGAATCTAATGGAATGGAAGTTGAGGCTTGAATCGTCTCCTAACCTTGAAATCAGTTTTTGACTTTTAGGGAAAATTTTCAAGTTTTTGTATAGCTTCTGAGCGCAGCTTTGTGTCTAAGGCAATTAGGTTTGTGATTCTGATCATATAATGAAACTTTTAGGTCAACAAAATTGAACAAAATCTCATGCCATAATGGTTTTTGCTAATTGATTTTGTGAAATCTTTTTTTGAATCTTTTTTCATGTTATTTGGTTCAATCATGCTCCAATCACACCAAAACTTGCCATATTTAATTGTACACGAAATCTTGAGAGTAGAATGTGCACAAAAAGATTTTTTAGGTCAAGCTTTATATTTTTCATGTATTAAAATAATTTAAATGAATGAATATTAATATAAATTCAAATAAATAATTAAAAAATGAGAAAATACTTCCCTTTGGGCCTAATGGTCGTGCATAGGCTTGGCATGAAGAAACTTGGAAGAAAAATGGGCCCATTTGCATTTTTAGGTCATTTGAACCATTGTTGACTTTTCAAAATTCCCAAAAATTTCCCAACTTCCACAAGGCATAACTTGCTCAATTTTTAAGCTTTTCACATGTTCTTGGACATTTTGGAAAGTTCTTTGAGTCCTCTAACCAATGCCTTTGGTCCCATGTCATTTTGATTTACCAATCTAAAGTTATGGCCTTTGACTTAAAGTCCCTTTTTGTTGACTTTTGAAAATGACCTATAATGTTGAAATTGATAACTTTTTGTGAGAGCATTTCTTGGACTTGAAGTATGAAGATGAGTTGTAGGAAATGTCTTTCTCTTCAAAATGAGCTTTGGGTGGAATTTTTCTGATAATCCATGTGAGAGTTATGCCCTGGTCAATTTCAGTTGACTTTTTCAGCTGTCCAAATATAGCAACTTTTGCATCTTTGATGATTTCTGAGCCAAATTTTGAGAATCATGATCAAGCATTGATCAAATGATGTTTGTGGCTTCAAAATGATGTGTTGACCAAAAATTTGAACTTTTGACTGTCAAATGACCATTTTGCCCCTACAGTTGACTGTAGTGCAATTTAGGGTTTTGACTGTGCAACTTTGAGCTGAATGCCTTGAAATTTGATATGAGGATACTTGACCATCTTTGTAGGCATATGAGACTTGATTGGGCCTTTGAAAACTTTCAATTCTTGATCAGAACACAAACCCTAGTTTTGACTGTATAGGAGCCAGTTGCACTGTGCAACCCTTGGGGATTTTTATGACCTTGACTTGACAAATCTTGAAGAATATGGGAGGGCAAATTTTGGGGTACAACAAAGTGGTTATATAATTTCTGTAAAACCATTGTAAAATTATTATTGGAAGACTAACAAATTATTAATGGTAAAACATTGAAGAGTGGATTAAGCTCCTGCGAGAATGATGGAGATGAAAAAATATATATATCTAATGTACTCTTATTCTTCTTTCTCTTTAATTTTCTGTATAGTTTTTCAACTTAGGTTTGTATCGCTTTCATAGAATATCATAATGTTATGATTTATCTGTTTGTATCGATTACGTGATTGAAGTTTACGTCTTTGATGTATCTAGTTATTTAAATATCATCTCTCATGATGATTATTGTATGGACTATTGTTGTTAGATTGATCATTCGATTAATCAAATTCAATTTGAGCTTTATCTGAAAATTGAATTATGATCATTGTTGAATTGTTTGTTTAATAAAAATCATATTTCTCAATTATTTTAATTACTGATTATGATACGGTGGGAGAACTGACTTGTTGTTTTGCGTTTCAATCGCATTTATGCGGATAGCAAGAGTCGCCACCGACTTTTCTTTTATCCAAAAGGAAAGGTAAAAAGCACAGGAAAGACCTTTCGAGATTATTTCTCGAGTTCATGGGGTAGATTATGAAAAGGGAAGGCATTAGCACCCTTTTCATCCATGGTTTTCCATGGGCTCTTAGTTACTCGTTTAGATCACTTGCTTTCATTTGGTAGTGTGCTTGTGGTGTGGGCTTTGAAAGTATTTTGAAAAAAATCTCTTTGTAATGGTTCCCGACTCTATAAGAACGTATACAAAGTTTTGTTTCGAAAAATGGTTCAAAGATGTGTTTGTGAGTCGTGTTTCGAAAAGTGTTTTGAAAAGAGGTTTTGCAATGGTTCTCGTCTCTATAAGAACGTATACAAAACATTTTGTCTTTTTGAAAATGTTTTGAAATGGAAGTGTAGGTGTAAAAGTTTTTGTCATGAGCAAGCGAGTAACTAAGAGCGAATCTATCTACTCGAAAGGTCTTAAACTATTCTTTTCTTCTTCCTTTTAATGGTGCTATCTTACCATTGATTTGGTAAGAAGCCCCACCGTTGGATGTGAAGGGACAGACGCGGGTCAATTTCACAATCATCGAAAGCAACTTAGGAGACGCTTTAGCAATTTTCGTAAGGGACGAGATTGTTTTAATCGAAGGCAACATCGAGGGTCATTGAGGGACTACGATCTTTTTATCGAAGGGTCATTGCTAAAGTGTCTCATATTCGAGGGACATGATTGTATTTCCGAGGCAACGAGCGAGGTTACCCTAGAGGTGCGCGTGTGAAAAAGTGTGTTGGTTTGAAGTTATTTTAGACTTTGATTAGGTCGTCTAGCGATTAATTTTGAATCTTGCCATACACGCCTAATTACTATACAGTATAAGGAAAATAGTAAATTGCGGGAATTGTAATTCTACGCTATTACAAAGTATTCGAGAATGGGGGTACAATTTTTACAAATGGGGATGAATCAAATGAGATAGGAAGGTCCAAATATCAAACAATACAACCAAATTGAATTTTGTGTGATTTAATTAAAGCTATGATAATTCATGAAAATAAAATTAGAAAAATATGGAAATGAAATGTTAAGTATTTACTTGAAAAGAGAAAAGTAAAACCTATTCTAAAAAATAAAATAATTGATTAAATTAAATTTTTTTTTTTTTTGTATTTTGTTAATTAAGAAAGACAAAACTAAGTTCTATTATTATTTTTTTTTGTTGGTGTTTTATTATATGTAAAATTAAACCTAAAACAAATTTATTTTAAAAAATAAAATGATAAAAATTAATTATAAAAACCTAAACCAAATTAAAAATAAATATCTTAAGTTATATTAGTAATTCGCATAGCAAAAGAAAAGAATGTAAGAAGAAAAACAATTTAAAAAAACGCATGGGTTTGAAGTGGTTTGAGGAGGCCCAAAAAGAAAAGTTATATTTGCTGTAACGAAACAAACCAAGAAAAGAGGGGGGGGGGGGGGGGGGTATGACCAGTAAAGGCGCAAATGGGCTTTAGGGATCCAACAGAAAGAAACAAACCCAAGGTTCTAAACCCAGATTAATTATTGATTAAGGGACAAAAAATGAAATTAGGGTTTGGAATGTTATGTTCAAACGACATTGTTCTCATCTTCGTTCTTCTTTGCCATTTTGTTCATCTCTGTTCATCTCTAATCACCCTCACTACTCGTCCTTGTTTCCTTTCGCGAACAAAATCGCTCTCTCTATCTTTGTCTCACCATGATTCGTATCTCTGAAACCCTAATTGTCAAATTCGGTCCTGAACCTTAGAGAAATGAAATTGGTTCGTCCTTGACCTTCCCCTCACTCTCTGTTGCGGGAACACCGAATCTCTTGCCTCCCTAATCGAGTTTCTAAAGATTTTCTTGAAAAGGGTAAGGCATCAATTTCATTGATATATTTTATCTCGTCATATTTTCTGTCAATTAAGCTATTACTCTTTAAGATGCAGGGAAATGTATGCTTATGGAAGATTTGGGAAAGAGGGGGAAACCATACATGTTGAAATTCTTTCTGTGAAATGGAAATGGGGGACGACGAGATTGAGGACGACGTTCCTTGGTGGCCGGAGTTGCACGAGGGGAGGAGATGAGGATGAAGGCGTGGGTATTCTGACTCGTTGGTAACTTCTTCTATTTTTCTTTGAATGATGGTGATTAACAGTTTTCTGGATTTTGGGATTTTTTGTGATTGTTTTGTTGGATGGTTAACTGGCCTTAGGTTTTGGGGCTTTGCTACTGTATTTTTTGTTTTTTGACGATGGTTAATGGTTTTTTGTGGGTTTTGCTGGCTCTTGGGTTTATGGATGTTTAACAGGTTTTGGTTACAATGTTGATATGTTTGGTTTTGGATGTTTGACGGTAGTTCTAAGCTTGTTACAGGTTTGAGACTTGTGGTTTTTGGGTTTATGGATGTTTATCAGGTTTGGTTTGATGGTGGTTTAATGGTGTTTTGAGTTTGTTACAGGTTTGGTTTGATGATGGTTGTTGCTGGTTTTTATTCACAGTTTGATAAGTTTTCTTGGTGATGGTTGACAGATTTTTAGGTTTTTTGGTTTAGTTACAGTGTTTGAGATTTTTGGTTTTGGATGTTTGACAGGTTTTGGTTACAGTGTTGAGATTTTTGGTTTTGGATGTTTGACAGGTTTTTGGTTTAATGGTGGTTTAATGGTGTTTTGAGTTTGTTACAGGTTTGGTTTGATGATGGTTGTTGCTGGTTTTTATTCACAGTTTGATAAGTTTTCTTGGTGATGTTTCTATATTTTTTGCTTGAGAGTTGTGTATTTTTTCTATTGCTCTCCTTCTGTTATATTGACCCTGCTTCTGTTATCCATATTCAGAAAGGTGGGAAACCAACAAACTTGAATATTTTAACCTATTGTCCTTATGGCTTTTTGGCTGCAGTTTTGTTTTCTAGAAAATTCTATGCAATTTGTGACAGGCAGGGCAGCAGGGCTGTGCATTCCAATAACCTAGGTGACTTCTTTCGTCTCTTCTCTCTCAATGACAATAAGAAAGAAAATTGCTTTTTGCCCTTTTTTTCTAATTCTGAAAGTTTTGCATGGAAAATGATGATTTTATGCTTCTTGAACAAGTTTTTTTTATTTGACTTAGCATCTTAGCTATTTATGTTGCCATACTTCTGCCTCGTTTTTGTTGATGCTGTTTGTTGTTTTGACAAAGCTGTTTGTTTGGTTTTTTTGAGGCTGCTGTTTGTTGCTTGCGAGGATGCTTGTTTGGTTCAGTTTGTAATATTTGTTTGGACAGTTTGCTTGCATTTTGTTTGGACAGTTTGTGCCTTTTGTTTGTTTGGACATCTTTGTAGCATTTCTTGGACAGTTTGTAGCATTTGCTTGTTTGGACAACTTTGTAGCATTTCTTTTCCTTCTTTTTATGAACCAAGAAGGATAACCTTCTTGTGATTTGCAAATAGAAAATAGATTGTGATGAAATAAAATGGCATTCTGATTCCATTTTGCAAACCTTAATGATGAATGCCTCTTGGAAAAATTCTTGCTCATGCCCATATGATTTTGTACTAATCACATTTTCTTTCTTTTGTTTTCAATGTGAGCACAATTGGATATGACAAAGCAAGGAAGGAAAGAACTCTGTGGCAAGCAAGGAAGTCTTGGAGATAAGCAAAGGAAATTGACACAACTTCAATCTTCAGACAAACTTAGACATATATTAATTCTTCTAGGCCAATCAAACATTTGGATTTTCTTTGTAATTTAGAAAAATAATTCTTGTATTGTATCCAATAATTGTACCAATTCAATCTTTAAATACAATAAGTTGTAAAACATAAAGTATTATAGAATAAATTGT